>JAWNPA010000020.1:2290000-2862500 GCA_035045345.1 Drosophila hamatofila | reverse complement strand
TGGGGGCTTAGGCAGCGCAGGAGTCGGAGGGGCAGGTCAAAAGCATGACAATGACAGCATAATTGATTTTCGAACAAAAGGCAAAGCAACATGGCTAGCAATTTATGAACTGGCTGAGCTATGAAATACAAACGTATACATACAGACACACACACACACATACACACATATATGTATATATACGTCCATGTGAACATGTCTGTAAACTTACCTTACCTACTATACAAACGTAGTTAGATGTGTAAGTGAGCAAACAGTTGGTCAACAAAGTTTGCGGACAACGAAACAACACGCAAAACTACTTACGGTTTGGCATGCACAATCTAAACTTTTTCAACAATTTTATAAGCTTATATTTACAGACAAAAAATACAAAAAGCAAAAGTAGCCACAAGGATATTTTATGAGAATTGACATTGTAAAATTTGAGACATTTTTTGGCTTAATTACTGTGAGTGGAAATTAGTTATGCCATGACAATGCTTTTCTTTTAGTTGGCCAAAGTTGAAGGCGAATTCGTCTAGCTGCTAAAACTAACTCTGAAACTGAACTGATTCACACATAACATTATATATATATATTGTATATAGTATATAGTGTATATATGGCGTTTATTTATAAAAATATTGATAGAACGAGCAGAGCTGCATGTGTGATAGGTCAAAGTGGCATTTACATGCTGTCGTGCACAAACTTAATTGGACGAGTGTGTGCTGGGAGCGTAGCAATTGCAATGTGGCCAATCGAGAGTGGCCAATGGCCAATGGCGAATGGCGAATGGCGAATGGGCAGTGCGACTCGTTTGCGTCGTGCTTTATTTAGAATTTATTTAAATGAGCTCAAACGTATAAATACCGCCACTTTAGATGCAATCAATGGCTTAAGCATTTCAGCACAAGGGTGAAGTCAAGATACTGCTAGCAAAGAGAGACCGAGACCAAAGTTGAAGGCGCTGTAGTAGGAATAGGGTAAAAGGGAAAAGCACTTTAACATGCTTCAACAAATTCAAACAGATAAAATATGCAAAAATTAATTAAATACTTGCGCTTTGCATGTTCCTTGAAAACAATTTGCCAGACACCAAGGCTCATGTTGAAAGGTGGCCAAGTGTGCGAGCCGGAAGCGAGCCAACCTACCGAACGTACGGGTGTTGAGTTGTAGCTTGTATTCGTGGCCTGCAACGGCGACGGCGACGTCGACGGCGACGCAGACGTCAAAGACGGCCTGTCCAGGTGTGGAAAGTGTGCTATATAATTTGCAGCATGCTAGCAGGCAATACAAAGAGGCAAAGGGCAGAGAGAAAAAAAAAGAAAAAAGAAAGAAACTGAAAAGAATAGAAAGCGTGCAGCAGAGTGTCGACAGAGAGAGAGAGAGAGAGAGAGAGAGAGAGAGCAAAAAGAAAGCAACGACAACAACGCTCTGCTGGAGTCAGCAGCAGCAGCAACAACATCGATTGCAATTTACTGCCTGATGCACTTAAGAAAATTTATGCAAATACCCAAAAATACTTACTTTACTTTACTTTACCGGTCGCTCAGGGTTTTCAGACGCCGCACCAAGGACAAACGGGTATTCCAGCATAAATTTTATAGTGCAGCCCAGGTCTATGAACCTACGCCAGGCGCCAGACTGAGACTGAGAGCGGGAGAGAGAGAGAGCTATCATCATGTGTATGTGTGTGTGTGTGTAAGTGTAAATACTTACGTAGCAGGTACAACGCTATGGCATACTTAATGAAGCAGCACCCACAAAACTGCAAGCGCTTGCTTCATTACTTAGGGCCAGGCTGGATGGAGTGTTTGGAGGGGGTGCAGTCGTCGTTTTTTGAAAAATAGTTAAGAACCCAAACTGCAATAAAAATAGGGGGCAGGCAGGAGAACACAAATAAGTCGACGACGCTGCGGCCGCTGCATTGCGGTCTGCGGTTATATATGGCAAATTGAGTAAGTCGACCGCTGAGAAACTGGCAACGGGCAACTGGCAACGGGCAACGGGCAACTGGCAATACCCTCGAGTCGGCCGCATTGTGAGTTATGTAAGGTGGCGTGTAGACTGGACTGGACACTGAAACACAATTGGCGACTGAGCTGATGCTGATCACTGATGCCATTTCAGCTTTTTTCTAATTAGATGTTGCTAATTTAAAAGCCCGTTTGGGGAAAGCATTTAAAGAGAGCGAAAGGCATTATAGATTTTTTAAAGTTTTTTGTCAGTTTTTATATTGGAAATTTGTTTGTAGTTTTCTATTCCTTTTTCCTATTTTCCCTTCTATGAAATTTTAGTTTTTTTTTCAAAACTTATCAGCTAATTTTTGTTTGTTTATTTTTGTTGTTGTTTTTGGTTTGTTTTTTTTTTTTTTTTTTTTTTTAATTTTTGCATTCTTTTTCTATGAAATTAAAGTGCTGCAATGCAAAATTAGCTAAGTTTTAACAAATTTTGCATTGCAACAATTTAACATTGAAACAGCATACAAAATTAAGCAAAATTAAAAAAAAAAAAAAAATAGATAAATAAAAAATAAAGCTGATAAGTTTTGAAAAGAAATTACAAAATTAAATTGAATCAACAAACACATATTATGAATGAAAACCGCGATAATGTCTTTTACAATCACGATTCAGCATTTTTGGACTCCTTTCCAGCTATATCTAGCTTTTTGTGCTCTTGAAAACATAACAACACTGATGCTGTTGCTGCTGCAGTTGCTGTTGTTGCTGCAGCTGCAGTTGCTGTTGCTGCTGCAATTGCTATTGTTGCTGCTCTTGTTGTTGCTGCTCTTGTTGTCGCTGTTTCCGCCAAACGGCTCCAGCGTGCCACATAAATCAGCGGCCAGCGCTGGCTACAAACTGACAGCAGACAAATTTCGTCTGCCGCTTGACGCTGCACTAATTTGCCAAGACATTCGCTCATCCTCATGCTGCTGGCTGATCTCTCCCGCTCTCGCTCTCGCTCCTAAACTGATCCAGATTGATGCGCCTGCAGCTGCAGCATGCAAACAAAAAAAAGTGTGCTGAGTACAACAATACAGAAAAACAACGCGGATACAAATCAGAGACGGCTAAGAAGATATTTCGTGTTAACCCAATGTTGAAGCCAACTGCCTGGGTGTTGCTATTGGCCCTTAAGGGCAGCAGGTTCATGTAGCTTACTTGCTTGCTTGCTGGTCGTCGTCTTGGCCAGGTTTCGGTCGCTTAGCCAGCAGCTTGTTCCTTTTTTGTGCTTTGGCATGATGAAGTGCAGCCAGCCAGCCTGGCGGGCAGGCAGGCATTGTGCCACCCGCGTCATAACAAGCTTGGTCTACTGCTGCTGCTGTTGTTGGTGTTGCTGCTGCTGCTTAAATAACTGGCAGCAGGTGTTTTTTACACATTTCTTAACTTGTCTCGCGACGTGAAAGCAGACAGCTGCATTGGCTCCTAGACCGACCTTCGCTTTGCCACGACCAAAGCCACACACGAACACACACACACACACACACACACACACACACACACATACATACACGTAACTTAAGATCTACGAGGATTTGAGGTTGTTTAGTGCCATGTACAGTGCAGCCTTCCGAGATGCTCAGGTTAGTTGCGTTTGCTTCTTCTTCTTCTTTTTCTATACTGTATTTTTTTTTTTTTTTTTTTTGCTGCTGCTTCTTCTTCCACTTTCTTGTGGGTGATGTGTTGTGCGAGCCGCACTTAAGGTAATTTGCATTGCAGAATTTGCAGAGCTTGGCCAAGGCAACGACGATGTAGTCAGTGTCGCTGCCGTTGCCGTTGCCTTAACCGGCGCTGCAACCAACGTGCCGGGCATGAATGAAGCAAAGTGCTACAAAGGATTATGCAAATTAATTATTTTTCGCAAGGCAGCCAGCGACGCAGCGTGCTAGAAATAGCAGCACCAGCAAAAAAAAAAAAAAAGAAAAAGCCACCTAGAAAGTGTAACGACAAAAATGTGGACGACGCCCGCCTCCGGCGCCTGCCAACAATGGCCAAATAGCAAAAGCCGCCTCCTGCCCGGCCACCTAAACGCAACAGCCTCGCCCCCCTTTCGGCCGCCTCCGTCCAAACTGCCTGTAAAAGTTGTTTAGTTTCTAGCATCGTCGTCGTCACTTTTATGCTTATTTTTTTTTTTTTATTTTTTGTAAGTTTGGTAGTTTTTAGATTTTGGTTGAATGCATTTTAATAACCAAGTGCTCAAGGTTGGCACTTTTGATGAAATTTTCTATCCGTGTGCGTGTGTTTCTGGGTGTGGGTGTGGGTGTATTTTATGCAAGGCACTGGCGCTGTCCTCTCAGTTGTCCAGCGTCCGCTGTCCTGCGGGCCACAGGTTGTATGTAACAAACTAGCATAGAGCGTATTACAGCTTTTTGGTGTAGCTATTAAATTCTCAACTCGACTCTGTCTGGTGCTGTTGCTGTTGCTGCTGCTGGGAAAAGTTTTGCTTAATGAAATGCGGCAAAAAATTCAAAATACCAACAACAAAACAAGCCAAATAACCATTTAAGGCAAAAGTTTTGCTATTAAAATACTACGTAATTTTTAATTGCTGAATCGTTTTTATTTTTAGTTTGTTTTTGGTTGTTGCAACTAGTAAATTTAAGTCAATTTAAGGTGGCGACATGTTTAATATGCCTATCAGCGCAAACATTGGGAGTGCATGGCATATTTATTTAGAATTTTCCATTGATTAGTTAAACATTCACGCACCCAGCCACAGCTGTGGCAATTACACATATTTGTAATGGAAACATTTCATTTTGGTTGCCGGCTTAGTAATTCGTTTATTTAATTACTTTCAGTTTTTTTTTTTTTTTTTGGTTTATTTGCGCTGCGATTGCATTAATTAACGAATCAATTACTTCAACGCTTAATGTTTAAATTATTTGAAATATTCTAGGGAGTAAAATAAATAGAAATTTATAAGTTCTAAGTGCTTTCAATATTTTACAAGAGTCTATTTATATTTGCATATTTTGTTACTTACATTACAATGATTTCTCAAAATGTATACAGCTAAATAAATTTAAGGAGAGCTAGTAAGAAACCTCTATTCGGAGGCTCCCAACTAGGAGATACCCTAAATTTATACTACGTAGCTTGCATATAGATGCATAGTTAAACAAACATATACAGTTATGAATTTAAAATGCAGAATGTATTTAAGCAGAAAAGAATAAAACTTGCAATTATATAAATTATAATATTATTGAAACTCGCAGCAACTCGTTAAAAAATACTAAAATTAATAATATAAAATCGAACTCGCAATTCCGTGACAACGTACAACATCTGCCAGCATCTACCAACACCGTCTCTTCACTGCTCGGGTGCTGAGCTTAAAATCTAAGCAAAAGTATCAGCTAACAATTCAAAGACAATACATTCGCATTGGCAATTCTTAGAATAGGCAATAATATTTGTAGGCACATGTATGGGAAAAATGCATACGCTGAAAGCTGCTTTCAAATTAACCAACCGTTTTGTTTAAAACCTTTGTGTGTGTGTGCTTTATTTTAAAGAATTGCAATTAAAGAATTATGAATTACTTTTCAATTTATTAAAAATGTAAGCTGTTTAAATATTGCCTTTATTTGAAACTGAAATTTAATTCGAAGAATGGGGTAATATTTGCTGATTTAAAAGATTTCTGAAATAAAAATTGTGTAAGACATACATAAAATGGAAAATTAAAACAAAATTTAGAAGAACGTAAAAGATAAAATTTTATAAATGTATTTAGGTTGGACTATCAATCGAAAGCATTAAAACTAGAATATTTATGAATTATTTTTAACCAAATGTGTTCAACGTGTGCTTTTTATGATAATAAAATATTAAAAATAATAAAAAATAAAATAATATAAATAACAAATTTCAAGTCTTAACCTCTTATAGGTTCTGAGATCGACGCGATCATACATACGGATCATTTAATACGATACGAGGACTGTTAAGAATAGATCGACTCAAGCATATATATATACTCCATGGAGTTAGCCATCAAACCCATTCTACCCTAAAATGCCCTCTTCAATGGGTTCAGGATACAAAAATGAAATGACATTTAAGAGCTTAATTAAAGCGAGTGCACATAGATAGTCAGTGTCAGGTTTCAACACTTTAATTATATGGCAAGGAAGAATAATTATGGACTGCATATGTTTGCATTTCAATGCGACTACTTGAATCATATTTGGCAACAGCGTTTTTCATTAAAGCAAATTACACCACACACACACGCATACATTGATTTGTGTGTGTGTGTGTGTGTGTGTGTGTAGGTTGGTATTTGTTGGTTGGTATTTGAAATGGATTCAGTTAAATTGCATGTTTGCTTCGTTATAAATGATGGACACCATGCAAATACATAAAAGCGTCTATGAAGTTTTGTTAGGCCTGTTAAATCAAATTACCTTTGCTGCCTGTTAGCAAAGGCAGGCGAATTGGAATACTTTACGTAAATGTTTATATTCCGGAGAGTGCGAGTGCGAGTGCGAGTGCGAGTGCTGAAGGGATGCTGCGATAGCGGCCACGCATAATGCTCAATGACTTCATAAATCCAATAAATTAATAAACTTTTGAAATACGCTGAGGTCATTGCGAGTGTTGAGCAGAGATCCCAATGTTGTTTCCAATTGCCATGGCCAGGCGGCAACCCATTCGGAGCGAGCGCCAGCAGCTCCAGCAACTCCACCAGCGCACATTAATCATTGAATTTTTGGTGGCCAACTCCCCAGAGATCTGTTTGGCGAATGCCCTCGCAGCGAGCAGAGCGCCGTGAATAAAACGCAAACAAAATTGACTTATTGCCGGTCAAACACCTTTTCAAAATGTGTGTGTGTGTGGGTGTGTGCACTGTGGGTGGCCCGCAAATAAAATACTTATGAAAAACTTTTGCCACTCAGCCAACAACAGAAACAACAACAACAGAAAACCGCCAGCATATTTAAATTACAGCAAAATTCTGGCAGATGATAACTTTGGCTTTAAGCCTGTCGCCATCAGCACAGGCCAAGCTGCTGCCTAACAACTTGGGGTATATTGAATGTATGCCAAAGTTTGAGACGCAAAATTAATATTGAAGGATCTTAAGTATACTTATTACATAACAATTAAAATAATTCTTATGCTAAAGATAAGCAAGAATGGGAAAATATTAAAAAAAATAGCGAAAATAAAGCTTAAACGGAGTAAAGAAATAAAAAAGAAAAAAAAGAATGGAAGATAGGTTTCGGAAATAACTGCACAATTGTGAAGAATTTGAAGATCATCAGATGCTACGAGTGATTTCCATTAGATGACCACAAAGCAAGGATTTTATCAACGTAAGAGACAGAGAGAGAGAGAGAGAGAGTTCTAAGGAAAATAGGTGATCAAATTTATTATAGTTAACGCATAAATCGAGAAATGTACTATGTAAAGAGTAATCAATAGAGCTTACTGGTAAATGTAATGGTAGATAGTGTGTGGTTGTTCGGGAAAGAACAGAAAAATGAAGTCGAGATATTATCGAAAATCAAGGTAGGTTAAAAAGCAATCCCTAGATCAATAAGCTGAAGCCTACTATGCTAGGATGTTAAATGTACAATACTGACCCAGTTTAGATGTCATAAGGCAACTCTTATGGGTATTCGAATATATTCTGTATCAGCCTACTCAGCTGAGCCAACGCCAATTTCCATCAGCCTTTTCTTCACTCATATACCAAATTGTATTTGATAGAGTCTCTTGTCCTTCGGTGTTGATTTTGACGAATTGCTGGAGGCACGTAGCTGCCACATTGAGTGGCATCTAATGAAAATTTGTGCAACTGTAGCGTAACTTAAATTAGACATTTTATTTTCCGCATTTTAATGTGAGGCGCATGTCGGCCAGTTCCGGACTTTTGTCTGTGTGTGGGGGAGGTCAGCAGAGCAGCGCCGAGCAGCGCAGCGCAGCTTGTTTACCTTATCACGAAGTTCATAAATTTTAAGTAACTTTAACTTAACGCGTATTCAAGTTGGCCGGGACGCGTTTGCACCGTGTTGGCTAGTGGTGCCAGCCCTTCGCGAATATTTCTCCAGCTTGTGCAATAAATTTGTTTATTTGTTTGAGACTCTTCTTCTTCTTGTTGCTTGGCCCTTTTTGTAGTCAGTTTTTTATTTTTTTTTTATTTCTGTGTTTTTTGGTTATTCTTTTGGCTAAACATATTTTGCAGCAACCAGGCAAGTGTCACACAGCGAAACCTAAAGCCGTAAGCTGAAGCGCCCAACGACCATCGACCATCGCCCATCGCCCACCGACAGCATCCTGTGCGGTTCCGTTCCGATGCCGTCCTGTCCTGTCCTGTCCTGCCTGCGGTTGTTGCGCCTAAAAGTAGTCAAATTGTGCGGACTAATAAATTTTGTTGGCTGTTGTTGTGGCACTTGTTTCGTTTGCTTTTTGCCAGCGCCGCCGTCGCTGCCATCCACTCAATTTACGCTGCTGCTGGCCAGCGGCAATTGCTTGTTGTTGTTGCAGTTGTTGTTGTTGTTGCTGTTGTTGTTGTTGTTGCTGTTGTTATTGTTATTGCCTTTGTTGCTGTTATTCATACGGCAAGCAGCGCACATCCTGCGAGAGCTGGCTTACCTAGCCGCTTTTGCACGTTCGCTGCCGCTGCTGCCCCATCCAGCACCACCTCCAACCAGCAGCAACCACCGCCTGCAACACACAACGCATGCCACAAGCTTTTACCTTTTTGAAATGACATTCATTGGCTTTTACGTGTTTATTTGGAATTTCATTAAAAATGATTAGAAGCTGTTTTGTTTTTGTTTTTGTTTTTATTTTTTTTTATTTCGGTGGGTTCCAGGCTGCCTTTATGTGGCTCGAAGAGAAAGAGAGAGCGATAGAGGCTATGGCTCTCCAAACTGTGTCTGTCTGTCTGTCGTTCTGTCAGCACATAATGGCGCTTTCATGCTTGTGAATTTTATTTGAAAATTTTCTTGCGTTTGGTTTTTCAGCCGGCTGTCGTTGGCCTTGTTTTCCTTTTTTTTTTTTGCCCCCCCACCCATTTTTTGCTGGTTGTTGTTTGAATTTTGTCCAATATTTTAAATTGGTGCATACTTGTTGGCTTTGTTTGGGCTGCAGGCGTGGCCGGCCTGCCTTTTTGGCGGCGTGTCTGCTGTCGGCTGTCTGTTGTCTGCTGTCTGGCTATAAATTTTTCATAGATAATATGCGGCAGGCATGTGAATTGGCCTATGCTGGACTCGTAAAGCTTTTAATCGTCGCTTATTGTTATGTAGATTGCTCGGCTAATACCGTTACCGCGCTGGGCGACCCAACTGCAGCTGCTCTTGTGCTCGGCTGCTGCCATTGACATAGCGCATAATAGCTATCTCCGGGCTTTGTGTGTGCTGCGAGCAAGGATGCTTAATAACCTGTGTGTGTCTGTGTGTGCCTGTGTGTGTGGGTGTGTTTTTGGTCTGGTCTATTTATAACTGTAATGCATAAATTAGCCATGCCAAAGTCAAAGGCGATAACGAGCTTAGTTCAAGTCCTTGTAGCAATAAGATTTCTCTCTTTAAGCTCTAAGCGATGCTGCCTTTGCCTTTGGCGCAGGTGACTGTCGGCTGGGTAAATTGAGTTTGAACCCAACAGTCGCCTCATTAGGGCGCTGCTGCATACATTTGGCTGAAAAGTATGCTACAGTTTCGAGCTCAATGCGTGCGCCCACTTAACGCGTCTGTTGCGCAAATTTTCGATTGTTGAGTCGGCACTTCATATGCAAAACTGCACACGGTCTAGCTGCTGCTGTTGCAACTGCTGCTGCTGCTGCTGCTGCAACTGTGTTGTTAAAAATCTGGTATTTGTTGTTTTTGGCTTTTTCGCTGGGCTGGCAGCGCTGAAAAGTTTTGAAGCGCACTTGGCAAGACATGAATGCGTAATAACCAAAAGCGGAAGCTAACAACCATAAAGCCAAGGCAGCCGCCACACAAACACTCACACTCACACATAGTCACACATAGTCACACCCACACACACACACATACGCAGTCCAGACTCGAGAGTCAGAGGAGCCACAATGAGCACAACGAGAGTGAGAGCACACAGAGAGTCATGGACGGCAGCACATATGCATCAAAAGAGCTAGAAAAACAACGGCAAACAATGCAAATGTATTTAGCATAATGAGACAGGAGAAATGTGCAAAAATGCAAACATTTGCGGGCTTGGGCAACAGTTAAGGCACTGGCAGGAGCAGCAGCACCAGCAGCAGCAGCAGCAGCAGCCATCTCACAGTCAAATGTGTGAATGTTGCTTGCAAATGGCAACAACATTTCTCTCTGTTTGTGTTTGTGTGTGTGCGCATAAGTGTGTGCGTTGGTTTTCAAAATGAAAGTCATATGCCAACTCATAACTCAACTCGTTGTTGTTGCTGTTGCCAGTTCGCCTGGTCGTGCCCAGGCGCAAGTTATTTCATTTGGTATTTCAAGTTTGTTGGCATTTGAATGAAGTCATTATGAAGGCGGTAGCTGGTAGCTGCTAGCTGCTGCTTACTGCTTACTGCTTACTGCTGGCTGCTGGCTGCACTCACTGGCAACAGCAACAACAACTAAATTCACATTTTTTTCATGCTTCACTCTCAGGTATGTGCTGCTTTTTGTGCTGCTCTTTATTGCCAGCGTCGAAGTCAGCGCCTCTAAATAAGCATTGACACACACGCATACATATGCAGAGAGACAGAGAGAGAGAGAGAGGGACAGAGAGAGAGAGAGAGAGAGGTACGAGCAAACACACCTGAAACAGAATGTAATTAAAGTTGAGTTGCAAACTTTTGCTTTTATTTTTATTAACTTTACTTATTTATTTATTTTTTTGACTCTTCTCTGAGTGTGTGTGCGTGTGGTGTGTGTGCGTGTGGTGTGTGTGTGTGCGGCGGGGGTGTTTGCATTTGTGAGTGGGTGTGCAATGAGCAGCTCGGCGACTTTAAAAGCACTTTCAACGGCTTGAACTTGGCACAGGCTTACGCACAAACCCATTAAAGCAGCTTAAGAACTTTTTTTTTCTCGCACACGCAACCAGAAAAGTATGCAATGGAAACAAGCCTTCTTCACAGCCTTGCTGCCGTGCTGCCTTGCTGCCGTGCTCTTGGCGCCGCTTTCTTGTACTTCATGCATATACGCATATAAGAAAACTTTTGCCACAGAGCCAGACAAACAGACAACGTGCGACTAACAAATGCTGATATGTGTAAGTGTGTGTGTGTGTGTGTGTGTGAGTGTGAGTGTTGGGAGGCTGCGTGCTGTTAACTGGGCTATGGGCGGCTATGGGTGGGTCTGGGCTGGCTGCCGGGTGCGACATTAAGCTCCGTGCGTGCAAATACCATGAATCTGTTGGCATGTAAAACACTTTTGCTACGCCCAAAGCTGGCACACAACCAGAAGGGAGATGAAAGCAAAAAATAAAAATTTGTTACAGCAATTTGTCTGACAGTTTGTTCAGTTCAGTTTTTCTTCGTGTATTTCTTTTGCTACTCCTTGGCCATACTCCTGCTGCTCCTGCTGCTGGTGGTGCTGCTCCTGCTACTACCGTTACTGCAGCAACCGACTTAAGTCGCATTTGAAAGTTGGTAAAAGTCATGCGCTGGTCGGGCAAAGTAATTGTGCTTATTTGTAGTGCAATTATACAAATTAAAAAAAATGTTCTGAAATCTTGACGATAAAAATAAGCAAACAAAAAACAAGAAGCGTGAAATACAAAAAAAAAAAAGCATTGCATGCGAATTTCGTTATTTTACATAACATTATTTGTTCGGGCGATGCAATCAATGTGGCCAATGGCCAGAGTACGCAGTACGTGAGGCATTTAATTTATGCGGCGCATTGAAATTTATCACTGGACAAGCATCTTAATGGTTCATTAAATTCATTATTCGGACGACTGCAAAAATAAAAACCAAAGCAGCAAAAAGTGAAAACAAACAAACAAAAATAAAACCAACAAATGGCATAAAATAATGCACGCTCGCACACACACAGGCACACATACGCACACTCACACACACACATACGCACACTCACACACACATACGCACACTCTCTCACACTCACATGTGCACTTGTATGTGTTCTTTTGCGTAACACGTATTTCTCTTGGCGCCTGGCGCATTTTAATTAGTTTTTGCTTTACGTTAATTTATTTTCATTTGAATTCTTTGCAAAATGGCTTCAAGGCGCGCACAAAAATGCAATTATGCATTCATTAAAGAAATTAATTGCAAACAGCGTTTCGCATGCGAGGCAATTCGTATTATTGAAAATTCAACAAATGGTAACCTGCAGCCAAAACAACAGAAAAATGCATAAAGTAAAGTAAAGCAACAAGCTGACAAGCAGTCTTAGCCCCAGTCTTAGTCCCAGCTCCAGCTCCAGCTCCAGCTCTTTCTCCAGTCCCCGCCCCATTCTCATACCCTGCCCCTGACCCGTTTGCTTGGCTTGGCTGGCGGCGGCCTTGTTGCGTCGTAAGTAGAACATTACCAAGGCTTTTATCGTAAATGCCAACATCTTTTGCTTGTAATTTTCTGTTACGTTCGCAACATTCTCACATTCGCATTCACATTCTCATTCAAATAATAATGGCTGCCTTTTACGTAGTTGTGCAATGATTACGTGATGCCTGCACACAAAAAGCACACACACGCACACACACACACACACACACATGTGCACACATATTCCCATTAGATATAAGATTTCAGTTGTTTCTGCTGCCCTCCTAATGCTGATGCGTGCATTTGACTTTAACTTGAATGTCATACATTTTTGTTTCAAATTCACATTTATACGCACATTTACCCTCTCCCAGAATCCAGCATCCACAGCAACCACAGCCAGCAGCCAGCATCCATGCATGCACATTCTCATCTGCTACATTATAACACAATGCAAAGGGCTCTGCTCAGCAAACCTTTTTGAGATTTTTTCATACCCTTCAGAATTTGTGCTTCATTAATAATATCTCAAAATCAGCTTTTTATTATCAAATCTGTATGGGGCTTTGCAGACTTTATGCAACTAGAACTTGTTGCCAGTTCTTTTAGAATCTAAATAAATGCTGACCTAGGAAGAGTGATACTATCTGTAATAACTATATTTTGGCAGTTATTTCAGTTATTTGATAGTATTTAACTATTGGAATGTGCAATAAGATTTGCCATTTGAATGTGAATTATTTGTCGAATGATAAAATAAAAAATACATAGATATACACATATATATGTATATTGCCAAAACTTTGGTTCATTGTTCATAAAATCAAACGTTATCTTGTGGAAAATTATTTTAAATTGAATTTGAGTACATACTTATGGATTAAACATTCAATATTCAGGCATTCATAAAAAGGAGAATAAGAAAATATAGACGCCAAACCAAGAAATATTGAATAAGTCCCACAATTTTATTCTCCTTTTTCAAAGTTAATTTTTATTAAAAAAAAAATTTGTATTGAATTTTATTGAATTTTATACAAAATGGCAACAACAACAAAAATTAATGTAATATTTTAAGTTCTTTTTATATGATAGTTATATCTATTCCTATTACTTTTATTTGGTCATTCCTCACATTCTAGTCTATTCACATTTATAGCTGTCAATTCACTTGAATGCAGCGTATCCACTAGTCAAGCATTAAAATCTGTAAAAATGTGAACATTTTGACTGCCAAAAAAGAAACTGGAAAATAGCAAACATTATGCAGAAAACAATCAAATAATGTCATCAGAGTTTGTATTTGACTTGCGGACATTCTTGTTAAAATGAAATTTATTTGAACTTAATATGAAAATGTGTGCAAGTAGCCCTTCTGCTTATACTTATCTCTCTTATAGACTTGTACTCTGATGGGTAGACAGATAGCTGAACATGGTTGATCTTCTGCTATTCCATCCAGTCAGGCATATATAAGGACCTCTACTATCTGCTGTATATACTGTAGCAATTTCGATTTCCAAATTAATCAAACTCACATTCTTAGGATTGAATCACTATCAACTGTTAAACAACTATAATAATATCTACATGTATGAAATATTTCATATTTCTGACTAAGCAGCTTAAGTCCACAGCTTGTAGAACTATTCCACAGACTGACTATCAGCTCAGCGTGAAGCTATTTGTGCTGTTGAGTGCTAGATGTAGCATATTATTACGTATACGGCACATTGCGCATTAGTCGTGCATTAGTCAGGCGTATGATTGTGTCTGGGCGAGGAGCGTTGGCACTGCTCTGCAGTAAAACAATAAAATGTTCCACCGATTGTCATTGGCAGAGAGAGCTGCAGTTGCAAGCTTATGATAATGCCGTTGCCACATCACATTCTGCTGCTCCGTTGCTCTGCTGCTCTGCTGCTGATGTTGCGTGCGTTGATGCTGATGACGATGATGAGTTTTGAATGCGTAACTGTGGAAGCTGCAACTGAAGCCTCTGCCAAATGAGAAATACTTTCTTGCTTCTTGTCAGCAGACACTACCGACCCAGACACACACACACACACACACACGTACACACATCAGACGCACACACACATCAAAGACACACATCATAGATACAAAAGCACATGCAGCATGTTTGGGCAGCATCTTTGTCTGTGTGTGAGTGTGAGTGTGTGTGTGTGTGTGTGTGTGTGACTGTGGGGCATCTTTAGCCGCTTTACTGGTTCGTTGAACGCATTTCTCATTTTCATGTCCATTTCAGCAAATCTATGCGAGTCACATTCATTTGAATGTATTTGTCAACGGCAAAGCAAGCGAAACAACAGAGCAGCAATATATAGAGCGACAACAGCAGCAGCAGCAGCAGCAGTAGAAGCAGTAGAAGCAGCAGCAGCAGCAGTAACGAGCATGACAAACAACCAACCAAATTAAAAGCAAAACAAGTAGGAATGTTGCAACGAAATGTACTCAACTATGAGATACCCTATAAGGCATACAAAGCATATTGAGGGTATTAATAGCCTATAATGCCTCTGAGATTGATTCAGAAAGGAGAAAACTGGTAGCTTGAGTCATCTGCTAATGCTTTATCTAAATGTGCTCAACTCTGAGATATAGGGAAACTGTATTTAATTGGGATGGAGGATCGAGGATAGAAGAGAGGATCGATGTAATTGAAAACTGAGAGTAAGCTGGCAAGATGAAACTAAGAGTTAAGCCTGACTCAATTGATAATGCGACAGCTCTGAGATAGTCCATAAGACATAAGCCAACTATAACTTATTCATATTATATATCGTATGCTAAAAGAGAATCCTAGGAGCTGTAGCATGTCTTATATATGCAGAATATGCTTAGCTGTGAGATACACTATAAAATACATAATTTAATTGGATGGATGATCGATAATAGAAGAGAGGATCGATATTAAATGAATCTGAGAGGAAGCTGAGAATATCAAACTAATCATCAGGCTTGGCTTATGATGAAACTGAGAATATCGAGCTAATCTTCATACTTGACTTAATGATAATGATAATCAATGATAAACTCTTTAAAACTCTGTCATACCCTATAAAAACTAGATTTACATTTATAGCCAAAATGATCTCATTGGATTGACAGAGTAACTGTATCTTTCAGATATCAATGATCCCTGCAATTTAAATAAAGCAGACAACATCCATGTTATTGGCAGGGAGAACTCTCATTAGTTTTATAAATACTTCTTAACTGATCACTATTAATGTCAGACTAGCCAGACGGAGAACTCTCATTAGTTTTATAAATACTTCTTAGCTGATCACTATTAATGTCAGACTAGCCAGACGGGCAAGACTATCAAGTCGAAGACAATTTTCAGAAGGTGCGTTCCATTAGAAAAGGATCTCTTAATAATATTCTGCAAATATTAGAAAATAATAATAATAATAATAATAATAATAATAATAATAATAATAATAATAATAATAATAATAATAATAATAATAATAATAATAATAATAATAATAATAATAAAAATAATAATAATAATAATAATAATCTTTTTTATATGCTGAGCTAATTTTATATTTAAATCATCTTCGATCTTTCAATATGTCAAACTAGATTAAATTGCCACTAATGCTAGCAGAAAACTTTTTAAAAAGGTATAAAAATTAAAAAAACTGATCATATCCTACATTTAAATATGCGCTGGGTATACAAAAAAGTACATGCTGCAAATATCTTAAGGGTATACTTAGTGCCTGATTTTTGCAGTGCGCTGCCTTTTGTCTCTGTTTGGCGACCAACAAACAGCGCTTAAGTGGACAGTAAGCTTTTCTATCCCCTCACTAGTGTGTGTGTGTGTGTGTCAGGGCTGGCAGCTGTGTGCAGTCGCTTTTGGCTTTTGAAATTTACAGCTAGTCCTGGAATTCGTATGATATGATATGCGTGCAGCTGTGCTTTGGGTCCATACAAAGCGTCGGCGCTGGCGGTATTGTTGTTTTTGGTGTTATTAGTGATGTTTTTCCAAGTCGTTGTTGCAGTTGCTGTTGCTGTTGTTGTTGCTGTTGCTGTTGCTGTTGCTGTTATTGTTATAATAGTTGTTGTCTCGGTTAGGCTTGGCGCTGCCGCTGCTGCTGCCGCTGCAACGCGAGACCATAATAGTTTAGTAAGCTCTCTCTGGGGCATTCAACTGCACGAGATGACGTCTTTATTTCCCAAGGCAATCTTTTGCAACGAGTGTTTGTACATTTCAGCCTTCTGCCCCCTCCGCCCACTCCGCCCACTCCACATTCTTTGGTGGTATTTGTGCAACTGAGGACAAAAGTTTGGTTGGCTTTGCAGCGCCAACAAATAAATACAACCCATACAGAGCAGAGTAGTGCAGACCGCCTGCCGAGTCCTGTGCGTCGCTAACAGAGCCCGAACACAACAGAAGTATGCGCCGACAACGCTAACAACAGCGGTAAGTTGTTGATTTTGGTACTCGAATTCAAAACTTCTGAAACAATGTTGAAGCAGGCTCAGTGCAAGAGTGTGGAGGGGGGAGGGGTGGGACAGGAGGAGGAGGAGGGCAGCCAGTGGCAAGGCTTTGCATGTTAGAGCATCGTTAGGGTAACAGTTGCACGTTATGCTGCACTCTCTGAGTTGCATTCAACTACTACAAGTCAGCTCAGCATATGCCCAGCAGAAATAGCAATAATTGAAGTTGAGTTCGTTGCCATTGATGAGGGAATTACCTTGAAAATTAAAGCTAATTGAATGAATTGAATGAATTGAAATTTAAATATACTAGTATTGGCATGGCTCGACTCAACAAGTTGCTTGTTATTGCAGAAATCGATGGCTCTTAAAGCTCTTCTTAGTTGTAGAAGAAGTTGTAGCACCGTTATTGACAATCTGACAATCTGACAATCTGGCCAACTGGTCTGGTTTTTAGCTCTCAGCTGCTTTTCCGCTTTTGCATGATTGTTTATCTTTAAACTTGACTTGGCTGCCTCTTCAGACTTTCAGCGCTAAAGCTCAACGTTCGCTCCCCAGTGAGCGACTTGCGACTAAACGTTAACTTTCAGTGGGCAACGGCAGACATTATTGTTGCCTGGGTTGTCTAAGTAGCTGCAATGGCAATGTAAAGCGTGCTACTTCACAGCAACTTTTATGGTCATCCAAAAAGTATGACAACTCAGGCTATTGCTCTCGTTGTAGACCAAGTTAACGCACAAACAGTCACACACATGTGACATCGTAATATGAACTGCTGTTGCTGTTGCTGTTGCTGCTTCTACTGTTGCTGCTGTTTCTACTGCTGCTGCTGCTGCTCGTAGTACCATACTTATTTATATACTTATAGTTTACGGCGCTGCGGGACATATTGTGCTCGAATATATATTTTTGTTCTAATGAAAAAGTTATGACCATCAAATAAAGTATGCTGCTTGCTGTTTGCCCCCAACAACAACAAAAAAACCAGCTCAAAAGTGAAGCAGCAGCAGAAGCAGCAGAAACAGCAGCAACAGCTATGCCATTAAGTGACCGACCGTAAGACCTGCAATCGTTGTAGCTTTTGTTGTGTTGTTGGTGACCTCGTCGAAAGTTGACTCTATTGTGCTTCCTGTTTATGCTGCGCATTCCAATTGTTGTTGTTGTTGTAGCTGCTGCTGCTACTGCTGCTTTTTGTCTTCTGCTGACTGCTTGATATTGTTCCTGTTGTTGTTGTTGTTATTATTATCTTTTGCCTTACGCTGGCTATTGCTTTTGTGGCTCTCATTGCCCGGCTATTGTTATGACTGCTTGCTGCGGTTGTTTTTTTGCTGCTGTTGTTGCTGTTGTTGTTGCTGTTGTTATTATGGTCCCATTCGTAGTTCGTTTAATTCAGTTTTCATATATGTATATCCATATGCTAGTAACCGAGTGTCTGTGTCTGTGTGTGTGTGTGTGTGTGTGCATCTAGAAGTACGCAGGCGAAACCTTTTGCCCACTGGGCGTATACTTTATCATACAATATTGTTTCGTTTTTATTACATGTCACTCATACGTGAACGACTCTCATGTGTGTGTGTGTGTGTTTGTGTGTGTGTGTGACGGAGCGTGTAAAGTGCGTTCTTTGGTTTTATATGAATTTTTTAGAGTCTTTTATGCACTCAGCACGAAAATTTGTTTCGCCAAGAGTTTTACCACAACAACAACAGCAACAACAACAGCAACAAACAGCCACAAATTTCATTTGCCACGTGCGTCGGTTGGTGAACTGAAAAGCTGCAAAGATGCTGCTACCAACGTTCTAATTTGGTTTTCCGAAAAACATACAAAATATATATCTACATACACAAAGATGAGCTTCATAAGCCAACTAACAACCAGGAGCAAACACACACACACACACATAGACTTGCATTGCCTTTGCTCTAGCCTCTTGTATATGCCGCAATTCATATATTTTTTAACGAGAATTACCATAAAATTACATATGCAAATATACATATTCTATAGTCAGGCCGCAGTCGGATAATCAGGCTGTTAGGCTGCCTGGCAACTAGAAAGAGGCTAGAGATTTAGCTATTTGTCGGCTGTGCGTAGAATATCTTCACTCTGAGCACGTAATACGTGACAATTACTACATTTTAGGTAAAACATGCTCATTAAATCATTTCAGCTTAATTCCTTGGCAGAGGCAAAGGCAACGGCAACGGCAACGGCAGCGGCAACGGCAGCGAAGCCAAAGGTAAAATGCAAAATCTGCGTACACTAACTAGGCTCGACGAGCCATTGTTACCGACAATGAGGATGATGTTTTTACTTGTGTTTTATAAGCTACCTGAGAGCATGTGAAACCCAAAGTATTTGTCTAGTACTGAGCTAAGCCATAGTTGGAGTAGCGCAGCCAAGGCCGGGCCAAACCAACTAGTCCTCGGCTATATGTAGTTGGTAACTATAAACAATGGCGAGCTGAAGAGCTGAAGAGCTGGAGAGCTGGCGAGAACGGCGAGCCTGGCGAGCTGCAGGCAGATAACAATATACCGCCCTCTGCCAAAGGATTTAACGAGACGTGCTGACGTGGCCGAGAACAACAGCTCTGATGAGTGGTGATGGAGCCAGCAGGAGTGCAGCAACTAAACGCTACAGCAGCTAAGGAATTTATATCAACAAAGCCAACGGGAGGCAAGCAGACAGTCAGGCTGGTTGGCTGCCGGGCTGGCTGCATGGCTGGCAAATGAACAGGCAACGCAGGTCGGCTGCTTGCTGCCTGCTGCCTGCTGCCGCTACACAGCTCAGGAAGTGTAGCATCAGCGACAGTATCCTGTAGTGTCCTTTTGGCGCACTTTGCTTGACGTTTAGCTGGCCCAAGTGCTGTCCCCCCTGTCCTGCCCTGCAGCAGCACGTGCTGCTCACTTGAAAGCGTTGCCTACCTACATTACTTATTATGATTATTATTATTTAATGCAACAACGGCATAGACACAGGACAACACTATAGCCAGTGCAGCAACAGTTCCCGGCATAAGTACATCCAGTGTTGAGCACGTGACAGCCCGCTCACGACACCTAATGTCCTCTAATGTACGCTGAGGCCTAGACTGTGGGTGGATGTGTGTGTGTGTGCGTGTCTGTGTCCACTAAATAAAATATTTCATATTTTTTATTGTCGCCCAGCAAGTGAGAAAAGTAGATTGGTTTTGTGTAGTGTCCAACTGTCTGTAAGATTATTATTGAAGCTAGAGAGCTGCAAATTGGAATGTAAAATCTAAAGTTGTTTTGCCATTGGGCATGAAAAAAAGGCTACAATTTGGCAAGATGCAGATGCAGCGAAGATTTAAGTGGCAGGTGTAAGGCAAATCGGGAACTACTGCGTAGAGTTTAGTAGAAATTCAATTATATTTTAAGCTACTTATATTTTTAAAGTAGACAGTTGATAACATAAATATACTCATTTCAAAATCTAGAAGATTCTTCTATAGTTTTATAGAATCACATTTTTTATTTATTTTGTTTTTAGTTTAATTTTTTATTTTTTTTATTTGATGAAATATTTAAAAAATGCAAGAAGATTTTACCTTTTTCATAAATGTTTTATTTTTTATTTATTTGTTTTTTATTTTAAAGAAATAATTTAATTTTAAAAGAAATAATTACAAATTAGTACTCAGTTAGCATATATTTAGCTCAAGCTAAGCAGCAATAATTTAAACTAATTTTTTGAGGCTGTGGACACAGAAGTAAATACTGAGCTAAGCTGTTGCTTAAAGATTTGTGTCGAAGAATGCATAGATTCTTACTCTATATAACTATCAGAGCTTAAGCTTAAGGATAAATTTGATAGATTTTAAGTAAGGGTACGACCTATGTGCTGTTGTCTGAGTCTTTTCCTAGTTTTGGTGCGGGTGCTAGCAGATCTTTGGACAGATCTTAGGACTGTACTGGACTAGAGTCATAAGTTTAGAGAACTGACTTAGTGATGGCTCTATATACATCCAGGCATTCGGTAAAAAAATTAAGAGGCAAAAACTTGCAGAGCTTTAAAACAAAAGTTTTATAGGTAGACCACTTTAGATCACTTTAGATCATATGATATAATCCAATAAATTCAAATGTTGTATAGAAGCGTGCTAAAAAGTAGAGTATCATACAGTCTGTCCCAATCCATTCTTATGTCTGTTCGAATGCCAATTGAGTGCTGCATAGAGAATTGTGCGAGAGAATTGTGCGTGCATAACTATTTTACTTAACTCTCACGTTATGGGCACGTTGGCATCTGCTCTTTGATAGTGGCTTAGTCTCTCGCTCGGCTTCGTTCTGTGGCATGTTGTCCATGGCACGTCGTCCGTCGTTCGCATTGTTTTGTTCCCTTTGTTTGGTTCACCTAGGCGGCTGCTCTTGTGGCCACTGGCCTGGGCCGGCTCGCCTCGGCCTGGCCCCCGCCTTGGCTTGTTATTCTTTTGTTGCATGCACTTTTCGCAGTATTTCGTAATATTTGCTAAGTATGCTTTTGAAATTGTGGTCTTCCACCATTATGTCATTCATTCAAGTCGAGCGACAACAACATGGACAACAAAAGCGCAGGCAACAATAACCAAGTTGATGACCGAATCGTAGAGTTCTACTTCTGGCACAACTACCAGTTATAGTTGTAGTCATAGTTGTTGTTGTTGTTGTTGTTGTTGCTGATGTCGTTAGACTCGTTATTGAAAGAGATAAAGAGCGGTTACTTAGGCGCACGCCAGTTTTATTATTGTTGTGGATGCTGCTGCTGCTGTTGGTGTTGCTGCTGCTGCGGCAGCTCCTCTTATTTGTAGTTGCCGTCTCAGTGTAATAATGTTACATAAATATTACTAATTTCATGAAATTTATTTAACTGTAGTTAAATTTAGTGCAGTTAGACACTGCAGTATTCTGCGCACACATTGCGCATACGGCATGTTGGTCGAGCCCAGCCCACAGCCCGAGGCGTGCTGACAGGCAGCATGTGCAGACAGAGGCCGGACGAATGGACTGGCTGCCAGCCAGTCAGCCAGTGTGAGACCAAGACAAAGTCCGCTCCAACTGCCTGGCTGGCTGCCGGCTGCTGGCAAATTTGTACTTGGTTGCTCCTGAATTTGAGAGAATGTGCTGCTAGAAGTAGGAATCGAGGCTGTGGCTGTAGACAGGCAGGGGCTGGCTGTGTGCTATTGCATGTCCGTTGGCTTGACGTTGTTTAAACGCACAGCATTTAGGCTTAAATTGCGGTCGCTTTGGCGTATTCCCATGAATTTCACTCTCCTTCCATCCATCTACACAGAGCTGCGTGTGCTGCTGCTGCTGCTGTTGCTGTTGGTGGGTGTGTCATTAGACAGCGACGGAGCTAAAAGAGATAAATGGCGACAGCGACAGTCGTTGAACTTTTTGCTTTGTAAGTTGTTTATGCAATTCAAATGAGTCGCAAGGCGAAAGGCGCAAGGCGCAAGGCGGGAGAGAGATCCGGATAATACATTTTATTTGCAATCTTAACCCTAATTTAGTTTGCCCGACTCCAGGCCAGGCTTGACAGAGAAAGCAACTGTCGTCTCAATGAAATGAAAATGCACAGCAGCAGCAGCAAAAAGCGCAACAATAAACATTCACACATACTAACAAACAAACAAATACACACACACACACACACACATACAAATAAACAGTTTTTGGTACGCAATGCGGCAGTGCCGCAGTTTTCATTTGCTCAAAGAAATGCAAGAGGCAACGGCCAAAAGAGTTGGGAAGACGAAGCCAAAGTAGCGAGCTGAAGGGCCCTCGTACTACATTGAGCCAAAGGCCAATGAAAATGACTAATTTAGAGTTTAATTAAAATGCGCTAACGATTTGGCGCGCAAAACAGCAAAGAAAACAACAGCAACAGCAGCAGTAGAAACAAAAGCAACAGCAGCAGAAGTAGCAACAACAGCAACAGCAATACAAGAGTCGAGTTACATTTTAAGCTTGGCTGTCGCTCAAGAAAATAGCTGGCAAATAAATAAGGAGCCGAAGCATTAAACACAATGAAAATACAATGAAATGAGAGCTCAATTCAAAAGAGCTAATGCAATCCTTTCAAACAAATACTTATATATATCGTAAGTAATTGCAAATGCAATCAACTCGATAAGCGCCAGCTTAAAAAAGCTTAAAGCTTGGGCAATAAACATAATATATATACTTATAATATTTATAATAAATGTAAAATAAATAAGTAAACATAATAAATATAGTTTTGATATTCATAATAAATATATAACAAATTAAAAAACATAATAGATATATATATAATATATTTTTAATAAATTAATAAACATAATATATATATTTATAATAGTTATAATAAATGTAAAATGAATAAATAAACATAATAAATATAGTTTTGATATTCATAATAAATATATAATAAATAAAAACGTAATAGATATATATAGAATATATTTTTTATAAATCAATAAACATAATCAATATATTTATAACATTAATAATAAATATTTTATAAATTATTAAACATGATATATATATATATATATATATATATACATAATAAATGTAAAATAAATAAATAAACATAATAAAATAGTTCTAATATTTATAATAAATATATAATAAATTAAAAAATATAATAGACATATTTATAATATTTATATCAAATATTTAATAAAATATTTAACATAATAAAAATTTTGATGATATTTAAATTAAATATTTAATAAATTATTAAACATAATAAAATTATTGATGATATTTATAATAAGTATTTATTAAATACTATTTAATAATAAAAATAAACATAATAGACATACTTATAATATTTATAATAAATAATTAATAAAATAATGTATATAATACATGTATTTTTAATATTTATATTGCATATTTAAAAAATTGATAAACCTAATAAATCTATTTATAATATTTATAATAAATATTTAATAAGTTAATAAATAAATCTATCATATTTATTATAAATATATATGTATATATTAATATGCCGCATCATTTCATTAAAGAATTCATTAGCCACGTTGCGGGACAACACGATTGATGAAATAATTGGTGAAAGTGTTATTACAAAGCATATGACAGTCCAGGCAACGCATAAATCCTGCAAGCCCAAAAAACGCCTTGGGTCGACAGCCTTCAATTCTGACTTCAAATGAGAAATTAAGCGATGCTAAATTGACAGCACATTAAACTCGCTGTCAGAGCAGCCAAACAATTTTAATACACTCGAAAATCTATTTCGGGCAACATAACAAGCCACATCAGCAACAGCAGCAGCAGCAGCAACTGTTGTTGTTGTTGTTGCTGTTGCTGTTGCTTGATGCCAGCCCGTCAGTTGGCGTTATTAATCGCCAGGCATTCATAATTGTGGTTGCCATTATAATTGTCATTATGTGCAATACATAGATAGATAGTTGTCCCTGTCAAAGTGTCGCTCGCTGTCTTAGCGCCGCGACGGCCATGCGGTTGTGTGCTGTCTTCTCAGCTATATTGTCTCTCTCTCTGTGTATGTGTGTGTGTGTGTGTGTGTGTGTCGCTGTGTGGCAATGTAATTGACTGTGAATAATAACCGCTATAATAATTTTCAGCCACAACGCCAAGGATAGCAGTGCCAGGCCCGAAAAGCAAGCGACGACGACGTCGACGACGATGACAATGTTGTTGATGATGATGATGGCGCGGCGCAGACATAAAGCTGCGACGTCAGCGATTGGTTGCTGCTCCGGCTACGGCTCCGACTCCGGCTCAGACTACGGAGTAGAGACCCACAAAGCCTAGACACAATTTGGCGATTGACAATCCTATTTATGACAACAGGAGCAGCCAGCTGGGCGGCTGCTAAATCGCAGGCATACATAAACAATATGTAGGAACAAAGTTCAGGGAGCAGTGAGCAGGGAGCAGGGAGCAGAGTCGGGCGACCCCGGCACCAGTTCCAGGCAAGTGGCAGCACACAATCATAAATGACATTGCTCAATTGCATTTGATTAAGTTAATTGTTTTTGGGTTTATGGCCGGGCGATTAACAATGACGCGTAGTCAACGGCTCCTCCTCCTGCTGCTGCTTCTGCTGCTGCTGCTGCCATTGTCATTAAGGTGGCTAATAGGGGCTGAGGGTGGGGTGAGGTGGTGTGGTGTGGTGTGGTGGCCAAATGTCAGCTGCGTTGGCATTTCTGTATTGAATTATTGACATAATTTACAAAATCTGTGCCTAATGGGCCATATGACTGCCTGGAGTGGGCAGCGGAGGCCGGATATACGGCCAAGTAAATGTGCGCTCGTGTGAGCCTGGCTATGCGTGTGTGTCAGTGTGTGTGTGTGTGTGTGTGTGTGTGTAGCTGCACTGCATGTCAAAGTGAAATTTGTACGAGCTGCAGTCGAACCACAGGCGGCAACAGGTTTAATTATATTGCCCACATCTTTATTGAATTATTATGGCTTATTAATGACGCAGCCGGAATCCGATTAGGGCACACAAAACGAGACAGCGTTAAATAGAACTGAGCTCATTGCAGTATGCAGCTTTGGCCTGGCTTGCAATGGCACCTTGGCCCCGTTGACATGTGAACTGGCCACTGGTTCAATCACATTGCAATAAATTAGTTATTTTTCATGGCACAACCAGCAGCAGGAGGAGTCGTGTGTGTGTGCTATGGCTAAACCAGCAACAGACAACCGCAAGTGCCAATGCCACAGGCCAACAACAACAACAATGGATGGCAAACAGACAACAAGAGGGCACTGTGTACAATGTAAACCATAAAACTAATCTTATTTGACAGATGAATTAATTAAAATCAGTGAAACGCATCTAGGTGACAACACTGCCTGGCGAGTGGTGGCCGGTGGTTGCTCTCTAGTCGCCTCTGCCTGACAACTGGTGACTGGCCAGATCCGCCCAGGGCCATTGCTTGGCTGGCTGTGCATTTGAATTTACCTAGGCCCTGTCTGTAGCCAGGAAATGTACAGAGAGAGAGAGAGAGGGAGAAGGAGAGCTGTAGTTGCAGCTGGAACAGTTGCATGTATTTTCAAATTAATTTAACACTGTCAATTTGCTGGCCAGCTTAGAACGGCGACAGGCAGTAGACGAACTGGTCGCTGGGGCAGTTGTTATTGCTGCATTTGGTTGGTAAACGTTAACTAATTCCATGGAAATGCTGTTGCCTCTGCTGTCTCTGCTGCTGCTATTTGCATTTGCAAAACCACAGCAGCAGCAGCAGCAGCAGCATTAGGGGCAGCAGCAACAGGGGCAGCGATGGTGGGTTCTCCATTCACACTGGTAGTTCACAGCCCGCAGCCATTGGCGGTGCTGGCGCAGCTCTGAGTGACGGCAACAGCCAGTGACATTTAGCATGATTTAATGACACCGCTGCGGGGGCAGCTATGTGTCCGAATTCAGTGCCGCCTCCTGCTGCTGTTGCTGCTGCTGCTGCTGTCTAACAGCAGCCATTGTAAGATGCAAATCACAAAATGTTATTTGGATAGTGCGACAGCCAAAAAGAATTGTGATGCATCCATTGAAAGCTTTGTCGTGTCGCGCCCGCACTCGCAGCAGTGAAGTTCCGTGGGAGGGGTTGTGGGCGTGAGTGCGAATGCTAATGACTTTGTCTTGTTATCGATGTCAAAGTTTGCTCTAATAATCAACTTCAACTACTCCATGCGCAAAAGTTCAACTAATTAAGTGACTTTTGCTTTTGTCTAACAGACAAACAACAACAACTGATATAAAAGTGCCTCCTGTTTGGACCACCCGCTGTGTGGCAAATAATTAATGAACTGCAGCAGGACGCACCACACCATAGCACACCGCACCACTTCAGTGGCGAGGCCACACATGACGCAACCAAGTGCTCCGGATACAGTTCCGCCTTTATTAGTCAACAATGCTGACCGGCCAAGCCTCAAGCCGCATAGAAGACCATTTTTGGCCAGTCCTAATTGCCGTTGGAGGGCAACTTTATTCAATTTATAGATACGCACACCACGCGCATTGGCGTGGGTCAGCTACAAACTTTCCATCAAAGCTATTGTCGGGTGCTGATGGGGGGCAGAGGCAGAGGCGGAGGTAGAGCAGAGGCAATACAAGTTCTATATATAAACCATTTTTAGTGTAAACATCTTGAGCACTCTCTCGCATCGGGAGCACTCTTCATATTATTACTATATTTTCAGTAATTATTTCAAATATTTACTGGTCAACCCTCGAGAAGGATGGCTGTTGATGTACAGCTCCTACGGATAGAAGTGACGGCTGGCGTCAGCTAGACAAGCGTTTGAAAACTATTAAACAGCGACCAAAAGTTCACAAAACACGACGATTGGATGGGGGGAAGGTGGAAGGTGGAAGGATGGGGAGCGGAAGGCGCGTGCTGTTGCCTGTCAGACTTTGGGATGGTCCTTGGCCAATTGTTGTTGTTGTTTCTGTTGTTGGCGCTGGTCTATGGCAAACAAACTATGCAGGCTTTTAAGCATTTGTGTAACATTAATTAAATTTATATTCAAACAGCGAGCGACTTAATTTCTAATTTCCGCCTCAGTTTGTGACGGTGAACTGAGAGACGCTGAAGTTAAATTAGGTATGAGTGGGGTAGTGGTGGTGCGCTGCGTGCTGGTGGTGCGGTGCGGCGCGGTGTGCTGTGACTATCGTTGTGGTTGCCTTGGGCCTGCGGTGGGCCTTTGAGTGACTGGCAGTTTAAGCCACCTTCCTGGGCGTCATTAACTTTAATGCGCCGCTTTATTTCACAGCAAACAAATGTCATAACAACAGCCCCCCTCAAACAGAGCACACACACACACACACACAGGCAGTCAGTCAGTTAGGTTACCCACTTCCAGGATCACTGCTAGAAGTGGCACTAGTTATTCTCATTCACGAAGTTAAGAGGGTATATTGGTTTTGAGTGATTTCGTGATTCCGTCAGTTCTTTAAGTCTATTCGCCGCTATTGAATCTAAGGACTAGAAATGTTTAATATGTACTCGGAATATATCCACATCTGATAGAGTTCTAAGAATTTCCTGATACTCCGTTTTCTGTCAGAAACGCTATTACTTAGAGTGCTAAGAGCTTGAAATCTGGAATGCTTAGCCTTGGGTATCCTCATCTGATATGATGTTAAGATTTACCTAACACGCCCACTAGCGGCGTGGCAAGTCGTGAAATAAGATATATATGGTATATCAGAAATTCTGTTCATCAAATGGATGGAGGCTTGAAAATTGGAATTCATACTCACGTTGACAACTCAAGATCAACAATATATAGTGAATATATCTACGCTCCTAGCGGGCGTGGCTAGTCTCATAAGGCTGTTTCTTCAAGCCTATGAATTCGACTATTTAGTTAATGCTTACCTCCTGTATCGAGGACTCAAAAAAGCCTTACCCTTATGAGATAGATGTTTTCTTTACTCTAGATTACTTTTGAAAGTTGGCCAATAATTGTACGTCTACTTTGGGACTGGTAAGGAAACAAATCGTCTTACCGGCAACAAATTAAAATCGATTACCATTATTAATTTGCAATTAATTTGCCAAAAAATATATAAACTATAATTATTTTTTGCCTAAATCTTGCAATGTTTTGGTTTTTGGTACTGGAGATCCAAAATGAGACAGAATGTTTTACCAACAACAGATTCATTTATTTTTGCACCGTGAATGAGTATCAGCCAGTCAGTAGCACCCGATAGCAGCGTTCCTACTTGGGTGTGGTTGTTGTTGTAGTAGTTATAGTCCCCAAAAGCAGCCCATCAGCAAGCGAAACAAGTGCAAAATTTATGCCAGCCATAGTTGCTGTCATAATTGTTGGCACTGTTGGACTCGTTCGTATTTTTGTGCTCAGGCTGAAAAGTGTTGACGGCTTTGAAATATGAGGCACATGGCAAAAGGTAACAACAACAACAGCAACAACAACATAATCAGCACCTGGGCCCACTCTTGGCTGCAGAAGTGCGTCATTGCGGCACACGTTGACAATATCTGCTGTCGGCTTATTTGCCAGCTCAGCTGCCACGTGAATGTGAGCTGTGAACCCGCCCACACACACACACACACACACACACACACACATACACAGAGAGAGCAATTCACACACTGGCCTCTCGCAGTGGGTACTTCGGCACAGGCATCCTCTTAGCTCTGTTCAGTTGGTGTTCGCTTGCTAACTTCTTGGCCTGCTTCATTTTATGCTTGTTGAGTTAATAGTTGCCTGCCAACACTCACTCGCCCTCACTCTCAGTCTCTCTCCCACCCCCACCCCCCTCTCTCTCTCTCTCCCTGTCATACTCATGTTCTTGGAACTGCTGCTGGTAGTGGTAACTGCAAGTGCCGTAATTTGTAATTTCAGGCAAATGAATTTTTGGCTTTTGGGGTTGTTGTACCCGTGTGCCCACTGCCGAGTGCCGTGTGCTGGCGTAATCGTTTTGACAGCTTTACTAGCCAACACACAACAGCCAAGGTAGTAGTGGTAGTAGTTCAGTGTTCAATTGACAAACGTTGGCCTGGCCTCTGCTGGCCGACTTTATCGCAGTCGCACCCCCTCCCCACCAGCACCCTGGACTTTTAAATAAACCATAAAACACGACTATTCACTTCAGTTGCGTTGCGGCGCTGGTAACATTTTTGGAGCTGCGGCTATGTCGCCTCTATTAAAGCGTTTTATCTCGTTTTTATCGCTTCTTTAGTCCGGGCTCTGGCTCTGGTCGCGCTTGCCAATGAGCCGCATGGCTGGCTACCGCACTGCTCCAATGCTCCAATGCTCCACTACTTCATTGCCTCAGTCTCTGAGTTCGCCTCCACTCCCTCTCGCCATCTCCCTTTGCCTTTGCCTGGTTATTACTAGTGTCAGTCATCCTCAATTTCATGGGGTTTGTTACCGTGCTTGTCTGTTTGTGTTCTCTCTCTCTCTCTCTCTCTCTCTCTCTGTCTGTTTTTTTTTCCTTGGTCTTTCTCGTATTTTTTATGTGCTCCTGGCCTTTTAGGCCAGTCCACTTCAGTCCAGTCACATAAAATGAATGCTAAAGTTAAAATTGTCAGCATTGTCAATTGGCCAAAAATAGCCAGAGTCAGAGCTTCGCACACAAAACACGCCCAGGGACAGATGGCCAGATACAGATATAGCTATCGAGATACAGATACCGAGCTACAGTGAGTGCTGTCTATAATTATCATTAATTTTATAGTTTTGCCTTTCGGCTAGGCTTAGACAGTTTTTAAGTGCAAATCTAATGCAGATACGCTAACAGCAACTATTGCTACTGTTGCTGTTGCTGTTGCTGTTGTTGCTGCTGCTCCTGCTTACCCTTCACCTTATTAACCCATTTCTGTCAGGAATTCGTTTACGAGCTGAGCTCACTTCAAATTGACAGCATGTGACAGAGGTTTGGGCCTAGAGCAATGATAGAGGCAATTGAACTAGGAACTAGGAAAAAACTTCAGATATTATTGATAATACTCTATAGATTTATAGTCTCTTCTGATACTCTCAGAGGCAGAGGCCAACGCTTATAGGTTTTAGTTTTAGGCTTGAAACAATGATAGAGATAATTGAACTCAAGTTGTACAAAGCTTCATATATTATTGTTCTATAATGCTCTATAGATGTGTAGTCTTTTCTAATATATCACATATATCTAATATCAGAAACTAAATTGCTCTCTGATATTTGTGAATTAGACAGCATGAGACAAAGGCTTAACTCTCAGAGTTCAAGTTGAACTTGGACTCAGCTGTAAATACATAAGACATGCAGACTCTTTATATCAGAATCTAAATTCCTTTCTGATATTCGCCAGACAGAGGCTTAACAGACAGAGTTCAAGTTTATTTTGGACAAAACTTCAAATATTATATTATAATATATTATAATGCTCTATAAACTTAAAGACTCTTCTGATACTCTGGAATCAAATTCATATCAGAAACTAAATTCCTTTCTGATATTTGCCATACAGAGACTTAACATACAGAGGCTTAACAGACAGACTCTTAACAGGCAGAGACTTAACAGACAGAGGCTTAACAGACAGAGGCTTAACAGACAGAGGCTTAACAGAAAATGGCTTTACAGACAGAGAACAGAAAGAGCTCAAATTGAACTTATACTAAGAAAGCAAATATTTCACTGACAATTCTCTATAGTCCTGCGGACTCTTCTGTTAGTCTCGAATCAAATTCATGTCAAATATCCAAATTTCTTTCAGATATTTGGCAATTTTTTGGTACCACAGTGCACGACGCCTTGGACTGCAGCTCATCGTAAAAGTTTTAAGTGTTTGCCAGACATTTTCTCGTTAGTTGCGAGGCGGACGATTTCGTACGCCGAACTTATTTGGACAATGTCCATGTTCTGCTCATTGGCAGCCCACACACCACTCTCGTGGGCGTGTAGCTGCTTCAAAATTCTCGTTAAATCAGAAAAAAATTGTCGAAAAAAAAACGAAGAAGAAAAAATTAACTAAAAACTTTGTGCAAACAACTCAGAAGCGACATTTGTTTAAGCTGCTGTCATTGGTGTTGTGGCTGGTATCGTTGTCCAAGTTGTTGCTGTTGTTGTTGTTGTTGTTGTTGTTGTATTCGTTCTTTCTTGTTTGTTGTGAGCTGTGGCCAGCCTAATTTTCAAATTAAACTTTAAGTAGCCGCCCACTTACCACTCAGCAAATTGACCACTTCCCTCTCTCCCTGCCTTCGCCTTCAATGCGTAATGCGGCTTAGCTTAAGGGGCGAAGCCTTTAAGTTGTTGAAGGATCTGAATTTGAAGTGCCAGCGGGTTGCCAAAGCCATTCAATAAATACCACAATATTCCATCTTGTAGTCTGTTTCTCATATATACATATACATATACATATACATATACATACATATATTGCCTCACCATTGACATTGTCATGCTCGACTCGAGTCGAGTCGGGTTGAGTTTATTCATTTTATTTGCCATACTTATATATATGTACTTTCCATTTTGTTTCGCCTCAGCTTCAGTTTTCTTTTTTTTTTTTTTTTTTGCTATTTCTTTTACGACTATGACAAATAAAATGTGCATGATTTTATGATCTGTTGATATTCCATTACAATTTTGTAAATATTTTGCTGCTGCTGCTGCCGTTGCTGTTGCTGCTGGTGGCGCTGTTTCTGAGCCTTGGCCACTGTTGCCTTGGCTCTTACAATAGACTTACAAATACACACATGAAGAAGCATCTCTGGCACAATTGAAAACGGATGTTTGGGGCTCTCTCTACTGCCACAATGGCAATGTAAGTTCAATAGATCTATGGCAGCTACATATATCCTGTCTCGCTCTCACTCTCCCTTTCACTCTCCCCCTCTCTTTCTCTCTCTCTGTCTGTCTGTTTGCCAGACTCTAGTCTGGCAAATGGCGTCTGATTGCTTTTACTGCCTGCCCGAGTACATCGAAATATTTTTGAATTTCTGAGCTTATTTTTTTATTATTTTTATTTTGCTTTTTATCCAATATGCATGATGATGCTTATAAAATATATTGCTCATGAATATACATGTATGCATGAATGGAGCAAATATGCCGCTGCATGGAGCAACTCCCCTCAAAGAGAAAGATAGAGAGAGAGAAGGAGAGTTAGTGAGTGAGTGTGTGTACTTTAGATTATTGCATATTATAAGCTTTGCAGCTTTACACACATAAAAGATAGAGATAGAGACAGAGAGAGTGAGATAAACATTGAAGACAATGCGTTGAGTGCGCTTAAATTTTTAACAAGCGAAATTGCTAAGCAAATTTTTGCTTGAATTTTTATTTGAACACAAATAGCAGCAGCAACAGCAACTTGCATAAATGATTTATAGCCACAAAGACGAGGCCCCATTTTTGGTTGCTGTTGTGGTTTTTGCTGTTGCCGCTGCCATTGCTGGCACTTCAGCTGCCATTTCTAGTTAAGCATCAAAATTTGCGCCGTGACCAAATACAGGCCCAGGACAAATTCATATAACGGGCAGCAGCAGCAACAGCAGCAGCTACCACCAATGTCAACGCTCGAGAGCAAACAGAAAGCAGAGCACTCGAGACTCGGAGACTCGGAGACTCGAGGCCCAGTCCAGGGCACACGCTCGTAAAATTTTATATCCAATTTTACGATTTCTGACGCAAAAAGTGAAACTAACCATTTCGACATTAGACATGAACACATCTCTCGGCCCTGGGCCATGGGCCATGGGTCGCCGCTGGGCCGTCAGGCGATGCTGACAGCAGAGAACGGAGAACGGAGAGTCGGACGGCGCCTCTATTGGACTTGCTCGGGCGTCAACGAGCGAACAAACGTCAAGGATGCTGTGCATATTTTTTTTTTTTTCGTCTGTCACATTTTTTCTTTTCCTTCTGGTTTTTTTTTATTTTTGGGCTGGCTTGCCTTGCTTTGTTTTTCGATTTTGGTGATGACAGCCAGAGCGACATTAAATGCCCCGCTTCAGTTGTGTTTGTGGAAGCCAAGTGCTTCGTCTGTCCGCCAGTCCGTCCGACCATTGCCAGCTGGTCTATGCGCCTGGCCATTGGCATTCGTCTCATATTGATGGTCATGCCCAGCGACAGCAATGCTCATGCGAGGGCCGCTCGTTAAGTTGCCAAGATTAAGTTGAGTTTGTGTGGCTCGTCCTCGTCGCAGCCCTCGCCAGCTGGTTGATGTCCTTTGACTGACCGCCGTCGCAGAATGTTGTCCCTGCGGCTGTGTTGACTCAACATAGTCACAAGTCCTCAATGCTTGGGGACGCTCTACTCTCTTTCTCTCTCTCTACTGTCTCTCTCTCTCCCTCTCTCTGTGCCCCTCGTGCTGCTCGCATGTATTTGGCAAATCAATGGCTGGCCGGGTGTCATTAAACGTTTGATCGTTTAATGCCCCCACAGTTGCCCATGAAGTCCCCTTGCAGCAGCTGCTCCTGCTGAAGTATGTGTGCTGTGGACGTTGCTGTTGCTGTTGCCTTTGCGACTCCACATCCCACATCCCACATCCCTCTCTCGCTCTGGTTGCTGTTTATCGTTTCGCACTTCCGTTGGTCAACTTCCTGCAGCGATTGGCAAAGCAACCAACGACAAGGGGCCAAAATCAATTGGAAATTAATTTCATGCTTTGATTACCGGTTGTGTCGCACGTTTTATGACCTTGAATACGACACATTTGTGTCGTCACCAACGTCCTGTCGCTGTTGCTGTTGCTGTTGCTGTTGCTGTCGCTGTCCTATCGTCCTCATGTCCTGTCCTGTCCTATCCTGTCCTGTCCTGTCCTGTTGCCCTGTTGTGGCCTCGTGGCTGTGTCCATTTCCTCACTAAATTAGCCAGGCAATGGCATGAATTGAAACGAATCGACCAGACCAGAGCAGCCCTCGAATACATTTGTCGTCTTTGGCTCTCTCTCTCTCTCTCTCCCTCTATCTTGCTCTCCTTGGACTGCTTCAATTTATCAAACACTACGGCTCATTCGTTCACGCCGCCCGTCAGGTGGAACTCTCCAAATTGGGCCACTGCCCAAGCAGCGGCTACGTGTGCAGCGCGTTAATTGAAATGTTTATATGACTTTTTATGGGCTGCCAAAAAGGCTCATTACATTTACGAGATTTCAATGCGCCATTTTGGCCGCTGATTAAAGCAATTCGCAGCAATAACTCGCAGCTAAGCCAAGTCGCCATCCATTGTCGTACTTTATATGTAAAAATATTGCAGCAAATCAAGTTTGTCCGAGGGCTGCTGTCCCGCTGCGTCTTTCACCTTTTTGCATCCATTGTGTCAGCAAAAGTTTTCTGCACGTTTGTGCAAATCCATTCAATATGGCTGCCGTTGTCGCTGCTTCTGCTGCACAGGATACTTCGAGCAGCTACTTCTGCTGCTGCTCCTTCTCTTCCTGCTGCTGCTGCTGCTGCTGCTCCTTTTGCGCACCTCGGCAACATTCTTAGACTGGCTTGGGCCCTGCCTGGATATCTTGCACCTTGCCCTTTTGTGGCGTCTGTCGGCCTTATTCGTTTATTCAATGCTTTTCTTCGATTTTGCAGCACAGTTGGATTTTTGCCTTTTATCGGTGGGTGGGGCGAACGCATTTGAGGATAACCAAAAGGTGCTTTTATATGCTTAATGGAAAATCTAATTTATGACCTATGGCTTTTCTGTTCGTTGCGTTTTCTTTAGCCCGTCCGAGTGTCGATGCCGCAGACATTTTCTGCTTTCGATTTGTATTTGTCCTTTTTGCAGCTGGAGCTGGAGCTGAGGCTAAAGCTGAAGCCGAAGCCCAAGCTGAAGCTGAAGCTGAAGCTGAAGCAGCAGCGCCATAGCCAGTCTATTCTGAAACAAATGAAGATTAATGCGAATCGAATGTGCTGCCTGTGTAAATGCGGACGTCAAAGTGTGCTCGTGAGTATGTGTGTGTGTGTGTTTGAGTATGCATGTGTGTATGTGTGTGTGTGTGTGTGTGCCAAGTCCTTGCTGCTATTCAAAAATTAAACATTCCGAATGCATTTATAATTTAAATGAATAACCCAACCCTAGCTCAGCTCTCGGCCACACTCTTTAGTGCCAAATCAAATTGCTAGCCATTTTTATACTTCAGTCGAACGGAAGTTTTTGGCGCATAAATTTGAATGTTGGGCCAGCTGACGATGATTATGATGATGGGCGATAATGATGATGAGCGAGGAGTGAGAATTGAGGAGGAGCGACGAGTCTAACGCCCACATAAGGCACGCAATAAATTGGCCCAAAAATTATGTTTCACAAAAGTTGCCGCAAATTGCGCAATTCGGCGCGAAAAAGGGGTAAAAAGGACGACGGCGGCTGCAGCGGCGGCAGCGGCAGCGGCGACGGCGGTCACCTGAGCGGCACAGGTGCGACTGCATTTTGCTTTTTGCAATTGACGTCGATTATCGCCTCGAAAAATAGTTAGTTTGTTTGTTCAACATTTTCGGCCCTATTTGGTGTTTTAAACGTTATCGAAAACTAACCAAAAACTCCGCAACTATCGAGCGAGAGGAAGCGATGTGTGTGTGTGTGGAAGCCCTAATATGTGTGTGAGTGTGTGTGTGTGGAAACCCTGTTGTGTGGGTTGCTGTGTGTGTGTGTATTTTTATACCCTCAACCCATTGAAAATGAGAAATCATGGTATAATGTTTTTGTGATAATGTATGTAACAGGCAGAAGGAGGCGTGGCGTACTTCATAAAGTATATATATTCTTGATAAGGGCGACGAGTAGAGTCGATGTAGCCATCTCTGAGCGTCCGTCTATTCGTCAATCTATTCGTCTATCCGTCTGTCCGTATGAACGCCGATATCTCGTAAGCCACAAAACCTAGAGACTTGAAATTTGACATGTATACTCGTGTTTACCATACGTAGTACGAGTTCATTATATTTTTTCGATAGCTCAAACTATTTTTTTAAAATCGATAATCGATAGTTTGACTTTGTTTTTAAAGCCTAATTTGAATATTGTTAGAGCTAGAGATTTCAGATTTCTGTGTAGTTGATTCTTTAATTTATAGATTTTTGATACCATGCCCCCTTCACCCCAAATTTAAAAAAAAAGAAACGTATATCAAATACTAGCCTTTTGCGCTTTGGCAAATACACACATTGAAAAGTCTAACATTTAATGAAGATTGTTTCCATACACGAGTATTTATTCAACAAACGAGTTATTATTATAATAACCCATACTACAGCCAAAGTGCAGTCGCTGCTAAATACGCAGTTAGAAGAACGCGAATGCATGCGTATGCGTGTATGTATGTGCTTTTGTATGTGTGCATAACAGAAGCGAAAAGTGATTGGAATGTAATTCTTATATATACATAATAATAATTATAATAATAATAGGTCTTTGATGAGTTCAGGGTATCTCATAGTCGAGCAGTCTTGAGTAGAGCACTCTTACTTGTTGTTGCTGTTATTGCTGTTATTGTTGTCGTTGTTGTTATTATTATTGTTGTTGTTGTTGCCTTGTGCAGTGCCTGCCAAAAGTTGCCGTTGCAATTGCGCTTTTTGTTAGCCTGCTTTCTGCCCTGGCTCTGCTCTGCGCCCGCCTCCGTCTCTGCCCCGCTTCTGCCCTGACTCTGCCCTGCCGCTGCTCTGCCTCTGCTCTGCCTCTGCTCTGTCTGCGTACTGCTTCAGTTCTGCCCCCAAAAACAGTTCAATTGGGAGCAAGCGCAGCAATTAAGTGTAAAAATGCGAAACACATACGCTCAAAGGACACACAGAGAGAGACAGAGATGGAGAGAGGGAGAGTGGGAGACAGAAAAGGACAGCGAGAGAGTTCGACCCACAGTCCTCTTGGCATTTTTGTGCCCTGTTCGAAGTTTGCCACAAACGTTCATGCCACGCGGCTAGCTGCCACAGTTGCTGCCTCTGCCTCTGCCTCTGTCTTTGCCTCCGTCGCTGCCACAGCCGCAGCTGCCACGCATGTTCCCTGGCCATGTCACCTTCTAAACGAAATGAGCAGCAAATTGGCAGTAAATTTGTTTGCTATTTTTCTTCACTTGTTCTCTGTTGATGTTCAGCTGCTGCTGCTGCTGCTGCTGCCTCTGCTGCCTTTAGAAATGCAACAGTTTTTGTTTCTGTTGCATTGCAAACGAGTTTGGCGTGCACTGGCTCTGGCTATGGCTCTGACTATGGCCAAATAGCCCTAGGGGCATGGTTGTGGGCGTTGCCTGGTGTTGCCGTCGTTTAGAGCAACACGCGAGCAATGCAAAAACGCATCTCCATCTGTGTGCCACGCCCCCCCTCGCAGTCCGCAGTCCTCACCTTGCCTCTTGCAGCTTCCACTTTGCCACCACTTAAACTTGTCCTGTGCGCAAATTTAATTTTTTGCGCTGTTTTGGGCCAACTGAGATTCGGATTACATGGCATTAAGGGGCATGACAAGGGGGGCGGGGGTGAGCAGTGGCAGCTGCAGCTGCATCGTCGACTGCAATAACTGGCCATAACTCGAAATCAAAGCGCAGCAGGCAGTCAGACAATCGGACATCGTTCGTCTAGGCACTCTGTCATATAGTTGCTGTGAACACGCCCGCCGCTGACCCCAGCCTCAGACTCAGCTGAGACCCATGGTCATGCCCGACGGTGGTCTCTCTCTCTTTCTCTGTGTGTGTGTGTGGACATCATTTACTGCTGCTGCTGACACGCGCTTGAAACCTGCCCCGCTGGGCATTCCGCTGTTCCGCAGGCAACAAATTGCGCACTGTGAAAACGAGTCAAACGCTTTTGTCTGCCGCATCCGTCGGACAGTCGTCGTCGGACAGTCATCGCCGTCGACTAAAACTATCAGCGCTTTCGTTCAGTAATCTTATCGATTTGTGGGCCCATTGTTTAGAGCAACATAACTGGACAGCAGGGCATTCTGGGGGCGCGAGGCATTCTGGGGGCACTGGCAGCGGAACCCATCCGAGTGTCCGTTCGCAGTAGTCGACCCATTAATTCGCCTTCCATGCCGCGACTAGAAGTGAATTTGCGCACAAATCGACTGGCAAATTATAATGTATGGCCGCTCTTTGTAGCGATATAGCTAGGCGAGCATATTGAATGCCTGGCCCGAGGTGTTGTTCCAACAGATTGCGAAATACTCGACTGCAGCATCCAAACATCCAAAGGGGCGTCGCGAAATCTGATATTTAATAAATAATTCTCCGAACGTCAGTGAGAACACGTTCTCGTTTTACCTTGTTAGCGGGCAATTTCGAAAGATTTAACTAAGTAATTTTTAAAATTTAAGAGTTAAAAATTCACACAACTTAAATTTAATTCAATAATAATTATAAAATATATGAAAAAAAATATTATATATATATTTCCATATTGTTGCTATCAATTAATAGTTTATTTAATCAATTATTTTTCTATCTGCTGATTTATTTTTATTTTATATTTATAACTATTTTTTCAACCGTCTTTTTCTTTTTTTTTTTTAATTTGATGTATATATTCTTTTTATTTATTTCTTTATTTTTTTAATATCACAGTTTTTAGTTTATTTTAAATTTAAATATTTTTATATTTACTTATTTCGTTATTTATTTTCTTTATATTTTCAATTTCTTTTTAATTAATTTTTTATTTTTACATTATTGTTTTCATTGTATATATTCATTTATATCTTTTTTATAGTTCTTTTTTTTTCTATTTAAATTTTAATTTATATTTATTATTTTATAATTTTTCTTTATTTAATTTGTTTTTTATTTTATCTTTTAATTTATTATAATATAATTTTCTTTTTTGTTTTAAATATTTTTATATTTAACTTATACATTTTATTTTTCTTTTAACAATTTTAATATTAATTTTTTCATTTTATTTTGTAGCACTTAAATTTCTTATTCTTTGCATTTGCTCTGGCTTTAAAAGTACGTTAGCTTTTTGCCACCGTTATTCAACCGTTACAATTTTCATGCATGCCACATCAGAAAATTAGTTTTGGTGATGCCATATCAACAAAAACACATAGAGCACTGTCCACTCCATAGCATTTAGCGTTTGCTTAGCAAATGCGATCAAAAGCTAATTGATATAAAAAGGTGGTGTAAAGCACTACAAATGCAACTTTATGAAATTATTGTCATTTTCATTATTATTAGAGCTAATACTATCAAACAGTTTTAGTATTCATACTTTAATATATGGATATATTCAGCTAGTCATTAATATTTATTTAAAAATTTATTATATATACATTATACATACATGTATTAAAATATAGGTATTTAGAACACACGATATTCAAGGGAAATATAAGATTGAAGTCTACACTCTGGGTGGTGTCTTGGCAAATTACATGGGTTTAGCTAATACGACAACCTTTCGTGCAGTTACAGCTGTTTTCGTTAAGTGCGCAAATGTTACTCCACACTGAACGAAGTGCTAACTTGTAACTGTTAAGTTTACTCCACACCAAAATGCTCCACACCTAACATTTTTAATTGCAATAAAATTGAATCAATTTATTAATTTGAAACTTTTACAATCTGTGAGCTCAAACACAAGTGGGCAGCTTAATTTGAAACTTTTGCTCATATTGTTGGCAAAAATGACGCTCGAAATTATAGCGAATGCTGCTCTGCTCATAGGGCTGGAAATGCTGTGTGTGTGTGAGAGAGAGGGAGAGAGAATGGGGAATGAGGATAAAATAATTGAATTATAACCAGCTCCCACTTACACTGTCAAACACAATGCTGGGCACAAAGGATAGGCCCAGTTGCAGCGTCTTCTTGCCATAGGGCAGCAGAATGTCTGCAGTCTTGCGCGTGCGCTTGCACTCCTGGACAGGTACGACGTCCAGCTGCAGGTGTTGGGCGCAGACCTCGATGTTGTTGTAGTAGGAGCGCAGCATGCAGTAGATCAGATCGAAGGCCTGCCTCAGCTCCAGATGCTCCAGGATGCACACATGCAGAGCATTCAGCTCGCACTCCTCAGCGCCGTGCTGGCAAAACACCTGCAGCTGACCCATTTTCGTGTTGTTGAAGAACTGCGGGAGGAAGGGAATTGAAGAATGAAGCTAGCCTATTCCGTATGTTTCCCTCTCTCTCTCTCTCTCTCTCTCTCTCTTTCTCTTTCTACTTACTGCCGCCTTGCCAAAGGGATATAGCTTCAACTCGGTGCGATTCCACCAATCGTTAGCCAGGAGCGCATCGTACAGGCGCCGCCGTATAAAGTAAATGCTATCCGGGCAGAGCGCCTCGTAGTGCACGGCCACCGGTAATTTGGGCAGCAAGGGCTGCGTTGGAGGAGGAGGGGTAGACGACTCCGGCGGCGGCGGTGGCGGAGGAGGGGTAGACGGCAATGCGGACGTCGTTTCATCTGGCAGCTGTGTTTGGCCAGCCGCAGTAGATATGAAGAGCGTCATCAGCAGCGTGGCTAACCAATTCATTTGATACATCGTCACCATCGAAATTGCCATAGCTAAGTGAATACCTCGCAGCTTCACTGGCAAAACACAACTGTTGCTGCTGCTCACCCACTCAGCATGAAATCCAAGTGCTCTCTCTCCCTCCGATTTGAGCAGCACGCGTGGTCCACATTGCTCGTGTTGATATTATATTATCTAAGTATAAATACAAATTTGTGTGCTAGAGTGTGGGTGCGTATGAGTGTGTGCGTGTGTGTGTGTGATTAACCCATTAAGCCATGGAATGCATTTTAAATGAACATTGTAAAATGTTTATCAGAGATAAGCAAAGAACATAGAGAACAAAAGGCGAGGCTTGAAAACAATATCACATTTATATATATCTATATATTAAAATATAAACATATATAAACTAGACTAGGCCAATTATATATTATTATTATCTCGCTCTATTAATATTGCAAAATAAAATAAAATAAGTAACTGAATGTCACATTTAATGTCATAAATAATGCATCAGTAAATTAAGAGGCAGAATTAACTTGACTCAATAAAATTAATCGAAATTAAATTTATAAGCAATGAATTTATAACTATTAGTAAAAAAATAATTTAAAAAAAATAAATAAATAAATAAATAAAAATTAGTACACAAAATCTTATTGATAGAAACTAATACAAAATAATACAAGCAAAAATATTGAAATTATTATTGATTATCACACAAAATTATAGAAAAATTTTTCGTAAAAAATGTATGGTATTAAAAAAATAAATAATAAAAATATATAAAAACAATTAAATCCATATGAAATTACAGAGAAATAAATATGTATATGATAATTATATATTCTTCATATTTTTATTTTTTTCACTTTATATAAAGAAGAGAGAGATAATAAAAATATATATAACAAACTTTAAATGTATATAAAATGCTTACAAATTATTAAATATATAAATTAAAAGAATAAATAAATGTAAATTATATATATTTTTTTAAGCTCTATTTAAAGATGAGAGAGAATAATAAAAAATATACAAAATTTATATGTATGTATATAAAATTTAAACAAAAATATTAAATTATATACTTTTAAAATACTATATACTTTTAAAATTTATATAAATCAGAGAGCAATAAATTAAATAAATTTGGTCAGAAAATAATAAATACACAAATATATAGAAAACAAAAATATAAAAATAAATAAAATAAAACGCAGTAAACAATCTAATGATAGACAAATAAAAAAATAGTGTTGAAAATAGCAGAAATTAAATTAAAATTAGGAAATATATGGAATAAAAAAAATATATAACTTAAATAGTAAACTTAAAAATTATTTCATATAAGTATATAAATATTTTATAGTAAGCACTATAGAATAGTAATCGTAAATACTTAAAAAACAAAATTTATCTATGTTTTAATTATTTTATTATAATTATTTATATTTTGTATAATTTATAGATATATGTATATGTACATGCATAAATTCTTTTAATATTTCGGCTTCAATTAACATATAGATTTATATTAGCTAACAACGCATAATTTGAAAAGAATATAAACCCATTTTTATTGAACAAAAAACGTAATACATAAAACTAGTTTAGCCAACTCCAATTTTCTTTCGCCTACAACTAATTGTGAATTTGGCATAGGCGCATGGGGGTTAAGTCGTTTGGCCCGTTTGACGTCAGCCTATTTTTAGGTAACAGCTCGGACCGCGTCCAATCATGTGTGGCATTAGCAATGCATAAACAATGAAGACTTCATGCACGACGACAAGTTCAGTGCACTGTCATGTCGCAGCGGCGCTAATTGACAGACAGCTCCATTTTGGATGCGAAGGCCGGCCTAAGGCTAACGGTTTGTGTACCAGGAACCGGTTCGTTTGGTTCGATTGGAGCTGCCCACACGCGATACATAATGATATAAAAGGAGCAAACTGTCGCTTGCACTGGCTCGAGTGCCATTGACCATGGACTGTCTGTCGAGTTGGCCAACTTGGACTTGGACGACAATTTCAATTTCTAACTAATGCACAATGGAGCTTTAATTGCCAGTGAATTCTTCAAGTCTTCAAATGGCCAGCCAGAAGCATTTATGGTGCGTGTTTCATGGCCAAGGCTGACGCACAAGAATGCCGCCAAGCTAGACCAGGCTAATTGCATTGCAAACAGCTAACTGGCAGCTGGCCACTTCCACCGGGAGCCAACTAGCCCAAGACAGCCATGGCAGACATGGCTGCAATAAAAAGTGACAGTGTTTTATGACGTGCCTTTGCAGATTTCCGCACATTAATTGGACACTCTCTGTGCAAGTTCGACTCTGAATATGATCTGCTGCTGCTGCTGCTGAACTGCGTCACTGCGGCAATTAACCCAAATTGCATTTGACGACCAATTGGGCGGCCAGCTCAGCCAACTCTCTGCAGACCTACAGCCCAGGCTGAGGCTGCAGGCCAACTCACGAATATCGTTTATCTCTCGCTGGCATTGTCTGTCCCAGTTTCTGTGGCTGTTTCTCGCTTTTCTACAGTTTCCAATTCCAATTTGCATTTTGTGCTCTTGCTGTAAATTGCATTTGTTGCTTTTCTGTCGCCTGTCTGCATAGACTTTAAGTGCCGTATTCTTTTGCATACCCTACAGTCAGACTCAGCTGAGGGCAAGGCAATGCTAACTGGCATTACATGAAGTCAAAAGAAAACTTGTTTCCCTGCCCAAACTAGTTTCTCCAGTTTAAAGGGTATTCAACTAGTCGTATCTCTCTCAATCATTCTAATGTCTTATGGCCAGCGCTGTTCTCATTGCAACATTTTAACCGCTAGGCAAGTTCGTGATGTTGTTGTTGTTGTTGTTGATCTTGTTTTGTTGCCAAAATAAAAATAGACAAGAAAAAGAAAAAGAAACAAAAAACGGTCAAGTCACGGACATTAACCTTTGTGTTAGAAGTCGAACTTGTTCGTGACAACATGCGTGTTAAAGTAACATGACACTTACACACAGTTTGACAATCAGTTTGACACCGAGTCATCGATGAGACACACTCTGAATACTGCCCATTGTACTCTCAATAATTACATATATACCCAGAGCTGCTCAATTTAGTTGCTCTTTTGTTCAGTTGCATTTGCTGTTGTTCACGTTGCATACAGCTCATGTTTGCAACTAAATGATTCAGATTTTAAACTATAGTCAGAGTAGTCAGCAGCAGCCAATAAAATCCCAACGATACAAGACTGAGCTCAAGAGTTATAGTCATATATAAATAATAATGATAGATTACGTATCTGTTTAGATTAATTCGAAATAAGATTCTATAGATTCAATAGACTCAAGTAGGATTCAATATATATGCATCGGAGACAAGGCTTCAGCTTGAAGATGCTTTAACTAAACCAGTTTGAACACAAAAGGAAAAGACTCTTCATCGGGCGTTTCTTTGCAGTTACACAAATGCAAATCAGAATAAAACAAAGAAATAGATTTTAATATCAATAAAGACAACTTTATCTGATTGCAAATTTGATAACTAAAATGTATTTTTTTCTTCTTTTTATATACATATATATAACAATGATTTCATTAACTTGGGTTACAGCTTGTTAGATCGCAAATTTGATAACAAAAATATTTTATTTTTTATTTATTTATTTTTAATTTTCTTTTGATATGACAATGACTTCATTACCGTGACTTTCATCCCACAAAATGCGATTGATGGATGAAGAAATAAAGTAACATAAAAGTTTGTAAGATGGGAAGATAATAGAATAGTAGATAGATAGATAGAATAATACAAAAAATTGGGATGCAAATATTTTGATAGAATTTGTTATAATGGAAAGTATATTTTGTAAATCAGTTTGTTTTTATAAATCACTCTTTTCATGTGAGAATATCTAAGATTTCAGATTAATTGTGGTCTAACTGAGGACGTAAATCTATAATAACTATATCAGTTGTGTTGTCATCACAATTAGATGATTAATATTTAAATATTAATTCAGGCCTGTAGCCTTCATAGCTGGCGCGTAAATAACCCAATATGTAACACCAATTTTCATAGACAATCTTAGTCAAATTGACCTATTGCAAAGCGAAACAATGAATAAGTGAAATTCAGTTAACTAAAAAAGCATTAAAAAGCTAATGATTGATGGCTAGTGCTTTAACTGAGCTCTGTTTCTTATGATGGATCTTTCGATTGAAATACGAAAACAAAAGTGTAGCAAAAACTTTCGAAATAATACAACAATCAAATTCAGTTCTGCTATTCAATGCAGTGAAATTGAATCTGATTGCTATATTGATGGTCACAATGACAATATTTTTTGTTAAAGACATATTGACTGTACAAAGTGAACCAAACAATAATTTTTTCGACAAAAGTCTCACTAAAACTCACTTCAAATGCAACTATTCTGCTTTTTATTAAAACTGATTCACACAGCTATTGATTAATTAATCATCTGTTGCACTCAAATCATTGAAATACACAATGTTGCACTGTTTGACGTTCCGAAAAGCGACGCTTTTTATATACAATTTCTTTACAATAACTAAATCTATTGCCCTGGTAACACTCCGTGGGAAGTCAAAACATAAGACACAAGTGATTTTGGTATGCTCTTATACCCCATCGCTTTTATGTTGTTGCTTTGATGTCATAAATACCTCATTTCTCTTCGGCGGTTTACATACCGTCAAGAGGTGGCCGTCAATACCAAATTATTAATTTTTCTAAAAATTGGCCTTACCAGAGAACAAAATTTTTACTGTAATTTTAATATCAATAACAATTCCAGCCTCATTTCAACAATTTGCAGCCTGAACAAAAATCATCTATAGCTGTTAAATGGGTTGTTAAATAGAGCAGTCTTTCTAGTTCAATGTTGTAAAGTAAAGTAAGTAAGTAAAACAGCCTTTATATGCATTATAGGTCTGCATGAATGGCAAAAAAACGCGTTCGAATATTTTATTATATATTATATTATTATTATTATGTATTATATTATTATTGTACTTATATTATAAATGCCTCGGAAGCAAGGCTTCAGCTTGAATTCTGTAATAAAGTCACAAAAGCAAAGATTCTCTTTATAAATATGCTCACATTTCTTATAAGCAAACAGCCATATTTCGTGTTGGCCTCTTTTGACTGGTTGGCATCTGCAGTGTTAAAGGAAATTTTGGAGTGGTTTCCATGCAACGCTTTTTGTGGGTCACCAGAGACCAGTTTATGGAAGGAAGAAATTGTCGGTTGCGCATATCATTTGGAGCATTCGGAGCCTACTTTGCCGTCTGTTAGGCTCTTACTTCTGCTTTTTGCTCTTGCTCGTGGCGAAAGGCGAACTGATGGACAGTTGCACAAGAGTTAGGAACGAATAACCGTTATAGAGGGGGGGCCTAAGTGATCGTTTATGCTAAGCTCCATGGGACGCGTCCAGTGCACGTTTTGGGCCCGTGCTCGGGCATAAGATTGGAGCAATGTGCGTCTTGGAGTCTTATGCAAATGATGATAGCTTCAAGCTGTCGTCGTCTCTTTAAATGCCTAATTTCCGCCGATTCAGCGGCATTGTCAATTTCTGATTCTCTACGGCTTGAGTGAGTGAGCGTGAGTGTCGAGACTTATTAGAGACGCGCTGGCATAACTCTGCTGCTGCTGCTGCTGCTGCTGTTGCTGGCTTGCCTCATCGCAATATTTCTTGGGTGTTACATGATGACTTGCAGCGGCTGGGCTCGGCTCGGCTCGGCTCGGCGTGGTGCGGCGTGGTTTGGCTTGGGTTGGTTGGCTGTCTGTGGGTTAGCGTGCAAGCCGCATATAAAAAGCGAGAGTTGAGCATTAACGACTTGTGCATGCGCTGCAATTGAGTTGAAGTTGAGCTCTGAAGCTGAGTAAAGCTAAAGCTGAGATTGAATAAGTATCAAAGTAAGCCGCAGAAAAAGCCTTTGTTTTTGAATAACTTTTTGAGAAACCTATAAATTTCTTAAAGGGAATATTTTGCATTAAAATGTTGATCCATTTCATAATATTGTGAAACATAATAAATAAAATACTGCAAAAAATATTGCAAAAAATAATAATAAAACACAAAAAAATTATTTTTTATTTATTTTGAAAAAAAAAAAAAGAATAAAAGAATACAAATTAAAAACAAAAAATGAAATTTTACATATTCTAAGTCTAGTTGAAATTAAATATAAAATAAAAATATAAATAAAGAAAATAAAACAAATAAAATATATAAAATAAATAAAATAATTAAATATTAGGACACACAAAATTATTATAATAAATTTTTTGTGAATAAATAAAAGCTAGAAAATAAAAGAAAAAAATTATATAAAATAAATAAAATAATTAAATATTAGGACACACAAAATTATTATATTAAATTTTTTTGTGAATAAATAAAAGCTACAAAATAATTATAATTTCTGTACTTAGTTAAATCACAAAATATAAAAACAAAATATACTTTCCATTATAACAAATTCAATTAAAATGTATGTACTTATCCAAAATGTCCATCAAATATTTTTCCATCAACTAATCTATCTGTCTCCGTCAACTAATCTATTTCTGCGTCAATAATGGCTAAAAAGGTACTTATTAAGTTCTTTGCAGAATCAAATTCGGGTAAATACAATTATTGTCATATACAAAATAAAATTAATAAAATTAAAATAAGATAAATAAATCGATATACAAAAGCAGTTAGCAAAACCACGTATGCCGTCTTTATAGAGCATTAACTTTTGTGGTTTTGTTGCACAGGCAACCGCAACTATGATAGCTGCAGCTATGACGCCACAGCCCAAATGCAAAATGCATTCATATAAAGCTGCTGGGCGGCTGTTTGGGCGGCGGTCTGAGCTCTGCTTGGCCTCTGCCTGGGCTCTGCTCTGCTCTCTGCTCTGCTCTGTGTCTCAACTCTGACATTCATGTCCAGCTGTCGTTAAGGTATTCTGCTGTGGCACATTAAAGCAATCGCGTTCCACTTATGCGACTTGGGCAATTGGCAGAACATCAACGTGAATCTGTCGAGAGAGAGAGAGAGAGAGAGAGAGAGAGAGAGAGAGAGAGAGAACTGGTTCTCGCCTGCCGCTTTTATGCCAGTCCAGCGAGATGGTGCATCACTTGTTGCTGGCCAATGCAGTCGCAGTGAGAACAGTTAGCTGTAATGCCAATAACCTGTACAGCCGTAGCCGTAGCCGCTGTGCCACGTACCTCATCTGCCGTCATTTAGCTTTATGACAGCATTTTCCGAAAAACCAAGCCAGACCATAAATTATCCGTGATTGTGCAGATAGTGAGTGTAGTGCGTAGTACAACACCTACTAAAGATGAGCTAAGCGCACCCAAACTGGCCAAACTGACGCAAGATAAAACGCCTCGGGCTGTAAGCCACCCACATGCGAGATAGCCTGCGGCTCATTTATAATTGTCACATTGTTGCTGTGCCTCCAAAATAGCAGCTGACTCAAATTGAGAGCACTGAAGCCTAATCGGAACAGCGACTGCTACTGGCTGCTTGGCCTGCTTGGGTTTGTAGGGCACGCTCGTTAGCTCTTGCCATTGTCTTTAATTGGATTTTGAGAGCGCTGAGCTGACTAAAAGATACAAATGCGATGCCCGCTTTACATGCCAGACAAACGGCAAAAGGCTAAATACGAATAACAACTTTTTCTAGTCTTTATTTGCATTGCCTAAGACATACACTATATACACTATATTTAGCCAGTGATGCTAATTTGTGTTATGATTAGATATGTAACTAATGAATCAGACTCATAATAATAAAAAATAATAATATTTGCTCATATACTCTATATTTACCAAGTGATGCCAATTTGTTTTATGATTAGATATGTAACTAATAATATGTTCTATAAAACTTAAATTATTACCTAAAATGTAGTATATACTAATTAGTTGTAAGATGAGTTATGTAACAAATTAATCATGAGTCATATAAATACAGAAATTGATTATGTATGGATGTTAGCTATAAACAGCTACAGTTTTATGGTCGTTCATGAAGTGAAGAGGTATATTAGGTTAGCTCGATCATGAAGTGTAGAGGGTATATTAAGATTTCTGGAACGTCAACTTATTCTGTTCATGTGTCTATTTCTCTATCTATTTTAACTCTCTTCAATATGTCAATATTGATGGTACTTCCTGACCGTCTGAAGGTCAGATCCAGGGCAAAAGCAGGTCATATTGAGTGAAACTAAATTGATTGTAAAACTTTTTTTCGTATATGCTGCACTTTGAAATACATACAAAATCTGCTTCCCAACCTGAATTTATGACCTGAATATGAATTTGAATAGGCTACACTTCGAATGCCCAGTCGTGTGAGCATTATACATACAGTCATGCTTACTCTCTTTCTTTTCATCTTTTCATGTGCTAAGATCGAAGGATACGCCCACGTACATATGACAAATCAAAATTATTTTTAAAACATTTCTTTCTCTTTTTTTGGTTTTTTTTTTTTTTATTTTTTATATTTTTATTTATTTATTTATTTATTTTTTTTTTTACTTTAATTTTAAGTATTTTAGAGTGCTGTATTCTTGGAAATTGAAGAAAATTTTTAAATGTTCATTGACAGTGAAAAATTGTTATTTTATTTATGAATTTTAACTGTTAAAATATTGTGTGTAAATGAAAGTACTGATGTGGGCTGAATAGCCTGTGTGAATTTGAAATATATCTATACAATGCCTTTAAAATAAATATTGTAAATATAAATATACTATCAAACCTTATTATCTTATTATATTACTATATTATATATAACTAAGTTATACATTTTATTATATTAATGCATTACTATATTGTATATAACTGTATTATATACCTATATTATATTATTATCTACCCTAAGAAACCTAGAATAATAACTGGTCTAAATATATTCACTCAGAGTGATATATTATATTGACTTCATATCATTAAAAATAAATTGAGGGCATGTCAAATCAGGTGAAACTGCATCTGCTGGACTTTAAAAATAAATAATTATCAAGTAATGCACTTAAATCCGTTTTGACCCCAACATCTATAAAGCTGGCAATTAAATAGTCAGCTTATAAGACTTAGCAAATCGGAAAACTTGAATTCCATATTAATTGTAGCAGTTATTATTCACTAAGCGAGCATTACGCAGTTAGTAGCGCCCTAAGCAAAGTTGCTACTAATTTTAATATTCCAAAAAGCTTTATATTGTTAAATAAAAGTTGAAGGTCTTACCTGAGATGAAATTATTAGCCACAGCAAACATTTAATAATAGTAAAGTAGCTTCTTCTTCTTCACTCAAGTAGTACCAAAAGTGAAAGCGAGTGTATTTGATGTTCGGGCAGCACTTTTTGTTCCCCTTTCGCATTTGTTTGCATTTGTCAGCAGTGAGACAAACATGTAGTATGAAGCTTTATCGGGCCGGTAAAAAGCGGAAACGCCAAGCAGAAATTTACGAGCATTGGCCGGTGGCTTCTTTTGGCAAGGCTGACAGCATTGAAGCGTTGAGCAACAAGTGGTCAAGTCAACGTCGACGTCAGTCTCAGGTTCTAATCACATTAGCACACTGACCAACAATGGGCTATTAGAACAAACGTTCGCGACCCGGCCATAATTTTGCGGCTCTGCAAATACATTTTATGGCCAATTCGAATGCGAAGCTATTGTTTGGCTTGGGCTTGGGGCCGGCTTAAAGGTGTTCACAGGCCAGGGCCCACGCCAATGAGCCATTGCGCAAGATTTATAGCGCCTCTGGCCAAGGGAATCTTCGAGTTTTCGAGTCGTCGAGTCTACGAGGTACATTGAAAACACCTCGCAGAATACAAATTACTTGAAGCTTCCGTTAGAACTGGCAGCAATTGCTTTAAGCCGCGCCACAAATGTGGGTCTAGGTCGTGCCTGACGTCGCTGTCTCTGTGTGCTTAGCGAAGTGTGCAGCCGGCTGAGAAATTCTTTGACGTCCGAATTCGGCTGCCAATTCTCGGTCGGTTAGTGTGTGACACAAATTTTGGGGTCTACACGGTCTGGCGAAAAGCAAATTACAATTTGCTGCCAAGTGACGAGTTTTGGGGAATGCGACAGCCAAAATACACACTGAATGGGGGCGGGGGAGGGCAGAAATGGCAATTTGTGTTGCCTTTTACGCCCCCTCCTTTGAAAACCCGTTTCCGACTACCTTGGCTTTGTTTTTGTTGATGTTGATTACAATTATTTTCAATTAAATGTGGGAGAGCATCCCGCAAAAGCTTTTACACAGTCTGTTTACATTTCGTATAAGCTAAACAGCTGTTCGTAGAGAGAGAGAGCGGAAAATTGAGAGCGAGCACGTGAGAGCACACACTGTAAACGAAAAGCTGAGCCCCAGCAAAACTTTCGTCAATTGATTGAGCGGCAGCCGCAACAACAAAACACAAACACATACACACACACTCGTACGCAAGCTACATACACAAATACAAAGTAAAGCAAAGCAAAGCAAAGCAAAGCCCGCAAAACAAAACTCAGAGGCCCGCTGCCGAGTCGCAGTCAGTCGTTATCGGAACTTGCTGCCGCTGTCATGTCCGAGACGTAGACGCGCACGGTTCGTTTGCTGCTACTGGTGGGTTTTTTGTCTGCTTTGGGTCTCTGTGCCTGTGCTGGTCAGGTCGGGTCTGGTCTGGTCTGCCTGTGTGTGTTTATTTGTGTGCCTTACCTTACCTCTTTTCGTTTACTATTCGTGCGCGCGCTCTCGTCCTCACTCTCCGTCTCTCTCTCTCTCTCGCTCTCTCTGTGCCGCTACTCATCTACTTACATCTCCCACGCGCGCTCTCTTGACATCTTATATTATAGTTGCTTATTTTGTTTGTAGTGTCTACGGAAAATTTACTAAAATAACAAAAAAAAAAAAAGCAAAAAATGCCAACATCTAATTCTGTGCAGTGCATCTAAAATTAAGAAAAACACATATCAATTTTAATTGCCTCCATTAAGCGAGATTGTTGTGCAAATGCAAATGAATTCTATCAGCTCTACACGCCGAGGCAAACAAAGTCAAATCATCAATTTATACAGAGAAATCAAATTTCTGTGCTGTGCACCTCAAGTTCACGGCTTTTGCTGCTGCTGCCGTTGTTATTGTTATTGTTGCTGTTTCTGTTCGTTCGAGTTGTCAAAACAACATTTTTGCGTTTGTACTTGCGCAAAGTGAAATTATGCGACGCAGTGAAATTGTTGAAAAAAGGGAAAAAGTATATGGCAGAAAATCAATTTATATCTAGCCACACAATATGGAATTGAAATCGAGCTACCTCTGCTCTGTGCATTGATACAGGGCCGGATCGAACACATTAATGTCATGGGGCCAGGTGGGGGCCCTTAAAATAGAGCTCAATATTCCATTGATAAGAATGAAATATTGTAAGAATCAACCTCACGTTCTCTCGAGAAATATCACAATCAAGCGGGAAATTATACGAATTTGAAACATTTCCAATGAATACATACAGCTGATAATGTTTAAAATCGAGTTATGCTAGAACTTGAAGGATATAAATAGACTTGGTTCAGTATTTATTATGTTATACTGGGGTAGTTACGTGATCTTACGTTTTTCCTCTTTAAATTGGTAAAAAACAACATCAAATTTCAAATTAATGATAATCCGGCCCTGTCTTGGTAGCGTTTGTCTGCCGGTCTTTCGGCGCTTTCAGTTTGTTATCATTATATCTTATCGTACGCTGTTTGACAGCGTGCTAAGCATGAGCATGAATGAATGAATGAATGCCTCTACATATGTACATCCCAGAGGTAGATCTTATGGCTATGTATGTACTATGTACATGTGTCGCCCGGCTGTTGTACAAGCTGCTGATTGCATAGTTGTTCAATTTGTATACACATCCAATTGTCTCTCTCTCTCTCTTTGAGCACTAAACTGATAACAACGCAGTTGGGTATATTTCGTGAATCTCGCTTAACTTTCCACAGTCTTATCTGTCATGAACCGCCTACGACCTAGCACCGGTCACCAACTAAATTTAAACAACATTGTCTCAACTTCTCTGCCTCCTCTCTGTCTCCTCTCTCTCTCTCTCTCTATATATATATATATATATATATATATATATGACAGATCAGATAGACATCCGTTTTCAGTGTCGTCGTCTCGTCGTTTAGCTAATCATCTGGCAAAATGTCTTCATTTGGCTGAGATCGTGTGCGAATGTAAAAGTCATAATCGCATGCAAAACAAACGCGAGTGCATAAATAAATAATAATTGCATATGTATATTTATATATGTGTGTTTTTAATTGCATTTAATTGAAAGCGGAAATTCACACTTACACACTTACAGTTAAATAAATGCACAACAATAAGAGATTGTTGCAATAAAAAAATAAAAAAAGAGAAAAAGAAAAATATTTAGTATAATAATAAGTGATATATAAATATCCACGGCGCTAAAGTGAAACAAATAAAGCAGAAATCAAATAACAAGCCGTACATCATAATCACTGCTGAAATCCATATCGAGTGGTAAGTTTAATCACTAATTAGCTAATTAAGTACTTATTTTGTAGCCGTCGGTGTGCTGCCCCCTTGTTGATTTCAGGAAATTAATTCCCACCGCCCACGCACATAGAGAAATACACAGCTAGAAAATCAATAAAAGTAGATATTCGAGGACGTAAAACAGGGAATACCTCCATCTCCATCTCCAGTCCTGACGACGCTTTTCATTAGCAACAGCTGATTGCACAAGTTTGCTGACAAAATGACCTCCCACCTTTGATCAATATGCCCAGCTTTGTGTGGCCTCCCCCCAGGCATTAAGCGTCTAACCTTGGCGCGCCTTGGCTCAGGGCTTTGAGGTGTGGCAGACGTGTTTGCTGTTGTTGTTGTTGTTGTTGCTGTTTTTTGCTTGGTTTGCTCTGCTCTGGCGCCTTATTAGTCGCTCCCCAGACGACGCGACGCTAACTTGACACACATGACTTACTTTCGCTGCAGTCCCTTATTTTTTTTTTTTTTTGCTCCTCTTCCTTGGCCACTTGAGTGCTCCGCCCATTTGATGTTCTGCGAGCTTGTGTGGGCAGCACTTGGCTCTCGAGTGCCGCATTTGCTACTTCACCATGTCAATCAATGTTGCAGTGGCCCGTTTGTCTCTGCCAGCAGCTCGCTTGTCTAATCAGGCCAACATTTAACAACAAACCCACACCAGCCAAGGAAATATGAATGAGAGCTTAGCTTGTTTTGACATTGGCAGCGCCTGCGCCCCAGCAGAGTCCTGCTCTCGTTCTCTCTCTCTCTCTCTGTATGAGTTCTCTCCATGGCCACCACGTGATTTTCACATGTTTCGCTGTCAGCTGCACTTTGACTTTCCTTATTTTACTCCAGGGCACAGATATCAAAAGCTGACTCAAAGCTTTAGCAGCGCAAATGCATCGACTGCATCTGAAGTGGATGCGTTTGCATTGGACACTTGTTGATGTCATTTTCCCAAAGATTTATTTTTAAACCAAAAATTATCTTAAAGCCAGGGCCGAATCAAACACATTAATGTTATGGGCCCAGGTTTGGTGGGGCATTTAAAATAGAGGTCATAAGAATAAAATATCATAAGAATCATATACTTATGTACTTGATTTTAATGAAAATTAAAATTAAAATGACATTAATTATAGAATATTAGTTTTTCGTTATATTTTGTGTTTTCAAAACTTGGAATAAGGAATTCTAAAGAAAAATGTCGCAATCAAGCGGGAAGCATTTGAAACCTTTCGAATAAATACATACAGCCGATGATATTTAACATTGAATTATGCTACTTGAAGGATATACATAAAATGGGTTCAGTGTTTATTATGTTATACTAGGGTAAAACCGTGATCCTACCTTTTTCCCTTTTAAATTGGTGAAAAACAGCATTTTACAAATTTTTTTCGGGTGGTGTAGTCCCTCCTTGTGGTTGCCCCACTGGCCCCTATTATACTGCAGTCCGGCCCTGTTTATAGCTGATATATACATATATACATACACAGCAACTATAAATCATTGCGCCAAATGCGCCGCTAATTTTAGCATACAGCATGTATGTGCTTACCTCCGGCCATTTGATTTTAGCCAGGTGCACTTTCACTCAGCTCGCTCGCATTCTAAAGTGAAAGGAGCTACGCATACTCGAACATAGGTAAGCCGATCTGTCTGTCTGTCTGTGCTTTCTAAATGACGTTGGCCACTTACTCTTGGGCCAACAACAGCAAAGAGTAGTGGCCATTCACAGAAGACACAGAGTTTATCTCGTATATCTTTTACGACTACGCAACGCCTCCTACATCATTCATTCCCGGAGGCTGGCTACAGGCTGACCAGAGTAACATTCTATTTCAATTAGTGTAACTGACCTATGCCATTTGCTGAGGCCTCAACATTAATCAGCACGTTTTCAGCACATTGTTGTGTGCATTGGCCTTTTGTTTATGCCCACAAAAACTGGCCAAACGAACACGGCCAATTCATGGCGGCAGCAGCCACGAGTAAACAATCGAATGTCTAATATATTTGGCTTAGCCGAGTCGTCGACATTCACAACAACAAAAGCAACAGTAGCAACAACAATATGAAATATGAAACTTTTGCTCGATTTTTGTTTGTAAAAACATTTAATTCTTCTATCGAGTTTGAATTTTTACTTTGTTATATTTTATTTATGTTTATCAATGTGATTTATTGGGTATACGCCTCCAGAACATAGAATAATATTATTAATGCCAATGGGGGATCTAGCACCTTATCTAATCTGCAACATAGATAGTTCTTTTAACTGTTAGTTATTGATAATATATGTAGTTGGACTCATGAAAATAGTAGTGAAATGTTGAACAACAAAATTAGTGATAAACACAATATTTGGAAAACAATTTGAAAAGAATATTAGTTAGAGATATCTTTAGATTATTAAAAAAATTTTGTTTTATATACAAACTTTAGGACTGGTGGTAGATAAATTTACAAAACTTAGTAGTCATTAAAAAAATTGTGGGCTTCTCAAAAAAGAAAAAAATAAGTTCATCAATAGTTTCAATCTCTCAATTTCTCATTATTTTTGGAGCACACTTAAAATTTTACGCTGCAATAGTTGATTGCTTAATGTAAATTTAATATATACAAATTGCACTAATTTAACAGTTAATAAATAAAAATGTAGCTACAACAATAACTGTAAATATAAATATTACTAAATAGCAGAGTCGGAACCTGGCAATTTCCAATCACGCAACGAGGCATCATGCATCATCTTTCGCACTGAGCTCATTGAATCTGTCTGTAACTGACGCCAATTTCCAATTGCATCAATCATCTTTAATGCACTTTGCGGCTATTTGATTGCATTATTTTTGACGAGTTGCCCGCTAGGTTGATATACATATATATATATATATATATATATATATATATATATATACATGTATATGTGTATATATGTATATATTTATATTCATAAAAAAGCAGCTGAAACCTGCACGAGGCGGCATATGTACAAGCTTTGTAATAAACACATTCATTTGCACGCGGTCATCACACACACACACACACACACACATTTGACATTGATGTTTAATACCTGCCACGGACTGCGCTGCGGCTGTCGCAGTCAGCTGAAGGCCCCCGTTTACCGTTAACTGGTTAATACCCAAAGCTCGCCCCTGCCTCCCTGCATACTACACACACTGCATATCCAAGTCGATTTCTTTTTGTTGATTCTCTTCGATTAACCGTTGTTTAAATACACAACAAAAAATGCAACTACGCAGATTGAATATGATTTAAGCATGAGGCGAATATAAATATAAATAAAATTCGTTAAGTATTTATTTTGCTTTGTTTCTTATAATTTGTTTTTTCTTAGTCAGCCCCACTCGGATTACACTTAAAAGCAGTTTTTGCTGAACAATTTGCAATTTATCAGAAAATTTTTGTTAATTTTGTATTTTGCTGTTGGTTAAAAAAGCTTTATTGGTTTTTTATGGTACATGAGCTTTCGAAAAGCGTCGAGGGTATGCACCGTTTAGTTGCCAGGATTGTGGATAGATGGCGCTGTATGCTGAAGAGCTTTGACAGGCTTTGGCTGATGTAGGTGAAAGCTCCACTTAACCTGTTGCACTCGGCTAACGTTATCAATTTTTTGTATATGACATCAGCTTTGCACTTTCTTATCAGCGACATGACTGGGATAAACACAGCTGGCTGATTAGACTGATAAGCGAGGCATGTATTCTGAAGTATCTGGGCCCCAATGCAACTGCATTTGAAAAACGAAAAAACTTATCGTGTAATGTTCATAAGCACTTGAGTACATACAGAATCGTGTATATATGTAGTACTTGATGCACTCGAGACATCGCGTGGGCTGTGAACGTGCGCGCCAACAACAATAGATGAAGTGAAAAAACAAAACCGACAAAAAAGAAAAATACAATAATAATAATAATAACTGAAACAACAGCAAGATAAAAAAAAAAAAAAAAAACAAACGCAAAACAACCACGACGAACCGACGTTTGGCATTATAATGAATCGACTGCAATGTGAGCAAATGTCACGTTTATGTAAGCGCAGCAGCCCGTTTTCGGCTGGCGTTTGTTTTGGAAAATTGAAATAGTCTCGTATTAGCCGCGAATCTCATAAACAATAGAAACAAAAGGCAAATAGCAATCGCCAATTGCCGATGTTAAAAAAATGCGCACAAATTTGGTTTGCCGTGCAGCAGCAGCAGGAAATTAAATATTGCAAGCGATACGAAGGCGGGCGGGCAGCTGAAAGGGAACCCAAAAATAAATGACGTGACATCAGAAAACAATATACAATATACAATATACAATATACAATATACAATATACAATATAAACACTATACACACATTATACAAAACACACAAAATGTAAACTACACAGAAACGTGCGGGTCCGTATTTTGCATAAAATTTAAATGATTGAGCTAGCAGGAGGTGGATAGATAGGTAGATAGATGGGTAGATAGATGGGTAGATAGATGGGTAGATAGATTGATAGATATACATATATAGATATATAGATATATGTATATATCATGTGTTTTTGTTCAAAATAAAAATATATATATTTGGGCGTTTGGATAGCTTAGCTATGCATTCTTATGCTCATTCGCGAAAGTGAAATGAGTATATTGGTTTTATGCAATGTTCGTCTTGCTGTCCGACCGTCCGTCCGTCTGTCCAACTGTCCGTCTGTATCTCAGAAACCATGCTAGTTGAAGTGCTAACGAGTTGAACACAAGTTCAGTTCAGTTCTGGTAGAACTGTTTCACCTGCAGTTTTAGAGCTATAAACTCAAACTTAATAATACTGTTGACATACTCTAATGATTAACACAAAAATAATTTATATATACCAATTAAGGGCGTGTCAAATCAGAAAATGAATCTGTCATTGTTTGGGCCGTGAATGAGTATTCTGCAGTCGGTAACTCCCGATTGCAACGTTCTTACTCGTTTAATTTCAAATTGAATTTTGTTTTTTGTGGAACTTTAATTAGACAAAGTTTTTTTTTTTTTTAAATTAAGTTTTATTTATTATTTGCATTTGTAATTGGTTTCTAGTTTGTTTCTGGTTTACATTTGCAATTTAGCGACTTTTACTAGATGTAAAACTAGATTTGTTTGTAGTGTAATTGAAAAATTTTATCCAAGATGAGGGATTTTTTTCAAGATTGAGCTGCAAAGCAAATGAAGCATTCCGATGAGTATAAACACTTGAGTCTATTGCGTCTTTATCTTTGTCGGAGTCTTCTGGAAAGTATGTTAGTGTTGATTGTTTGTTTATTACATGTCCGACCAAGGGTACGGTGGAATGTTTTGTTAGTTATTGCTTATGTACCACTCAGCACCGCCAGAGGAAAGTGGCTTCTGTGGTACGTATTTTGTTTAGGTGACATATTGATGAAGCGCCCTAGACTTGTCTTTTATAGCCCCAGATTGGGGCCAGTATGGTTTTGTATATACAGATAATAGGTTTGACGTTTTTCGAAAGTTTTAAAAAATTACATCTCTTCAGCGAAAACTCCGATTTGAATGACATCAATTTTATTTTTTAAAGAAGAACTATGAACTTATGACAAAGAAAAGTTTTTGGCAAAAGAACAACAAATGCGGCTTTTTTTGGGTCATCTCAATATACTTTAAATACTAAAAGTATTTAAGAAGAACTATAAAAATGTTTTTATTAAGGAACTGAATACCTATAACTATAAAAGACACCTTTTTGTCATTAATAAATATGTAATATGTCCTGCCTTATCCTTGTTAATATCAAGTATAAGCCATGATAAGATATAATTTTTCAAACTTTCGAATAATGTAAAATATATTCAGATATATTTATAGATATAGACATTTTCTTACATACAAGCAAAAAAATCTGAAAAGAATGAGCGAGTTATATAAAATTGATCGAGGCCGATCGTGATGAGTGCCAAATATCATCAGCATAATTAAATCAGGCATTCAAACCAATTCATTTCTTTGTAAAGCGGGGAATTTCTGTATTATAAAATTTAATATTTATTGTGCAGTTAAGTGAAGTTGTGGTTGGTAATCGATGAAGAATCTCTTTGGTATTCCTTTCAAGAAACCGGTTGAGCGCTAGGCTAAACTGCTTTTACAAATCTCACCAAATGTATACAAAAAACAATCGGCTCTGGCGTTCTACATAAATTTGCATATTTTTTTGAGAAAGACTACAGCAGAGATGCCAACCAAGTTTTAGTTACTGTTGCAGACTGTTGCGTTCGCCGCAGCTGACATGAAAAAGAAAAGAAACACAAAAAATGAAAAAAAAGAAAGAAAAAGAAAAACAAGAAAACATCGAGAAAAAACAGCCAAAAACTGTGTCAATGAAATTTCGAGCATTAAATTGCAATGGTCGCACTGCTGCTGCCTGTCTTTGTTTGGCTTCGTAGCCAACTTTTTTGATACCCTTCCAAGGCGAGACGTCAATGTGGACATGTTTAATATTTTTTTAAAATTATAGCCGCAAGCAATTTTTATTATCAATGCTAAACTATTTTATTCTCTTAGCTTTCATTTGAAAGACTGAGATTTATGGCCAAAAGCAAAGGTTCAGATTATCATCTAACTAGAGCACAAATAGTTGTGTTTATGGCTCTAACATTTTTTTTTTACTTCATTCATCGTTTGAATCACAAACTTGTTTATGTTTGTAGGCTACGCAGTTGACCTCCCTCGATGGACTTGCGCGAGTACATATGTATATATATATATATAAATATATTTATTCATAAACAATTAGCTTGTAGCATTTGGATTTGAGCCAGCGCCGACTGGGTTAAAAACAAGTTAGACAAGTCGTCAACATCATCGTCATCAGTTTATTAAACGTCGCACGCCCCGAAGACTGCTCAATGTGTATTCTCTGGTATTAAGTAACTCATTTATTTAATATTTAATTAGTATGCAAAGCAACGCAGCGCGCTTTAGAGACCAGGAAGCCGCAGCACATGCCAAGCTGCTGTTGGGGTGTTTAGAGCGCTAAGCGCTAAGCGCTAAGCACCTCGAGACTGTTTGGTATTCTTGGGCTGTTGGCCTGTTACATTTTGTTGCCTTTGATTACGATTGCCTTTCCCTTAGCTTTGATGATGATACTGTGCATAAGCTGGTAAATATTTCCGTTGCATTTTACGATGCGATTTAAATCGGACATTGCTCCCATTAAGTTATGCCCTCTCACATGCCCTCTGGCACATGGCTAACTGCATATGCCGTTAGGCGCCCAGGCCAACACCATCCGGCTAAGTACAGCTTGGCCCTGTTGTGAGTGCGTGAACCATCATCATCATCATCATCATCATCATCATCAATAGAATATAAATTCTCGTATATCATTGCATCTCTACGTCTGTCAGCAAAGAGAAGAGAAAATTAAAGCAGCTCTTGATTGTATTTGTGTGTCTGGCATTAAACTGCATGATTAATCACAAATATCATTTTAATTGTCACAGACAAAATGTGAAAATCATCGAGCCAATTGTTGATTTAGTCTCTCGCTTAAAGGTTTCTCTCTCCCTCTCTCTCTCTCTCTCTCTCTCTCTCTCGCTCTCTCTGAGCTAATGAAGCGCATTTACAGCGCTGTAGCTGTGCCAGTGACACACAGAAGCCAGCGACAACTTAGACAAATATCAACACAAAACTCTAACACAAATAATCACATACATTTACAGATGCTTATACACAGACATACGCACGATCCACACACATATACATATATACATAGAGACGGCAGCCGGCAGCTGGCTGAGAGAAGTTTCTGGCTATGTGCTGGGTCTGGTTGGAAAGGTTAATGAGTTATTAAACTTGGCCCGCACGCTTTGCTTAGTGAATATGATACGCATTATTAAGATCTGCTTGTCTGTATGTATATATATATGTGTGTGTGTGTGTGTGTGTGTCAGTGCTTGTCTGCAATTTTCATATGGCAGAAATAATTTAGTCTTAGTTATCCCTTGGAGATACGCAGATATGAATATAATTTTCTTTTCTTGTTTTGCTTTTATTTATTTTCTCTACTTTTGTTACGCTTTCCAGAACATGACTTGTGTATTTTCGGCCTGGCTTTCATTTTTGTTGCTTTTGCTTTTCTGGCTAGGGAAGGGGAAAAGGGAAAAGAGGCTCTTAGAATTTCACGCCAGCTTTCTGCGTGGCATAAAGACATCCACGAGGCAGCACTATTATAATGGCATTTACTTTAAAGAGCACAGCCAGAAAAGTCTAAATCTCGACGGCGACGGCACAGCGACCCAGAAACTGTGTCAAACATTTAACAAAAGTGCAAAATGCTTATAAACAGAACAATGCCAAATGGGGGCCATCAAACGGGGCAGCATTTAGGCGGCAAAAGCTGGAAATACAAAGCGTAACTGTTTTTTATACTACTTCAGCTTGTTGTTATTTTTGGTTTATTTTGCTGGGCAAGTTTTCTAGCGAGTGAACGAACTGCGTAATTAAATCTTATATATATATATAGAATACTGGCTACAACCCACAAAGCTATCAAATTGTTGCGCTGTGTCTTGCAACAGCAGCAAGCTTAACTACAGCACTGGCCATGCTTGAGTTGCTTGCCAAAGCTCGGCGTTTACGGTTCTTTTTTTTTTCGGGGCTAAGCATTTCGGATGTGAAATACTCATGGATGGATACATACTTGCTGCTCGAAAAAGGTAGCAGACGAACCGCAACGGCACAAGCCCAAGCCCAAGCCCAAACCTGAGCCCAACCTTAAACTGCTCGCTTACCGCCAGTTGACAGTTGCTGCTGGCAGTGGGTGTGGCTTAACCCTCGCCCCGCATATCTAAATATGTCGCAATATGAACAGTCTTCGCCTGCGGCTTTAGCTCTGAACCGTTTGTCTCACTTCTGGCCACATTTAATTTGAATTTTCGAGCCGGCAAACTGTCCTGCCCTGTCCTGTCCTGTCCCTGTCCTGTGGCTCTGTCGACTGATTGATATCGGCATGGCCATCTTTTTTTTCGTGTATTTGCTCTCAATGAAATTCATTTGGCCGTAGTCCAGTTAAATGGAAATGCAATGCTGCGTCGTCTGTTTTCAGCTGCAGCTGTCATCGAAATTGTTTGGCTTTCATCTATGGGTTACATTTAATTGCGCGTTGATGTCGCACTTTTGCAGTTCAATGCGAATTAAGTGCTTGACAGCACAAATTCCGGGGCTGCGGCAAATTAAGATGAACGCCATTGAGCAATTCGGCTACCAAAACTATTAATCAAGCTTTTAGCTACGCCAAAAACAAAACAAGTAAGAGTGCTGTAGTCGAGGCTGCTCAACTACGAGATCCCCTGAGTTGATGTTCTAATCATTCTACGCTTCTTTTATGCATACGTAACAAACAATACACGCACACACACATACGCATACGTACAAGCACGCACTCTGTTAACTGTCTTGTAGATGAACTATCTATGTTAAACTTTCAGAGAAAAATAATATCATTTGTATGTGCGTGTATGTGCCAAATCACAAGTTTCTAGTATTTTAAATATTTCTTTTTCTTTTCTACGGGGCGAAGGGAGCGTGGTATCCAAAATCTAAAAATTACATCATTTAATTACGTGAACCTACACAGTAAATCTGAAGTCCAACAGTTTTCAAATTACGCCAAAAAACGAAGTCAAATTATCTATATTATCGATAAAAAGCGAAATGGGATGAGTTACCGAAAAAATATAATAGAGTCTTACTGCGTAAGGTATACACGAGTATACAAGTAAGATTTCAAGACCCCAGTTTTTGTAGTTTACGAGATCTGTGCGTTCATGGGATCTGCCAGGCCTTCTTCTACCTGTGACATACATTTTTACAAAAACAGTATAGCCTGATTTCCCATTTTTAATGGGTTCATGGTATACAAAATAAAGAAGCTGTTGGTATGTTTTTGCTCACTGTATTATTTGGTATTATTTCTAGCCATGGCCTAGAAGTGAATTTAATTGAATATAATTGCATAGCCGAACTGTAAATTTGCATATTAGCGCAGTCATTAAAGTCTTGTTTTCTATCTATATATAAATGTATATATGTGTATATGTATATATAATATATGTTTCTTGCTGAACCTTTTTCTTTAGAAATATGATGCTTGACTTTGTGTTATGTTGACAAATAAATTATTAGTTTTCAGGCACATTTTATTTGTACTTTCATACATATATATAAATATACATATCTGTGAAGTTGCCAAATTAGCACATTAAATTTGTTTGCCTTGCCAATTGGAAATATGAGAATTTTGGTTGTAAAAATAGCCCTGAACTATTTGACTAGAATTTATTTGCATTATATAAGCTCTTGACCTTTGTGGAAGTGCATTGATAGTAATAATAAAATTCATATTAAATTTTAAATATGTTGAAGTTGCAAAATATTTGATCAAAGGAAGAATTTATTGCATAACGCCCTTTTTGCGCATTTATCGACAGAACACCGAATTCATATGCATCAATATCTGTATCTTTTATATATGTTTGTCGTTAATAATCTGTACAAACAAATGCCAATATAAGAATATTTGTTGTGCTTGTTTGCTTCGCAGGAAATGGCTGTTGGAAAAGCGCACGTCAGACGAAATTTCAACAAATAATTGCAAACAATAATATTTTCGATTCACTTTTTATTTCATTTTTTATTTTGCATGCAATAAGTGGAGGTTTCCGTTTTGCATTTCATAAAAAAATGTATTCATATATATATATATAATAAAGGAAACTCTTACTCGATTTATTATTAAAAATTTAATGCATTTATTTACGAAATACCTTAAAGCACTTACTGCCAGTTCAGCCACTTAAAAGTTGTAATTTAACAACGTGAAAAAAATACTGCTACTGGGGTTAGCCAACAACATCAACTATTGGTTGGGCTGCGTGGAATTTTTCGACTGAAGCAATCTGTAAATTAATTTTACGCATCGCCTCAAATGAACGCATTTAAAAAATTTGATTTTTTTCCCTGAACAGTAAATACACAAAATAAAGAAAAAAAGAAACTCTCAACAAAATAAAGTCTTTTGAGTTTGGTACATTAAATTTAAATACCTTTTTATGGCACATTTAAGCAAACACACGTCAAAATAATCATATTTACTTTATTTATTTGAATTGAGTTATGAAATGTTTAAAAGTAAAAGAGCTTATAACTCTGTGACGTATGTATAAGATACAAATATATGACTAATCTGCATGAGCAGCTGAGCTCCCATATAGCAAACACTTTTCTTTAATTGAATAAAGATAAAAAAGATTTTAAAAAAATTAAACAGTTTATTTTTCAATTTATTTTATAAGCTATATTTAAACACTTCAACATTCTTATTCTATGGTGGAAAAAGATTAACCATAATGGAAAAATTATGTTTAAATTTAATAAAATTGAAGATTAAAATGTTCTCACTGAATAGTAACAATAATCACGTGTTCCATATATAATTCACACTATTAGAAATGTTGTCTGATTGCAAAAAAATTAAAAGAAAAGGAAAAAAATTGGTTTGCTTGAAACATATTTTTTGAGAGGATGAAAATATATATGAAATATATGAAAATATGTTAAAGCAAGTCAAATTCAATAATTAGTGGTCTAACTGTATAGTATTGCCAAATTTCAGAAATATTTAAAATAAAGAAAAAAATTAAATTGCAATAGTTTTTTTTAAATATATACAGAAGTTCAGTAAATTTCAGAATAAATGCTAGAATAGTAAAGCCAAACTTCAAACACTTTCATTTGATTGCAGAATTATTGTAAAGAAAAAAAAAGAAAACAATTTTGTTCAACAATTTTTCAAATATATATTTAAGCCAAATAAATTTTAAGTCTTAAATACTTTTCCTAATTAGTAACAATAATCCAGGAAAGAATACTTTGAGAGCCTCTCACATTTTCCATAAGGGTATTTAATCCTCAGCACGTTAAAGAATGCCTCTCTCTTCTAGTTCTTTAGCTCTCACACTTGACTATCCCTTCACATCTAATATATTTTTAGCTTTAAAAATAGAATTCGTCCCATTTAGCTGGCCCCCCCAATATATATATAAGTATATATATATCGCATGTCGTAAGTTCATTTAGCCTTCACACACAAACATCAGAAGAAAAATCATACATTATTCTAATTTGCGGAACTTTTAATTGTGGCTTATGTAAATTGGATAGACGGACTGCAATTGTCTTAAATCAAATAAATACACTTGGCCATTCGGCTGTGCGCTGAGAGCTATTTAAAAATAGCTGCCTCTATTTATAATGCTCTAATTCGGTTTGCCCGCTATTCAGTTGCCGTTGATGAATTTATTTCTAGTTCAAAATTAAATGCGAAATACATTTTTTCAGAATTAAATTTAAAGTACGAAATTGTTTGTGTTTGCTTTTAATTATAAAACCTCAATTTTGAGAGGCGCGTAGCGCTGTGTGTGTTGATAACAATTGATTGTTCTAGGTGTTGTTGTTGTTGTGGTTGCTACGCCTCTTCTTGTTCTGCTTGTTGTTGTTGTTAAAATTTTACAGCTTTGCTGTTTATCAATTTTCAATGTTGACCTTCGCCTTGTTCACCTTTTTTGTTTTTCTAGTTAAGCTACATTAAATATATGCGGAGAGTGAGCGTTTGGCCACTTGCCGGCTGTTTGTTTCGGCTTCTGTTTTCACACCTTTTGGCCTGTTGGGAGGTAATGAACAAGCTGTTGTTGTTGTTGTTGCTGCTGCTGGTGCTGGAAACCTGGCGACAACGGCGACAGTTGCCACAAGAGAGCCAACGGCAGCCACAAATTATTGTGGTTTGCATGTTTTGGGGAAATTTTCACTCTGCTCTCACTCTTACTCTCTCTCTCTCTCTCACTCTCTCTCATTCTCTCTCTCTATTTTTATGGCTTATACTGTGCACGCTCTTTGCAAAGTTCTGTAAAAATATATTTTCGCTCCATATCAATTAAATTAGAGCAACGAGTGCGAGACGATCTCTGCGCGGGCTAATTAATTTGAAGTGCATGGCTCTAAACAGGGCCCGTTGTTCATTGATTAGTCAACGTTCAAAGGCAGTCAGTCAAGCTGATAAGCGGCAGCACACTTAACCCAATTACCGTATTGGCCAAATGATGATAAAATAATTGCATTTCATTTAATTTGATTTCAATTGAATTGTGAATGGAGGCAAGAAGAAATTGAGCACAAAGCGGAACGCAGCTAACTAATCATTTCATCGGGGAATTCGCCGTTGCCATCGCTGATGCCGTCGGTGTTGCTATTGCCGTTGCTCTTTAATTTCATTTTCAAGCAGTCGAGATTTCTAGCGAAGCTCACGGTTCTGATTTTTCTTACTTTCTAATGGGACTAAAGTTTCAATGAAAGTTCAATTAGCGCAGCGAAAGTTGACGCAATAGTCGGGAATCGCAGCAGGCGAGAGTTGGTAGCTGAAAGCTGGAAGTAAAAACTTGCAATTAAAGTCTTTAGAAAATCGAGCTCATGAGAATATTTTTGTTTTGCCCCATTCGAGCTTGTTTACGTGCATGTTCTCAAAACATACTAAAATAAACAGCAGCTGCGCTGACTTTAACCAACTTTTCACCTGTGGAAGCTTGTCAACACAAAAGCCATGTGAAAGGATTAAACTGATTTTTATTTGTTCAATTAAATGTGTTAGCTGCAACAATTGGAATTGCTTGAACAATATTCAATTCCATTATTTGATTTTTACCATCAGCCCGTGGCAGCTGGAGCATCTATGATTGACATTGCAATTTTGTTGCTGGCAAAAAACTTGCGTGTGGCTAAATTTTATTTTTTATGTTATTTTTTCACAGAATGGTTATATATATGTACGTATAACCTTTCTAGTTTTTGCTCTGCGTTATTTTATTGTTATGAGTGTGCACAGATTTTTATTTTTTTTTATTTGTAGCTCTGCTCTGAGCTTAAATTGTTTTTCCAGAACGTTGCCCGGACAAATTAAAATTTTGTCCTACATGTGAGCCATGTGACACGGTAGACTAGCTGTATAGCAAATCGATTTTTGTTCTTAATGACTTTCCAAATATTATTTTCGACATATTCCGATTGAATTTTGTAAATTTGATTTCATTTCGAAATTGATATCTGCATGGATGAGAGTATTATGCTGTGCATCATTAGGCAAGAGCTGCTCGCCTCGAATTCAATTGTCAGTTTGAATTACTTTCTTTCTTTTTGTATTCCCTATACCCATTGGAAATGGGAATTTGGGGTATATTGGTTCTAGGAAAATGTGTGTAACAAGACGAAAAGAAGGCCCTAAGTAAATACATATATTCTTGATCAGGATGACCAGCTGAGTCGGTTGAACTCTGCTCATCTTCTTCAGGTCAATGAATATGTAGATACTGAAAGATTTTAAATATTCAATATAATATATAGATCATATACTGAAAATTTCATTGATATCCGATGAGTAATGCAGAAGTTATAAAACACAATGTTTGAACTACTGGCAAAAGCATGTTTCTCTAACCTATGGGTATATACGTGTATTCATAGATCTATGCTGTAAAATATATATATATATATATTTAAATACGCTGATCTCTCGGAACTCAGGGTATTTGTTAGTTGGGCATCTCATAGTAGAGTATCTAGACCTAGTCGGGTATCTCCTAGTCACCCCCCACTCGAGCTCTGTTACTTGCTAACTTTAAAGCGGTAATTAATTACAAGCAAGTCACTGAGGATTGATTGGAATGTGTCTCTAAGTCAAGTTAAAGCAAGTTAATCATCATTTTATTGGTACTTTGAATATTATATACAATTAAGTTGCTGTCAGTGCCGATGCCTGGGAATCATTAGCTTTGCCCTCGAAGGCTCGATATCAGCATAGGCCTGTGAGGACAGTAGATGCCTTTGCATATAGACTTTGAGCTCCAGTTCGGTCCATTGTTTGACTTTGCTGGTAAATGGATTTTTGTTGCCTTTGCGTTATTTGAATTAATGATAATGTTATCAATTATCGTCATGGTGACAGTGTGCCGTTGTTGTTTTCTTTTAATTTTCGTTGATATTTTTGTCAATATGGACTCTGCTGGGCTGGCCGTTCGTGTGCCACGCATTTGACGTCGAATGATTAAGTGAAACATCATTAATATATTAAGTATCACGCCATGCTTAAAGCTTATATATGTAGGTATATATTTAATCAACTAATTTGGTTTTAGTTCGCATTTTATATAAAATATGAAATGGCTCTCACGAATTTGTATGCGCGTTACTCAACCGCCTTTAACCTTGCTCTGCTCTGTGCTCTGTGCTCTTGCCTTGCTCTTGCTCTTGAGTCGACCCACCGACCACCCCATGATACATATTTGAGCTCATTAGCTGCAAGAGTCGCATGTCAAAAGCCATTTGAACTCTTGGGCTAGCTAGTAGCTCTGGCAGCCCCAGCAGCCACAAAACTTCCGTCTAGGCCTGCTAATTATTTTTATGGCATTTTAATGACTTAATTAAACAATTTACTTAAAGCCCAACGATAGTTCAATTACGTAAACAGCTGCAAGTCGCAGCTCTGAGCAACTGACTCTGAGTCTGAGTCTGAGTCTTCGCACTCTTTTGTCTGCAGTCAAGATGCAAACAATTAAATGTTCATTAAAACAAAAAAAAAACTAAGCTAGAATGAATTGCAACAGCAGATTAAGAGCGTTGCAGCCGCATAACGAATATAAATTTTTGTTTGACTTTGCGGCCAGCCGCAGCTCTCTGCCAGCAACAAAGAATCTAATTGTGTATCAAGTGCAAGTGTAATTGTACTTGTGGGTGCATATGCAGCTGTGTATGTGAGTGTATGTGTGTAGTGGTATATGGGAATGAGTGCATTTTATGCGCCAGTTAGCAATACGTTGAGCCAAAGGCGAACGCCTTGCCTCACTTGTAAACTAATTCAATTAACAACCTAAGCTGCTTAGCATAAAGTGCCTTCAGTGATTGTGTACTCAAACGAATGTGTGTTTGTGTGTGTGTGTGTATGCACTGTGTGTGTGCTTTGTGTAGTTCAAAAGGCTGACCCATAACTCACAATTCAGCCCGTCTTAATTAGCTAGTTGCACGTTACAAGCCATGAAGCCAACTTATGGCTTGCACTTTAAACATTTGCCCATTTGGCTTTTTGGTTAAGCAATGGCCATAAAGTCAATTGTGACATTTGTCAAACTGGCTAAAAAAAGAGTGCGATCTTGACTTGAATATCTGCTGCGTCTTCTTGACAGCTTTTTGGTCTAAATAGTTTTGCACGCATTTGAAGCGACACTCGTTGTGTTTTGTGGCTTCAACTCCGTGCCGACCTTCGTTCGTCTCTCTGACTCTGACTCACTCTGGGTCTGATTGTATAAGCCACGTCAAGTGCAAGTGGGGCTTGCTTTTGTGGTTTTCACAGCATTTTGCTGGCTTTTGTTGGCGGAAGCGTGCGGGCTTTAAAGAAAAACTGGGTTGAGCAGTTAATCAAATTGCCAGGCATTTGCATATTAATCAAGTTTTTGTCTGTTTTTGTTCTCTCTTTGCAGACAATCGCGCCGTGTGGTGGAGTGGAGTGGAGTGAAGTGGAGTGAAGTGGGTGAGTAAAAGCCGGGCTGAACAATGCTGTGAATACGTTTATTTTGCAACACTTACTTACGACTACTTATCAGAGATAGAGAGAGAATTGACGTCAACTGGCTTTGTCGCGCGCTATCAGCTGAAGTCGCTGTCGCAGTCGCAGTCGCAGTTCGGGCAGTTCCCACAGTTGTTTCTCGTTTATCTCGTCAGTAGCTAAATTTGATCTTGCAAATGTGTCTCTCGATTATAAAGAGTTATCTGAGAAACTTGCACACTTCATGTGCCTATTTGCCCGTTTGATTCACACTCTTTATTTAATAAGCAACGAGCTGATAATTAGATTCAAATGATAATTAGATATGAATATAGAATTGCATTGTGCTATTGGTCATGTGTTGCTTATGATCGGAGTGCTTGCTTTAAAAGCATTTGCTGTTTATCATTAAACTGGCAAATTTATTTGCTAGGGTCGTTTGTAATCGCAGCGGCTTTGCAGTGTATCAGCGAAGGCATTAGCATGTCATGGCCGGGAACAGATAAAAATTTGCGCATGGACAATGGAATTAAGTTCATTTGTTCAAGTGTCTTGTATGTTAGGTAAATACCAAACAACTTTGTTAAATATTTGTCTGTTTACAGAGTTACCCACCAAATGTTGTCTCGACTCGGAAAAATACTAAGAAAATTGATAAGAATTGATGAAAATATATTATATTTTCAAGCTGTGCAAATAATCGTTGGCTTAAGCTAATCGAAATGTATTGCATATTTAATGATTGTTAAACACATATATTTATTATATCAGAGGTTTATGTTGAGCAAATATTTGCTATTGGGAGTGAATTTTCAGAACGTAAGGTTGCTTAAGTCGGAACTGCCTGTCTAGCAAATACCCTGAACCCTGAGAAAAGGTGATTCTCTAATCATTTCACGCTTATTTCACATATACATAACAAAGACATCATGCGCACATACATACACACACAGACCACAAGCGCGTGCTCTGCTTACTGCGCAGTTAATTCTTAAATAACTTTTCACCTAGATGCGCTTACCTAATCAAATTTTATAAGTATGATAATGGCATCCATATGTGCGTATTTGACAAAGCAAAAGTCTCTAATACTTGAAATACATATTAGCAGGGAAGGTATCCAAAATCTGAAATATACAAAATCTATATATTAATTACAAAGACCTCCGCAGTAAATTAGAAATTTCCATATTTTTGGACATTCAAGCTAAGCTTGAATATAGAACTTTATCAATATTAAAAATTAATAAGAATGAGTTATCGCAATAAAATTATAGGCAAATACTGCTAATGGTATACAGGACCATACATTTAAGAAATAAAATCCCTAGCTTTTGTGGGTTACGAGATCGTTGCGTTCACACGAACAGATATTCAAACGCACAGTCGGACGGACATCTTTAGATTAACTCAACTCGTTCAGTCTGATAAAGACTGGTCAAGAATATATATATAATTAACATACATTTAAACAAACTCATTTACCATTACCCGCTGGGTTAAGGGTAAAACAATTATTTTTAAATATCAGCCACACATAAGGTCGCATATATCGAACACATTAAATATGTGGTGCAACAAGCCTATAGACCTACATTTGAAATAGATATCTGCATGCGTTATCTCTTAATACCAACACAATTTACAGCCGTTAATCGGATATCACAATTAAAACAACAATTAGCCAACTTTCACAGTTGGCCGTAAAAGCGTATTTTCATTTTATTTAAATGCAATTAAGCTAATAGCAGCATGGAAAGTGCAAGTTAATAGAAATCAATAGCAAACAAAGGTAAATCGCATTATCAGCCAATAACAGCTAGCTGCCTAAGTAAATAGACGCGTTTGGTAAATATGTGTGAATATTTGAGCTGTCATAACAATATTACACATACGCAGCGTGTGCCCAGCCTATGATGGCATATGGTGAAGCCAAGTGAAGCCAACTGCTTTTTGTGTGATTGCAAATGTTTCCTCAAAAGTTTATTTATCCAATATTTGCATGGAATTTATTGCTTGCTTTTGTCTTAAAGGTATTACGTGTGGCTTAAGCTGATTTGATTATTGTTGGCTAGCAAAATTCGATATTTGTAATTTATCTTATCTAATCAATTTATAAAGTCGTAAATTTGTAAATTTATAAATTTGTAAACTTGTTGACCCATTTAAAGGCGTCTCTCACTTTTGACCCATATTCTTCTTGCACTCAGTCTGCCTCTCTCTGTCTCTCTCTCTCTCTCTCTGTCTCTCTCTGAGCAAGTTGTTGTTAACAAAACTTTTACAGCGCCCAAAAATTGAAAACGTGTGCGAGAAAACTAATTTGATGCGCAAATATCGCACTCGAAACTTTACTCTTAGCACTTTTATTTTTTGTAGCTGTTGTTTTTACTAACTAACATTTGCTTGAATATTGCTAAAAGTTTCGACAATTTTAGATTGGTATTTGGTAATGATGTATGTTTTGCAGCTGAAAATTTCGCATGCAAATTCTACGTGCAAATTGTCAAAAAAAAAAAAAGAAAAAAAAGAGGGAATAATTTAAATAAATTAATTCTATACAATTATGCAAATGAGCTCAAATGGTCAGGCCACACACACCAAAAGGTCAGCTGAAATTACAACAGCAACAAACAATGTAATTAAGCCGTTGTTGAGCCGCCCGCTCGCAATTAGCAGCGAGTGTTTCTGGTTCTGCTTTCGGCCTTAAATACCACCACCCACCAAAAAGGTGTCAACGTATTTAGCATGTCGAATTTTCAAAACATGAAAAGCTACAAGAAGTGTTTGCCACAAAAAAGAAACAAAAAATAATGAAAAAAGAAAAAGAAATATGCTAATTTGATGGGGGGGCCGGCATTGAAGCGTAGCTATAATTGAACCAAGAGTCACAGCTGGCGGCCGTAAACCGCCTCTTCATTAGCATTAGGATTGACAGAGAGACTTGTTCCTTTGTCAGCGCATAATGAGCGTGAGAATTTGGTTGCATTTCTCTCGTTTGAGCTGAGACTTCATTAGAGCATGTTAATTTTATTTCAGTTTCGGTTTCAGCGGATGTTTGCCGCTGCTTAACTGCAGTGCAAATGAAGTTAAGTCTCGATTTAGATCTGGGTCTTTGTCAATCTGTTCATTATGGCTTATATACTTGGGCTTTGCCATTTCAGCCCATTGCCAATTGAAGAAGTCTGCAGCACTATCGATGGACATGACAAGTCACTTGACAGACTTGCTTAACGGCGCCGCCACAACTTGTGTATTTATCCTTTTGAGTGGAGAGAATATAGACCGTCATAAAGTAGCAATAATAATCCTTGAGCCTATGTCGACAGGGATTTACTGATTTTTTATTGACTCGCTCAAGATGGCTGGCAGACAGGCTGGCAGGCAGGCTGGCAGGCAGGCTGGCAGGCGCAGGCCTCTTGACAGACAATGGCTGCTAACCCAATAAAAGTCGTCATCATAATTTTGTTGGCTTGACACATAAGCGCTGGCCAAGGAGCGCATAACAGCCCATAAATGCCCGCTGTCTGTTGTCTGTTCTCTGTTCACTGTTGGCCATTGCCCGCTGTCCTTGTCCATTGTCCACTGTCCATTGTCCATGCACATTATTCGCACATTTGGCCACAGCTAATGGGCGTGGCAGCTGGAAATGCTTTTTCACTTTCAGCTGCCCGGCAGTCGAGCCTAATCATTATTTGGCTGCCGGCTGGCGGCTGTCGCCGTTCAAGGATTGCGAAGTGTTGATTTTTACTGCAAGCGAAATAATTTTTTAATTAAATTTTTACGACTCGCGCGCGCTCTCGCCCACCAAAGAAAACCGAAAGTAAAGCCTGGGACTTGCCCTTTTTTACTTCTTCGCAGCAGGCGAGAGAAAATTATTTTTAAATGGGTTGGCCCGCAGGACACAAGGACAACGGCGCTGCCTGCGGACAGCTTTGCGTGTTTTGTACATTTCTCTTGGTCAAAGAAATGATAGCAAAACCAAGAAAAACAAATAAAAAGAAAATGAAAATGGGCAAAAGGCAATAGTAAATACAGTTTACCCTTTTTTCTGTTTTTTTTTCTTGAACGTGTGAAAAGCTTAAAGAGCACACAGATTGCTCTTTGAAGCACCAGGCATGAAGTATATATCTTTAGATATATATATTTCTACCTCAATTCACACAGAGTATAATATTAAGTATTTATTTATGTCAATATAAATTGATAATTGATTTCGGTGTCGCATCTGAGACGTTAATAATTCAAATGAGTACGCATCGTGTGCTAAAACTCACTTTATGTGTTCAAGGGTATTTAAATGTCAAGTTGTTTTTTTTTTTTTTTTTTTACTTATATCTTCTGCTAGTTTTTTTCTGTGAAGAAGAACGAAGTGACCCAATGAAAAATGTCATTCTTTTTATTGCTTTCCATGCTTTAACATTCCCGTTCGACTCTGAACTCGCATTTTGTTGCCATTTTGTACGTTTTTGAGTTTTGGGTTAGTTTGGGTCACCCGTTGCCCTGAAACGGTCGTCTGGGCCACAAACTACCGTCATGCAAATGTGCAAAAATGTTTGTCCACTCCGTATATTTGTGTGCGTGTGCAAATATTTTGCAGAGGACAGAGGGATAGTCGATAGCTGGATAGCTGTATAGCTGGATAGCTGGCTGCTCGCCCGAAAACAGCCTGGATTGGTTTTCCTTTGTCCAGTCCCGTTGTAGTCCACTCTCAATGTCTCCAGCTCAATTCAATGGAAAATAATTGAATTTCATATATGCACATTACTTTGACATTCCAAAAATTATGCAAATTGAAATTCAATTGATTGGAAAATGTTACGACCCGCCCACCTGGCCACGCCTCGTCCATCGGCCATCGCCCATCGCCCATCGTCTAACTAACTTAGTCACGCATTCAATATGCCCTTTATAAGGCCCGGCCCAACTCAATTCCGCCAACAATTCCAAATTCTATGTAAGGCTAAAATCAGACTGCCGGCTTTATGCGCTCACTCCGTTGGCCGTAAATGGGCTTTAATCCTCTCATATCCCTTATCCGTTTACGGCAGGGTGGCACGGCTTAAAGGGACATGCTCTGCTTTATTCAATCATTTTAATGAGCCAAATATTTGACAATGCGCCATCCCGGCCATGTTCCATAAGCCAGCCATAAGTCCCATTGTGCAAATGTATGAATATCATAAATTCTTCAGCGTTTACAAATGACAAAAGTCCTGCAAACCGAGAATGGCATTTTATGTGTAAATACAAATACTTGTAGTTTTATGCTGCTTAAAAATGTTGAGTCCGCTTTAGTTTAAGACTGCCAGCAGTATATAGTATAGACCCAATATGTAAGGCCTGATTGATGGAGCTTTTAGCATTATCAAGTGCCTGAATTGTTATTCAATTCATTTCAAGTAGCGTAACGTTTTAATTTTCGGATAGCCATGATTTATTGGCGCTTCAAGAGAACGCTCAAGCTGCGGTTACGCTAAAATAAATGCCAGACCAAAAGGGCTACGCCACAGGAGCTCGGTCCACAGGAATCGTTACGCTGGGCGTAATGGCCGCTTAGGCAACGTAACAATACGTATATATAATACCCAACTGCCTGCACAAATCGCGGCTGTTTGTGTAATTGAATGGAGCCATTCAAACAATGAGATTGGCCATTGTAATAAAAGGTACATCATCAATATCAGTTAATTTGATTGATGGAAGCGCGTAAGCGCCAAATGCCGCATACATTTTCAGCTCACTGTGCAGGCAGCTCAGCTCGCGCTCTGTTGGCAGTTGTCAATCCGACCGCCCATGGATTTGTATTGTAAACTAATTATGGCAGACCGGCAACAGTTCAGGTCTCGTTTTGCTTAATTAGCCTGCACAGGGAACTGCAGCAGGAGTCTTGCATAACAAGTACAAATTGAGCACAGCAAACAAGAGAAGGAAAACTTGTTTCCAGCATGGAAAGTTGATTTACATAAAACTAAACGAGGTTCCCTTTGAGTTTTATAAACGTAGCATGGGACTAATGCAATTTCATAGAGTATAAATGGGCTCTTGACCTATGGCAAGCTTAGCTCTCTTATATAAAATCTTATTCAAATTTTGTTCCAGCACTAGATGTCCCATTTTCTAAAAGAGCTTGTGCATATCAAATGATATAAGAGGGTATTGTTGATGCTTTAGCTTTTAAATAGTTTTATTTTGCGTTGACAGGAATGGAAAGTTCAAGTTCTCATTAATACAATTTCAAAGAGTATCCATGGACTTTTGAGCTATTATTATCTCAATTATATAAACTTTGTCAAAGTTACTTCCAGAAATAAATGTCTTTTTCTAATATAGCCTACACTTGTCTATATCAAATAATTTAACAGGGTATTGTTGATGATTAAGCCGTGCAATTCTTAGCCTTTTCAAAGTTAATTTTGCCTAAATCAATCGATTTTTTTTTAGCTTTATAATGTAACAATGTCTTCTGCTCAATAGACACTCGACCTATGGCATGCCTAACTCAAGAGTATAATCATAGTCAAATTTACTTCCGCCAACATCTATCCCAATTTCTAATACAGCTTTCCAAACAATTTTACAGGGTACTGTTTTAGCTGTCAAATACGTTGGCTTTTCGCTGGCCAGCTCGCGTGGCCAATTACCTGACAGGAAAGCAACTTATACAAATAATTTGTTTACACAAGCGCCAACGAACTTTTGAACTTATCCGCGACTTGAGCCAGCGGGTATCATTCACTCCGACCGACTGACAGACGTCAGTTGGGCTACTGCCGCCCTGTTGCCTGTCTCTGCCGATGTTGGCCGCTGGTCGTTGGCCCGTCGTCTGAGGCGACTGCAATTTTGTTGCAAGTTTCGCGTCACATTAAAAGCATTTTGTGTTTTGGCATGTTTGCCGTGCTGCACCTGCCCGGCCCACCGTCCTCTCCCTTGACAGCTGTCCAGCTGCAGCCAGGCAAACAAACAAATTGACAGATGACCTGACAATTGAATTCGTTTGCCAGGCAGGCAGCGCGACTAGATGACTTCGGCCGTGTCTAAGGGACTGCTTGTGCGGCTGCTCCAAATTCGTGGGACACAATTAAAACTCAGCTGCTGAAAATGCCATCAGCATGCAAATCTCATTGGCCAAAGTCAATTACTGTCGCCGAGCAGCAACAACAACAACAACAACAACAATGGCAGCAACAAAATTGAAAGTGCTTTGAACTATATCTATATTGGGCCTTAAATTAGAGCAGTGTCTGTGTGCCTGGGGCGCATTGGGAACCGCGAACTTGTTATGCCCGGCTATGCACGGCCATATGCCTGGGCTCAACAAATAACAATTTCAATTTAGTGTTTCGAGTAAATCGCGTAAATTCAAATTTCTTTTTTTTTTGTGGCTGCCAAGGGTAGCCCGCAGGAGTCGTACACTGAGTGTTAGATATTTTCACACGCGCCGCACTCGCTGAAAGTTTTGTGCTGTCTGCCTTTGGGCGCTGTAGCGCGCGCTGTCTCCTGCCACAAAAACTAACAATAATGACAGCAAATCAATATCATCGAGTTGGCCTTGGGCCCTCTCTCTCTCTCTCAAAGTAAAAGTCTGGATTGTAATTCAGAGCAACGTGAGCAAAAAACAGCTATGTGATTTGCATTCGGCGCCTGTCAGCCCGAAGACTATTTGAGATTGCAGTTGGAATTGTGTTGGGTGGTTTTTTATTGATTCGCTGCTTACCCTAGCTGCTGCTGCTGGCAGACAACAGACTCACACACACACACACACACACACTTAGTCAACTGGCCACTCACTCAGTCACCTACTGCACACGCATTCATTCAGTCAACCAAGCATTCGGTCAGTCATGCAGTGAGAAGCTGTGCACTTGAATTGCATCAGAAGGAAACTTGCTGCAGCTATTTATTACCCACATGACCCACAGGGCCTGACCAGGAGGCAGCTGTGGTCGCCCACTCACATTGCTGTCCTTGCCTCGCCTCAGTCCAGCGTTCATGCGACAGAAGATGCAATTGATGGCAGTTGTATTGTTTGTTTGCTTGTTTGTTCATTTGTTTCCCTCTGTCATGTTAGGTGTTGGGACTATATGCTGTACAGCCACTTTGTTATTGCTGCTGTAGAATATGGGTATACATTTGTTTATATATATATATATTTACTTATTTATTATTATTATTATTATTTATTAAATATCAGAGCTTCTTTTTGCTCCATTATCTCTCTTGAATCTTATTCTAATCAGAGGTTTAGGATTGCAGACGCCAAAATAATTAAAAATATGTTAGACTCGATAAAAATCGTCTTTCTACATAAAAGGCTTTGGCTTTACTAAATTATATTCCGTGTGCTGTAATAAAAATAATAAATAAATTGTTAATAATAAATAAAAATAGTAATAATAATAATAAAAAAGAAATAAAAATATGTTTAGGATATCTACTAATTTAAACGTACATCTGAAGCAGGGTAATTTCTGGTTAAGGGTGAGAAGGGTTTCTTCTGCGTCTTCACCTACTTCGTCCTCTTAAACTTTTAATGGGTTTGGAATTGGGCAGCTTTGTCCCGAGCCAGTTGGCGTGGACCTTTAGTCGATCATTATGACGACTGGAGTAAAAGGAGATAGGGATACATAGCAACTCATCTACTCTCTCTCTCTCTCTCTCTCTCTCTCTCTCTCTATCTCTCTCTATGACTCAAGAGATTTTGCGAACAATAACAATATCCTCATCTTATTAATTGCTATTCCATTGAATGTAATTCAATGAACAAAACTTCACTAATGAAGGTAACATGCGTAATGTAATCAAATTGAATGGAAGGAACTCTCTTTGTTTTACAGAAATAACATAAATTGAGCTGTGCTTATTGAAGCTGCTCATCTTTTGGCTGGCAACATTGTTGGCCAAAGCTCTTGCTCAATTTTGTTGCTTTACGACGGCATCCTCTTTGGCTAACATGAGACTTCAGAGACTTAGTCAAGCGCTGCAGCTGTTTTTTTTTTTTTTTGTGTGTTGTTTGCCCCTTTGCCCCAGAGCAACTCGCCGACGCATTGTTGTGACAACACTCATTGTTGTTGTTGTTGTTGTTGTCGTGTGTAAGCCAGAGCTAGAAAGTGAAATCTTCGCATATGTACATTGCTGTGCTTCCGGCTCGCTCATGCTGAGCGTGCTCATGCTCATACCGTGATGAGAGTTACGTTTAATGTTTACCTTTGCAATGATGCCACCAGGCAGCTGTCGGTGGCTGTGCTGCAGACATCAGACGTCGTCGCTGCTTGAGAAAGTGAAACTGCAAACGAGTGCCACTAGCAGTAGCAGCAGCAGCAGTAGCAGCAACAGTAGTAGCAATTGCTGCTAATTGTTATGGCTGCAAGTCTTTGGCTTGGAGGCTTCTCGACCCCCAGCTGCCATTTAAATTTAGCTCTGTTCAGCGCTTAAGTACAATGCAATTAAGTGATAAGCGTGCGGAATGGTTGAGCCGGCGCTCATCATGCTGAAAATGACAAATAATTCGAGGGATTCATTCGGTCGCTTGTGCAGTTAAAATAATGTATATGTAAATTGGCATATTAACAGGACGAAAGCGCCCGAAAGAAATGCTCGCGATAAACGCAAATAAACCATTGACAACAGCACATGCAAGCCCACACAAACACACACACACAGACACACACACACACATAGTGACACTCTCTCTCGTGCTAAGCCCTCCATGGAGAGCAATTACGCTGAGCGAAAAGCGACAGGACAGGAAAGAGCGAATGTGTCCATTTCGACCGATGAGGAGCAGGAGGAGGAGGGGCAGGAGGTGGGGTGGGCATGACGCTTGGCTGCGCGGCTTTATTTTCATTTAATGCTGAATATTTGTGCGTTGCGTATACGCACTGTATGCTTTAATAACTGATGCCGCAGCTGCCGTCAGTTGGCTTGTCAATTACATTTTAAATTCGCTGCCGTTAATTTTGATGTCTGCCCCGGGCCTCGAGGAGGAGGCAAGGCGGCACCGCTTTTAAACAGATTACGGACACGTTTGTGCCCAGCCCAGACCAGCCCAGCCTCGCCTTGTCTTGTTCTGCTGGCTTGTTCATTTAATTCACCTGATTTTTTATCTGCAGACCTTACTTATTTTCACAACGGTCAACGTCATTAAATTTTACCTTTATAAATGTCCTTTCGGTCATTGTAAAATTGGACCTTTATATTGCCACACGCACACACACACACACACACACACACACACACACAGCGCCGGCTCTCTGGCCTTAGTCCGCTGTCATTTTCCAGCAGCTGAATTCATTTTGCTCGCAATCAGCAGCAACAGCAACAAATGTTTGCATATACATAAATATAAATTGGTTCTGTCCATACGACAAACTAGAAACGTCTAGCAGGCTGGCTGCTGCTGGCCCAGTCGCAGTCAGATGTGTCCTGTGATGCAGCATCAGAGACCCGAGCATGATTTTTTTTTTGCTTTATCAGTTTGCGCGTTTAACTGGGGCAGCTTTATTTACTTGTGCAACATTTCAGTTTTTTTGCGCTCGCTTCGCTTGTTAATTTGATTTTTATCTGGTTTTTATTTTTTACTGACGCCAGTTGCCAACTGGCAACTGGCAACCGGCAGCTGGCAACCGGCAAGCGGCAACTGGGCATCTCATTGGCACGTCGCGTATACGCCGTGCTGTCACCTCTCTTGATTTTATTAGGGTCTATTTTTTAAGGTCGTGTCTAGGATATAGGCTTCATTTTTTACGCGTTACCCAAACGTAAAGAGATTCCCTGCTGTTCACACTTACTTAATTTAATTAATGTTACCTGATTCTGACAAGTTTTATTTTATTTATTTACTGTTTTTTTTTTTCTTTTTTGCTTTTTGTTTACTTCTCAACTTTGCGCTCGTTCTCTAAGCCATCAAGGAGTTTAATGTGCTTTGCTTTGCTTCGCTTGTAACTTACCAATTATGTGCAGTGCTTTAATTACTTCCTGGCCCAGTGCATCCGTTGCCTGCTAGATTTTTATAATAATGATTCCGGATATTTGAGTAGTTGCGAGCATAAGCTGCTAACTACTAACAACTGAACTAACAACAACAACAACAACAACAGCAACAACAATAATAACTGACAGCAATAACAATAATGCCTCTTGGGGCACATCTTTGCGTGTATGTGTGTGTGTGTGTTTGTGTGTGTGTGTGTGTGTGTGGGGCAAGCAAAAATATATCTGAAGAGAACAAAGGCCGTGGAGAACGACAACTGAAGTGTACAGTGGGGCGGAGGCATGTTTTACTCTTCAAACTTTTCCTCTTATTATTATTCCATAATTCCATTGAAAGCGGGGGAATAAGGGTATAATGTGTTGTGTTGAAATGAATGTAACAGGCAGAAAGGGGCGTGGTTTACCACATTGGGTATAGAAATTCTTGTAATAATCAATAACTATTACCATTTTAATGCTAATATTTTGCATTTAGCTTCCAATATATTGTATACAATTTTAAATTTTTGTTATATTTTGGATAAAAATATGTAAATGAGTTTGCTTTTTTTTTTTAATAAATGGGCAATCATTTAATAGAATATGTAGATTATATACCAAAAATTACATTAAATTCTTTTTTAAATTTATAAGACAAAATGTTTGGTAAATTGGTAAAAAAAAAGAGGAAGGCGGCGCCATTCATTCTCATTTTTTTATACCCTGAACCCATTGAAAATGGGAAATCATTTAACATGAGCTCACATAGATATAAATGCCTATACTTTTGTCTATTCTAAACTTAAAAGTGTTTGATTTGTCAGCTGTCCCTTGATCGGGTTGGGCTTCAGGGTATCTCATAGTCAGACATCCCGATGAGTGGATTCTCATTTCTTATGACAACGTTTCTATATTGAATAACAGTCAGTTGACATAATTTGCCAAGCTTTGTGTCATTTGATTCCACTGTCAACCAAACTTCTTATGGCAACAGCAGTAAAAAGCCAAAGCGCTTCAAGTCAGGGTCTAATGATTTCCGCTAGTTTCCGGTCTCCCGCTCTATGTCCGTTGCCAGCGTTGCTGCGTATGCCCAAAAAAAAAAACATAATAATAATAAAGAAAAACATTTTTCTGGCTCTTACGACACATACAACCGACTTGAAGTTGTGATTCGTTTGTCCATTTGATAATGATGTAAAGTCTGTATACAAAACATTTCACGCAGTTACAGAGAACTTTTAATCAAATTGCTTGGGAGACTAGGGGAGGTTCGGGTCAGGAAGGTGCAGCCCGTTAACCAGCGGCAATTGTCACTAATGAAATTGTCTGACAAAATGCGCAGCGGCTTTCGTGTGACTTTTGTCTGCAAATCAAATTAAATATAATTGCTTATAATTTATCAATTTGCAGCTGGAAAAAATGCAGTAACCAAACACAAGAAGACAAAATGCACGGCTAACAAATTCAATTTGCTTGTGGGCAGAGCGATTAACTAGACAAAGTGAAAGAAGTGGGAGTGTAAAATACCCTGTAAAGGAATTTTTAATGTTATTGAGTAATGCTAGAGAGATTGTCTTGTGAAATATTTATCATATATCATATGATTTTTAATTTAATTTAAGTGATTTAATTTTTGTTAAATTTAATTTAATTGTAAATGAATTACTAAGTAAGTGATAGTATTATATTTATCATATATAATAGGCACTTAATTTAATTTTATTTATTTAATTTTTAATTAGGTTAATTAAATAAATTTAAATACTGAGTAATGTTAGAGATTCTCTTGTTAATTATTTATCAAATTTAATATGAATTAATTTAGTTTATTTTTTTAAATTTTTTTTAAATTTAATTAAATTTAAAAAAATAAATAAGTAATAAGTAATGTAGAGAGAATCTCTACTCTTCCAAAATGTTTATCATTTATAATATGAATTTAATTTAATTACCAAGTAATGATTGAGATTGTCATTTAAACTAATTATTACATAAAATGCATTTAATTTTATTTAATATTTAAATTTTTATTTAATTTAATTTTAACTAATTATTTAGTAATGGTAGTAAAAATTTCATATAATATACATTAATTATTTATTAATTAATTTATTTAATTGGTGAAATATTGACCTGCTACCTTTTAGACAACCATCTCAACATACATTAGACATATGCATGGGAAAAAAAGTATTATAATATTGAGTACTCAACTGAGATATATCCTGACTGGCGGCTGAGCTGTCGCTTTAAGACTCTTCAGCAAGTTTTTCTAGATTCTCACTATGTGACAAGTAAGGAGTAAAGATATAGTTGATAGAATTTAACATAAGACTCGGTATAGATCCCGTCTAAGACTTCTTTTTAACAGACACCTAGTAGATCTTTAGGTTCCACTACTTAATCAGCTAATTTATTGAGTCACTTAAAATAATTAGGAATATCTTTTCATATATGACATATAATCTATAGGGTATACGATGAGTCATAGTTATTGCGATTGCGCAGGATAAAGGTGCATGGAGCGACATAACATATGCCTGCATTTATATACTTAGCTTACCGTATGCAAACGAATAGTCCACACAATGCAACTCGCATGCAACAGTCAAATTACGCCAACAGCTGCAACATGAGCAGCAGAAACAACAACAACAGCAATCGGCAAAAACAATCCAACTCGTTTTGAGTGGTTCCCATAATCAACAACGCCAACGTCGCGTCGTCGTGTCGTGTGAATTTTTTCGAAACGAACTCCCTCAACATTTTGGTAGATTTCTTGCTGCCACAATTGCGCTGCACTTAACAGCAAGTTCGTCTATAAGTGTGAGTGTGAGTGTGTGTGTGTGTGTGTGAGTGTAAATGCTGACTGGATGTATGTACTGTACTAGCTGCTATTTTCACAATATTTCACGGATACGTGCACATCGCTTTTGTTGGTGTGGAAAAGCGCGCTCTGCCGTTAAATTGCGCACAATTTTGCCTTTTGGCTTAACTAGCTGAACGTTCAGCTGTTTGCATTGCCGAGAGCTGGCGATGGCGGCGAGTGCAGCATAGCAGAAAATTATGAGTTAATGGATTTTGTTAAATTCTCAAATAACAACAACAAGAGCAACAACAACAATTGCACCAGCCCCGCCAATTACCACCTATGTAATGCAGTTTGCCAAAGTGTTAAAACTGTGTGTTGACAACAACAGCCACACGTGCATGAAAGTGCTAACTGTAGGCCTGGTCCACAGAGCAAATAGCTGCCTCGATGAGCCAATTAACAATTAACAATTTGCAGCATTTTCAAGTTCAATGCTGAAGTCAGAGTCAGAGGCTCGCTCTGCTGCCTATCCAATCGTAATGAAATGCGGAAATTGCTTGGCGCAGTGGGAAACTCATTAAGCATCAAATACTAATTGAAAATGGCTTGAAGGAACTCGTTGGCCCAAGGCAGTTAATATTGAAATACTCTGGCCCATTTAAATGGTAATATAAATAAAAATATAATTATTTTTAATTTATTTATAATTACTAAAAGAGCGACATGATTATAATCACTAGAAGTCTATGGCGGGATAGAGTAGAAACAGCTTTGTCTATTTATCAAAACACACCCTGATTTATTCACATGAAAATTTGCAATTATTTGGCTTAATGGGTTTCAATAATTATGCCAGCAAATGGCCAAACCACATAGGTGATTACGTTATGGCAAATAAAATACATTTGACAAGTCGAGCTGCATAAATAAATACATATACATATATCGTATCTAGTATTCCCACAGAATTTATAGACTAGAATGAAGTATGACGGGCTTCTTAAATATTTGTATAATTTATTGTAGATCCCCTTAAAGCACTTGTAAATCCTCTCAAATGGATTTCAGTTGACCCAATTATAAATTTAAATTTGTCATTGCCTGAATACGTTTCGCTAATACTAATTTATGCATAATTTGAACTCATTATGCATAATTCTCGATTTGCTCTCATTCAATTTGTATTTGGGGCTCCTGATTTATTTTCATATATTTTAATTATTTCACTATTTTGTCATTGGAAATATTTATGTGATTTATTACCGCAATTGAAAAATTGTTTAAAATTGATTTGGCATGGCTGAATTTTTTATACAAATTATATTTATATATCTTTGTGTGGGGGCGTGCCTTCTGCCAAATTACAACGCATTTAATATTGAATTATTTTGCATGAATTTCAGTGTTGCAATCGTCATGCGCATATCAAAGGCCTAATTAAGGGGATTAATGGCAGAGCATATGGCTGAAAGGCAGATTTCTATTATCTGTTTTGAATTTCACTTTTCGATAAGCCTATTAACAGCTACTTAGAGTTACGCATTAATTAATTACAATTAAAATGAATTTTAAACTACGTGAAATGCATATCCTATGATCACCTATTTTTTGCAAAAACAAATCGCTTCACTTGACTTTCCTTTGCAGCAGGTTATTTGCAGTTGTTGCTTCCTCTTGGAGTAATTTTTTTTTCTGCTTTTTTTAGAAAAGCGAAATTGCATATTTGCTTTTATTATAATAAATGCCAATTTAGCTGCCTGCAATTCAATTACGTGAGCCAGCAAGAAATTTCCCTTTTCGTTTTCGCTTTTTCTGCAAAACGTAGAAGAAAACGTGAAGAGTTCGAGTTCGAGTCTGCGAGCTGGCTGGGCTCATAATCTGAGGCGCATGATCGCGTTGAGCAAGTCGTGAGGTTCGTGTGCTTGGGAGGCTCTCGATCTATCTATTACCACAGCACAATTAGGCGCAGCCATCGGCCATCGGCTGGTAACCAGCAGTTTGGTCATAAAAACTACACAGAGGCCCGATGAGCGATGACGACAATATAGCCAGCCAGCCAGCCACGTTTGAGTGAATTCGATAATTGTACTTACTGCAAATGGCCCGAAGAGCTGCAGTTGGACTGCAGTTTCCTGTAAAACTGCATTGTCTCATCACTGCTGCTGTTGTTGTACTCGCCTATCTTACGTGATATTGCTTTTAAAAGCCCATGTTCATGTGCGGCCTTTAATCACTGCATCTGCATGGCATTCCAGGCCATTAATGCACATCGATGTGCCCATGTTTGACCGAAACAACCTTTGTGCATTATGCGTAGGTGCAGCAGCGAGAGCTGGCTGGGATGATGTGCCTTTCAGTTGGCTTAGTCTAGCCTGCTAGCTGCCAGAGATAACAGATAATTAAATTTGATTTGAATATAAATTAACTGCTGTAGACTTGCCAGCTGACATTTATAGTATTTGTTTGAAATTGCTGACTTGTGTGCTCTTGTAGACAATTCAAATCATTTATATTGAAACTCGTGTCAATAAATCAATTGTGTATTTAATTGTAATTACAATTAGATTGCTCTCGTTGGGACTGTTCGACTTGGAGATCCCCTGCAAGAAAATGAGTATGGGCTATATAATAAAACTTATTCTTAAAATAAATTCTCTTGTGGCGAGGCTATCTTCATAGAACTTTCAGAACGTGATAACACTTCAAATGCGTGTATTTGCCAAAGCACAAGTCTCTTGTACTTTAAATACGTTTTTATCATATTTCGAGTGAAAGGGGCGTGGTATCTGACAACTATAATTTTCAAAATATTTATGTTCATCTTATTGACCTATGCAGCAAATCTGAAAACTCAAGTATTTAACAGTATTCAAATTAGGCTTAAAAAACCATGTCAAATTATCGATTTTTATCGATAAAAACGAAAAGGGCTGAGTTATCGAAAAAATATGATAAACTCGTACTGCGTATGGTATATACGAGAATACATGCAAGATTTCAACACTCTAGATTTTGTGGCTTACGAGATTGCTGCGTTCATATGGACGGACAGACAAACGGACAGACGAACATGGATATATCGACCTAGCTTGTCGCCCTGATCAAGAATCAAGAAACTTTATGTGGTCTTCCACGCCTCCTTCTGCCTGTTAAATACATTTTCACAAAAACATTATACCCTGATTTACCATTTTCTATAGATACAGGGTATAACAAGATTCTTAATTAACAATAATCTTAATAATAATCTATTTCTAGTGCGTAAATATTATATATGTAATTATATATTAAAACGTTATGATGCTGAGCTGCTTGAATAGAGAAACAGATAGACAGGCAAGGCGAACAATGTATTATTTGTGAATTAGTCTCAAATACTCATTCATTAAGTGAACATAATCTAAATATCTAAGATAATATAGAACAACATACTATAATAGTCAGCTATAAGTTGTGAATCGCAATGCTAATGAAACAAATATTTCACATTATTTACAGTTGATAATTCATCCTATTTGCATACGAAGGGTCAGCCACCAGCCCTTGGCATCCCCACTCAGCTGTTAGCTGTTGGAGTTTGTTTGGTAAGTGCTTGTTTGTTGGCTTTTGTTTGCCTTGTTTTGTTGTGCCTGTTATCAATTGCAAACTATTGAATGTGTCAAGCCCTGGCCGAATATGACACGTGTATTCGCGCTCCATGGATTAGAATTTTTGGAGCGTCAAAATGCTAACAGCGCGACATGGCATGCCAGGTCCAGGTCCAGTTGTCCGGTTTGGGCTGTCAGCGGCATAAAATATTTGTAGGACTGACATTTGTGTGTATGAGGGTGTGTGTGTGGGAGTGGGAGTGGGGCTAGTGGGTGTGTTCGATGCGTGTTGCAAAGTGTTGCATGTTGCATTTTAAATGAATATTTTATGGGCGACATCAGCAGGGAGGCGATGCGATGCGACGCTGGAAATGACGTTGGCAGCAGCGGTTTGTTGCTGATTGTTTCAGTTGACTGCGTGTGCGAGCGCCTTAAATTATGCAATGCAATTGCAGCGCGTTGCATGCGTGTTGCATTTTAATGGCCGTCCGCTGTCGCAACCCCGCTTTTTATGGCACATTCAATAAAAAAAAAAAAATACAATAAAATATTTATAGACCTCGCACACTTGCAATGACGTCGCATTCCTTAAAGCCACCCCCCATTCGATAAGTATTCATCATGCAGCTCTAGATAGACAGCTAGCAGGCAAATGCACTCGAGGCGACACAAGTAAGAATCACAATGTATAAGGCCGCAGGTCTTCATCCAGTCCGAGCTACATTCATCTCAATTTATTGCTCATGGTCCTAGCCTTACCCTTACAGATCGAAGTGTCGTCTGCATATATCACAGTGCTAAGGCAGCCAGACATGTGTGTGTAGGTGTGGTCGCTGGCCCAATCTAAGCAGCAGCTGCCGATTCCCCCATTTGCCAATCTGTTGCCACTGCAAACAAGTAATTTCACTTGACATGCATTTCGTCCTTTTTTGGCTTCTATTTTGGGTAGGTTGCAGCGCTGCCGAAGACAAACAGCTGTAAAATTGTATCAGATAACACGACTCGTTCCAGTTTCAATTTTAATGTCTTGTTGCGTGTGTGTATGTGTGTGGGGTGTGTGTATGTGTGTGTGTGTATTTGCCAGGCACTTTTGATTATTTTGTTGATAGTGAAGCCACAAAATATTTATAGTATTTGTATTCCAGCAAGCGAAATGTGCATAAACAGACTCATGGCTGGGAACTACTCGGATCGATATACAATCATTGACACGTTTCCCACACAATATCGAATCAAATGAGAAAAGTCAAGCTTGAGTTTGGTAAATGAAGGAAGTCAAGTTCAAGTTCAGTAAAATGAAGCATTCCTTGATCATATTTTTAATTGTTTACTATTGATTGAAGAGACAGTAATTGGATATGCCATAGAATATTTTACAAATTATTATTATAGATAGATTTATAGATATGTGAATCAGTTTCAAGAAATTCCGCACCAAAGTTTTTGGCTGGTGAAGGTCCAAAATATTGAAAGTACTTGTATTTCAGCAAACACAAACACTTTGCTGGGAACTCTTCGGATCGATATACAATCATTGACACGTTTCCCACACAATATCAAATCAAATGAAAAGAGTCAAGTTCAAGTTTGGTAAAATGAAACGTAGCTTGACTAGATTTTAAATTGTTTGTAATAGAAGTGACAGAAATTGTATGTGCTATGGATTGTTTTACAAATAACTAGTGCAAATAGATCTTTTATTTCTATAGAGTTTCTATGCCAACTTTATCCATTTCAAAACATTCAACATCAAACTTGAGCTCTTTTGATTATGTTTTTGTCGCTGAAGCCAGCTCTTGAAAATACTACAAGTACTTGTATTTCAGCAAACGAAACGTGTATAAACAAACACTTGGCTGGGAACTACTCGGATCGATATACGATCATTGACACGTTTCCCACACAATATCAAATTAAATGAAGAGTCAAGTTCAAGTTTGGTGAAATTGAAATGTAGCTGGACAAGATTTTTAATTGCTTACAATTAAATTGACAGTAATTGCATATGCTATCAAATATTAAACAAATAAGTAGTATGCATAGATTTTTCGTATCTTTAGACACTAGAGTTTCTCTGTCAACTCTATATGTGAATTCTACGCCAAACTTGAGAACTTTTGCTTTGATTGTTTTTAGTGAATGTGCGACATATTGAAAGTACTTGTATTTCAGCAGTATAAACAAGCAATTGGCTGGGAACTGCTCCGATCGATATACAATCATTGACACGTTTCCCACATAGTATCAAATGAAATGAAAAGATTCAAGTTCAAGTTTGGTAAAACGAAACGTAGCTTGACCAGATTTTCAATTGTTTACCATTGAAGCGACAGCAATTGCATATGCTATAGTATATTTACTTTACGAATTAGAAGTACAGATATATATTTCGTTTGTCAGCTTGTATTTTAGATTTTAGCTTATTATATAGGCACTACTATTTTTGTCATCTTATTAGTATAGATACTACTATTTGAATGTCAACTTTATATGCTAATCATTTACTGAGAACCAAGAAATTTTATAAATTATTAGTATATACAAATTAGTAGTATATTAGTATAGTACAAATTATTAGTATATATAAATCTTTCATCACTTCAGATATTACTATTTTTATATTTAATATAGGCACTACTATTTTTATGTCCGTTTTTAATATAGGCACTACTATTTCAACGTCAGCTTATAAATAATAGGCACTAATATTTTTATTGGTATAGAGAGATCTTTCGTTTCGTTAGACACTACTATTTTTATGTCAACTTTTATTCGATTCAATTGCTGATAAACAAGAATTTTTACAAATAACTAGTAATAACTAGTAGATAAATCTTTCAATTCTTTAGACATTGTTATTTCTATATTTAATATAGGCACTACTATTTGTATGTCCGTTTTTCAATATAGGCACTACTATTTCTATGTCAGCTTATAATTATAGTCACTACTATTCTTATTGGTATAGAGAGATCTTTCATTTCTCTACTATTTCTATATCAACTTATATTCAACTAAGCCGCTGATACACAAGAAATTAAAAAAAAAAAAATAGTTAGTATAGATAAATCTTTCAGTTCTTTAGATACTACTATTTCTCTCCAGCTTATTAATGTAGACACCACTATTTCTATGTCAACTGCCATATGCGAATCAATTGCTGATAAACAAGAAATGTTGATGCTCTTTAAGTTTTATGTCAAATTGTAGCTGTTGCTGTTATTTTTCTTGTTATTGTTGTTGTTATTGCTGATAATTTTGGCATATCTGCTGGCATTGGCTGGCATTTTACGCCTTGCCACTCAAATTGCGTATTTAAAGGGGCTTTAGCCGTGCTACATATAGACGACTGGCTGGAGCTCAGGCATCCACTCACATTTGAATTGATGTGGCTTTGTCTTGTTGTGCTGTGCTGTGCTGTGCTCTCTGTGCAGGCTTGTAGCTTTGTTTGCTATGCATTTGAGAATTGCTTGGCATCAGCACTTAGATGTTTCACACATGCTGTCCATCTCCCATACAATGTTGGGCTTACTGAATTTTGTTGCAGTTGCTGTTTTGTTGCCATTGCCGTTGCTGTTGCTGTTGCTGTTGCCAATTCGTTGTTTGGGTATTATCCGCTTATGCTAATCTGTCTTACGTTTCAAATTTTCTCTCTCTTCCATCTGAATGTCTTTTTTTTTCTTGTGGGCCACGTTTGCTGTTTGTGTGCGTGTGTGTGACAGTGTTTTACGGATGAAGAGATTGAGCCGACTTTGAGGCGCACACAAAATTTCCTGTATCCGTATACTTTGATGACACCCTGAATTCCCAGCTCTCTACTTACGGCTGCTCCAATGTCTCTGTCTTCAAGGATATCGCTGACAAGCAGCGTAAGTACTACCATTTCCGGCGTTGAAAAAGAAAGAGACTAAGAAAAACTCATCCGATTATGTCTGTAGCTGAGTTGAATTGAGTTGAGTTGAGTTGACCATAGTTGCCTTTTATGGCTCCTCTGTTAATCTTTTTATAATAATTGTTATCGTTACTGTCACGTTTGCTCCCCTCCGGTCGTTTTACTAACCCCCAATAGTTGAGCATGATTTGCCTGAGCGCAGGATTTTTTGTAGCGCCAGTCCACAATTAACCAATTACTAAACGGCCAGAAACAAAAGCCGCTTCTAGCCTGCAAAAGAAACGGCGATAAAAATCATATTGCAAACAATCCAATTCACAATTATTCAGGTTAAGTCGGGCAGCGATGCCGGCGGCAATAGCGAGCGCAATGCAAACATACGGAATCTATTTGCGCCCACTCCGGCGGTGCTGGCCAAGCGGAAGGCGGCAAGGCAGCGCAGCCAGAGTAGTGTCTGCCTGGATCGAGGGCAGCTGGAGCAAAGGCAGCAACAGGAGGAGCAACTGGAAGAACGGCAAGCGACTCAGCCGGGCTACGGGCTGTCCCAGAGCAATCAGCCGCTGAGACGCTCCATGGGACAAATAGCCAGCTACAATGGGACTAATGCGAACAATGGTGATTACCAGCGAGGCATATGGCAGCGAGGGAGCGATGGCCCCGACATAAATCAAATGGCAATGACTAGAAATCAATCAGCAATGGAACAATATGAGAACAATTCAAAGGGCAGCCAGAGCCGGCAGTTCAATGCCTATGGCAGCGAGGACAAGCAAAACAATGACTGGCAGTCGAGCGCATTACAATTGGCTACAGAGCAGCAGCAGCAGCAGCAGCAGCAGCAGCAGGTGCAGGTTCAGGTGCAACAGCAGCCACTGCGTCGTCCTTCCTTGGCCTGGCACGAACGTAAAAACTGGCAGGCAATGAGCCAGCCAGAAAATTTTATTAACAGCAGCATGCAAAAACAGCAGCAGCAGGAGCTGGATCAGCTTAAGCTGGCTGGAGTCAGCGGCAACAACAATGTTGACTTTGGTAATGAAATGACCTGGGGCAACGCAGCAGAGAAATCGCTGCCATTGAATCACCTGAGACTGCGACAGAACTCACTTCAGCTAGACCAGCGCCAAGACATTTATACGGCAGCCACGGCTACTCCTGCTACTCCAGCTACTCCAGCTACTGTTGCTGCTGCTCACGATTACGACGCGGCTATGGTTGATGAGGAGCAACGTCAAAGTATGCACAGCGAAAGGTAAATTGACAAAGCGCACAGCCAAGAAAGAACTAAAAAACACACAGAAAATATCTCACAATAAGCAATAGAAAAAGGTAGAAAAGACTTTAGAAACTAAGCAATATAAGCTTATACAGGCTTAAACCCAACTCAGTCTTGGATAATATTTTAATTAAATTACGCTAAAAGAATTATGTTTTGAAGACTTAACTGAGTAGCACAAGTCAGCTCCATGAAGTTGCAAAGTTTTCTTAATTTTCAGCATCAAGTTGAGTGAGTAGAGCAAACTCCAAGTTGAGTGCAAATTTGGCCAAATTAGTGAAGTGAGTAGCGAAACTAACCTTGACAAGCTGTTTCAATTGAATGGCATTTGCAACAGTTTGTCAGGCATTTGCATATCGGATAACAGTTTGTTTGATTGGCTCGCTCGATTGGTCGATAAGGCAACTGTGCACTGGTTGTGGCTGTTGATGTTGATGTTGTTGCTGCTTTTGCTGTTGTTGTTGTTGTTGTTGTTGTTATCGTAAGCAGCTCAAGTGCACCCGCTGACAACAATCCCATAAAATCGATAAGTCTTTTGCCAGCCACTCTCGTTCAATGTTGTTTGGCATGTCGACAGCAGCAGTAGCAGCAGTAGCAGGAGTAGCACCACTAGCAGCACCACCAACAGCAGCAACAGCAGCAACAGCAGCACAATGCACAACATTCTTCAACCTCATTGATGCGTGGCAAACAACAAACAGCTGTAGAAATTGTAGCAGGAGAAGTCTGATGGGGGCAGGAGGTGGCGTTGAACGCATTAAGCGTGTCATTTTTAGCAGCAGTTGCTGTTGCACAATCGCCATTGATTTGATTTAAGTTTGCCGAGTTTGTTAGCGCGTCAAGTTTGTGCGGGTTACGCGTTCACTCGCACTTACAATAACAACAGCCACAGCAACAGCAACAGCAACAACAACAAAAATTGCACTCGCCCTATATGGGGCAACTAGAGATTGCGAACGGGGGCATGGGAAATAGTTTCCGAAAATCAATCATGCGTAGTTGCTGGCGCAGTTGAGGGGCTGCGATTCGTGTGGTGCTGCAGGGTGCGACGAAGGTAAAATGCATAATCTTGTTGTCGACGCTGGCAAGTTCACTGACTGAAGCTAATTGAGCAGGAGAAAGGTAGCGGAAAGCAATTTGTCATTTGATTGAAAGTGAGTTTGATTCATACAATAGAGGGTCGATAATGAGGGCATTGCTGACGACGACAGCAATGCCCAGCTAAACGGAACAGTTTACGGCCAAATGATTTCATGTGCAAGCCAATGGACTGGCTGGCTTACCAACTCGGCTGATCAGCATGAAAGCTGCTCGATTAATTAATGCAGCTAAGACATTTAACTGAAGTACTTTGTACTCTGTGCGGCTCTCTTGAGAGTATTTCTTATCAACACATGAGTATGGGCTCTTTCGCACGTTCCACATACATTGAACTCGCCTGTGCCTAGAGACCCCTTTTATATTGTTTTCTCTCTTTTGTCTGATTAATAAAAACACAGAGCGCAAATTGGAAGGGAAATTGCTGTCACTCAATCAGCCAGTGGCGACGTGTTCGTTCTCGCTTTCTCACTCTCTCCTTCTCTCTCTCTCTCTCCTTCTCTCTCTGTGTGTTGCTGTCGTCGGCAATTGCATTAAAGTAAGGCTGTTGCCAGCAGCGTTCCCGTCGCTCCATCATTAATACACCGCATCAGTTTAATTTAATGCAACGCAGCAATTTTATCAAAACACCAACAACAACAGCAGCAACAACCAACAGGCAAGAGTGCACTAGTCGAGACTGCTCGACTAGGAGATACCCTGAACCCTGCAAAGATATTCCTAGTAATCTACACATATACATATACATTCATCATACATACACATGCAAGCACACTCACGCATAGCAGCGACTGCGCTTGGGCTGAAGTATAGGCTATATTATAGGAATTTCTTTGTTGAATAAATTTTCTTGTAGTGGGACTATCATCATCATCATCAAACTTTCCAAACATAATAAAAGCATTCAAATGTGTGTGTTTGCCAAAGAACAGGTTTCTAGTATCTGAAATAGTATTTTTTAAATTTGGTCAGAAGAGGGCGTTGTATCCAAAATCTATAAATTACAAAATCTTTGTATTTATCACATGAACCTACACAATAAATCTGAAGTCTATAGAACTAACAGTATTCAAATTAGGCTTAAAAACCGAAGTCAAATTTTCGATTATTATCGATAAAAATGAGAATAGATTGAGTTATCGAAAAAATATGATAAGCTTGTACTGCATATGGTAAATACGAGTATATATGTAAAATTTAAGCTCCCTAGCTTTTGTTGCTTACAAGATCTCTGCGTTCATACAGACAGACAGACGAACAAGCGGACGGACGGACGGACATGGCTATCTCGACTCAGCTCGTCATCTTAATCAAGAATATATATACTTTCTGCCACGCCTTCTTCTGCCTGTTACATACAGTTTCACAAAAACATTACACCCTAATTTCCAATTTTCAATGGGTTCAGGGTATAAACAGCAAAGTTATCGACAATAACATGGGGCAGAAGCAATTGCCATTAACGCGTCTCAAACTTCTCTCTCCCTTCTCTCGTATCCCACTCGAACTTTTCACTTGCAGGCGGAGGCATTGCAGCTTGCAGTTGCTGTTGCTGTTGTTGTTGCTGTTGTTGTGGTTGCTGTCGCTTATCAAGCGTTTGTCGCCGTTGTTGTCAGTCGATAGATGTACGTAGTATTGCCAGCTTCTGCAGTCTATATAGAATCGTCTCAGGTCACGTTGCCAACGGCGTCTGCATTCGACTCTGACATGTCAGAGGGGCGCCGATGTCTGCAGTTGATTTGATTGTTGCAGGCGGCATTGGGCATATCTCAGATACTATCTGCTCAAAGCCCACCCCAGTTATGTCTGCATCTAACTGTCAAATCGTCGCGCCATGATATGCAACTTTGATGGGCAACATCGGCAATTGGCACGATATTTGATTTGATTGACATGCCGGAGCATGGAGCCAAGGCTCGTTGCTTAGCTCTGCTCAGCTCAGTTCGATTCAGTTCGATTCGGTTTTGTGTTGTGGCCCATTTGCAATCTGACGGCACCTTTGTCGTGTTATCTGTCAGGCACTGGCCTAATCAGCAACTTTTGCATACGATTCGTTGCTAAAATTCTATTAAAGCTGTCAGCTTAGTTATGTCATGTCAGCAGTCCCTATGTGCTCTATGCAGTGTAAGTTCTCTTCCAATCTGAAAATGCCAATAAATATGCCTACAATTTGCACCGGGCACGTAGTTCTAGCTGTGCCTGTTATCGTTCCTTGTCGTTGTTGTTGTTAGTACTGAGCTGCATTTAGAAGTTGTTGGCTGTTGGCAACAATATTGCTATCGGAGTAGCTGCAACAAGCAGCAACAAGCTTCGTTAAATTTGACCTGGCTATCAGCAGCGAAAACAACAAATATACTAGCTACGGTAAGCCTGGACGAGCCTGTTGTAGTTGTAGTTCAAATCCAGATTGTCTGACACACAGACAGCTAACAAAACTGGCGCAAAAAAATGTATGTGCCCAGGCAGACAATAGAAAAAACAACGACGACAACGACGACGGCGTCAACGTTGGCGGCACAAAAAATGGACTCTGCCGCATTTCCGGCAGCAGTCAACATGGCGGATGGTCGTGACGCCGTTTTATGCACAAATAATAAAAAGCAACTCCGCCATGGAGCCGGGAGACGAGAACTGGGAGCCGAGAGCCGAGAGCCAATAGTTGGTAGCTGGTAGCTGGTAGCCGTGGCCGTCTCTTCATATTTTTGTTATGGCACCCAAACAATGGGAGCTTGATGACTTTGTCATGGTGTTTGCAAGAGGCACGAAATAGAGTGGCCTAAGAGCAATGTTTCTTTTTAAGCGAATGACGCCTTAAGCCGTTTCGACTCAACATGGATTTTTGCATAGTTTTTCCGACAATTTCTCTAACTCTTTATTGTTGGCAAATTAATTTTGTATATTGCTTAGGGTATCAGCACGTCCAGTAGTTTGAGTTTGTTTTTAAATTGCCCATTACTTTTTATGATGTTCAATAAAATACCAAAACATTGCCAAAACATTTCGTCGTTTTTCCACTCTCTCTCTATCTCTCTCCATCTTTCTCTGTTTTTTTAACCTTTGTATCAATTCTTGTTTATAGTTGGTTTTTTAGTGGCGCATTTGATTGCATTTCGCACAGCAGTCGACTTGTTTTAAGATCTAACAAGCACACATGCATATGTCTGTATATGTATATGTTTATGTACATGTATTTGACTGCTCTAATGGAATTCTCTTCTCTATTTGCAGCTGTGCGCAGTTTGCGCCGCTAGCGGAGCGACTGCAGCGATTCCGGCAGCGACAGCAGCGTTACAACAGCGCTGATATTGAAAATACCGACTTATCAGCTGAACAAATAAGCGTTGCCAATTTGCATGGGCACAGTGACGACAACAACAACAACAACAACAACAACAACAACTGCAGCAGCAATAACAACAACTGCAGCAACAATTTAAGTAAAACTGCTGCTGCGAGTGGTGCAGTTGATGCCACCGCAAGCTACTCAGCTGACGCTCTAGAGGAGGCACCTTGGCAGAGCTTTGAGGTACAGCCGAGCGACGTTGGCAACGACGAGGCAGCGCCTCGACGACGTGTGCTCATCAAGCGTCGCATTGTGCGCTCGACACGCGTCCGCAACAGTGCAGCGCCTCCGTCCCCATCCCCATCAACGGCCTCACCGCACAGGTCGGCTGAGGGGCCAAAGCAAAAGCTGAAAGCGGATTGTCAGCTCGGCTGGCTGGCAAGGCTGCGCAGTTTCCGCGGCAGCGGCTCAAACAACGGCAATTTAAAGGGCGCCACAACAACGGCTTTTGCCTCATATAATTTGGATAGCAACAAGAGTCAAGGGAGCAGCGCTCCAACACCCATTATGGCCGTCCTGCGTACTATGAAGCTCAAAGAGCGCCTCGCCATTAGCCTGGGCGCGACGCTCGTGCTGCTCACGCTGCTGCTCATTGTGGATGTGCAAATGGACTTCGGGGTTGCCAACCGCCATCTGCTGCAGCAACAGCATCAAAAGCTGCGCTTTGGCAACAACAACGATTACAACGAGGCCGGCACAGCCGGAGCCGGCGGCATGCTGCACGAGTTCAAACGCAAATTTCTGCAAAAGAGGTAAGCTACGATATCGTTTGTTTTTCTTTAAAGTCAGTTAATTAAATGTTGTAGAAAATAACTTAATGCTGTTGAGTAGGCGTGAGTTGAAGAACTGAAGCTATCATTCAATCCAATTCAAATCAATTTATTGATTTTACTCTTAAATTAAAATTTCTTGTTGAAATGAAACCCAAGTTATATACAGTAAAAGTCTTTCAAAAAAAAAATAAATAAATAAAAAAAAAAAACGATAAAAAAAAATAAAAAAAAAAAATAAATAAAAAAATGAAAAAATAGCATATGCTAATTTTAAAGATTTTTAGGAAGAAAATATAAGCAAAAGCAAAGCAAACTGTACTTAACTTATAAAAAACTGCTTAGCCCAAATCACGTGTATAAGGATATACAGATTCTTCACATTTGGATGAGATAGTCTGGTAATACTTGCTCGACAATGAAGGTCAATCATTGAGAAAGCTCAGGACAGATTGTGGATTAGTTTCAGGATTTTATTTTGACTGATTTGTAGCAGATTTATCTGACTGTTGAAGCAACTTTGCTTGAATACAAAAGCAGCATCCGGCTTTCATCCTCGAATATAAGGATTCAGTTTCAATTTCACAATCCTTTATTATTCATTTGCTCTGCTGCAGAAGGCAACTACAATGAGAAAGAGAACGTGGAGAGCATGGAGCAGAGGTAGAGCGACATTGCCGCTCTTAGAAATTCAACTTCAGATGTTGCTTCTACGAATCCATCTCTTCTTATTTGTTCTACATATTTATATACATATTACAACATAGCATTCACATAATTTAACAATCATATTTAGCTATAGCTGACGGCATCGTAAAACGTCTAGTGCGTAAAATTATTTTTATTTTTTTATTTTTCAATTTCAAACGAAAATAAAATATACAAAATTAATTAAAATAAAAAAGTGTAAATAGCAGTTTAAAGATTGAAAAAAACCTTTTCATAGAGGTATATAATGGTATTATGTTTAGCATAACTAAAAAAAAAAAAAAAAAATTATACATAAACGAAAAACACAAAAGTTCTACTTATCCATTATCTTTCCTCTGTCAAGCAACACAAATTTCTAATATATTAAACAGGGTAATTGCCTAGTCGCCTACACCCGACTAGAGCACTCCTACTACATTTGTTATGGGACACAAATTTTTCTGTTGAAAATTTTTTCATTCCTAACGGTTTTTTTTTATATTTCTGTGGGTGTGAATATTTCTTTGAGTGACTCGAGTAAATCGATCAAAATTAAATTGCTTCTTCAACAATAACTTAGCAACAATTTTTCATGGAAAACAATGCCAATTTTGAAGCTATCATTCACATATGTATTATAGCAAAGCAAAGGTCTATATAATTCTTTGTTCATCAAGAATTCTGAAGTAGGCAGTGCTCTGATAAAGTTGCAACGAAGTGATTCGATTGCTGGGTCGTTGTCTAACAACAGGAGTTACTTATATGGCGGTCATTGCTCCCGCTTAATGATATACTTCCGCTCCCCTTTAACAACCATCGCTATTGCACATAATTCAATTTTATAAAATGCAACAAAAGTTGCAATAAACCATGGTTGCCACTGCCATTAAATCATAAATTGCTGCAAGCAGGCAGCAAAAGCTCGCGAGAATTGGCATTCCAGGCAGCGAGCGCTCGGGCCAGGACATGTCTGCTGCTGAAGCCGACAACAAACAGTTTGCCATAACAGCCCACTAAAGCCGCTTTTTATGCTTGCCGTGCTCCCATACACATACACGGTCGCCAATCGGCCCTCTTGCAATTGCGCTTTTACGCTGACTTCGACACACTGCTCCTATTTTGAGCCTGTGTGGGGTGCACGGCAGCTTTATGCTGCGGCTGGCGGAAGTCAAGTAATAAAACATAAAAATGACGCTGCAAAACGTAAGACATGCTGAGCAATTCATCCCATAAGCTGCCAGCAGCTCCTTTCCGCCGGCAAGGGAACATAAAACAGCACTGTTGTCAGTTGGTAAACATTTAATTAATTCATAAATCGCTTGGTGCTGCCAGCTTAATTGCTGCTATAACTACCTGCTGCGAGTTGGCTGAACCCGGACTAAGATCAGATTTCTATATAAGCAGCAAATGTTCAACAGATGTTCATTACTTTTGTAAAAATCTCACCATCATCATGGTAATGCTATAGATATTTTTGGTTATCTGTAAATGAATGTAAGCATTCCATGAGCTGACTAAATTTAAATCCTTTGACCCACCTGCAGAGCAGTGCTAACAGACAACGGCATCACTCCGAGCAGCAGCAGCACACCTGGCTGCTGGCTCTTGGCCAGCATAAAGACGACAAAACGTTGTTGACTCGGATTCAGATTGTAAAACGAGATGTTGTAGAACTCATACATGAAACTTTCACTCTGAAAAGGCAAGAAAACATAGTAGAGAGTCTGTAACCTTTAACCCCTTCGATCAAACATACGCAACTCTCGAGTATTGTGCCAAGTATGCAATAGAGATACAAATTGGGCACAATCACACAGATATAGCAATAACCTCCAATCCAGTCGCTGGTGAGCAGCGAGAAGATTGTGATGACAATGCATACGGCAGAGGTTGTCACCTGAACAGACACCAAGACCGAGAACATATTATTGCACTGGTCGATGAAGCTAAATGAAAGCACAGCTTAGACAGGGAGCTCTTGGTATATGCCTACTTACTCTGTATAGATCTGATGCCACTTGGCAATGTTGATTAGTTGAGCTGAAATCTCTCGATGCTTGTCTGTATTCTCTTTCTTTTCGCTAAGCTCGTTGAGGTAATCGACCTTGAGTTGCAGAATGTCGGCATAGACAAAGGACTGCATCAAATATACTATCATAATCATGTCGCCCGCATACAGACCGAGCCCGCCTAGGACAACGAATACGCAATGCACGCCCTGAGTAGTCCATGCACCCCATTCGGTATTAACGTCGATGCCAGGCAGATGAAAGTGCATAATTAAATATAGTTTGCCAGTTATTAATGAAGCCATTATAGCTGCCATGATCATGCCTAGGGGGCCAACCACATAGCTGATGCCGACGACAAGTAGAAAGCGCCGCAACCTGTGGCAACAACGCAAAAGTGCCTGCGAGTATCTGACATCCTCCTCCTTTTCAAAGTCCGCATAGATCTGCAGCAGCTGCAAGTAGAGCTTGGACACTATGCGGCCCGAGGCGATTCCCATGTACATCTTGACGCAGGCTTGCACGACGCTGCCGCTCATGGCACTGGCCTGTATCATGAACATCCAGTTGCCGTGGAACTCCTTGGCTATGGTTGAAATTGTGAAGATAAAGTACAGGGCAATGAATATTGTTACGGTGAGGGTAATGATATTGAGCCGATAATGCGGATTGTAGGCATCGACCCCAACGCATCTCGTTATAAAGCGCACAAAGCGCATTATTTCGTTGAAGTTATCACTGGGTCGCGCCGTCATTCTGAACTCGATTAGCTTTTCGTAAGCCCAGCCCTATTTATACCGCTTAATTTGGGATTTTAGCCAGCTGCAGTTGACACTGCCTGCTGCCTCCCTTGCAGCTTTGGCCATTCTCACGGCTTGCAAATTGGCTTCTGCTCAAGAGACAGGAGCGAAGCAGCAGCTGATTGCACTGCGCGCGTCACGTGACAGTTTAATGAGCAACCGTTGTCATTAGCTTAATTAAATGACACATCACTCTGCGTATCGATGGCATTGACAAAACTGTCCCACTGCTTGTTTGCTACAAATGAGCTTGGACAAATGGGTTTTAGAATTAATAATAGAAAAAGGTTTGGGTCTTTGGTACATTTATTGTAGAAGAAAAATATTATATCAAATTTTAATAATATTATTTAAAAAAATACCTTTTAATGTCATCAATGAAAATATTTTCGAATCGCTATACTTTGTCTCAAGTAACTCAAAAAATTCAATTATTCGAAAAAATTTCTAATGCATTGAACAAAATTATTAATTTGAAATTTAATATATTTAAGCTCGCTTATTAATTGGATGAAATTTCATTTTAGTCTCTTCATTAATTTGTTTTATTTTTGTTCCATGTAAATAATATCAATTGGTATTTTATTTCAAAATCTCCAGCACTTTGTAATGAAAAAAGTTTGCTGTAAACAAAGCTGTCAAATTAATGTCCCCATTGGGGGCATGTAAATTCTAAACATATAAAATCCCAGATGATTCCAAGCAATTTTTTGCCTTTGAAATTTGTAAACAAATTTTATACCCTTGCCATTTCAAATTGTCTGAATTCGATTGTGTTACTTTACAAAATCTTTAAATATATATTATGTCCTTAAATTTAAAAAACAAAAATAATAATAATAATAAATAAATAATAAAAAAAATAATAATAATAATAATAATAATAATTAATATAACGTAAAAAAAGAAATAAATAAAATCAAATAAAATAATTCGATGTATACAAATACGAGCAGCATTCACAAAACTCTTAGGCCAAATTAAAACCTCTTTTAAAAAATAAAATGCAACTGTAGATTGATAATTTTTTTTTTTTTTTCTATTTTTGTCAAAAAATATTGAATTAGTGTCAAATAAGTTTAAGCCAATAACATTAATCTATTTCATACTAGAGCACTACGCCAAATATGTAATACAGGTTCATAAAATGAATTTTGTATAATAAATGATTGCTTAATTCATCAATAATATTAAAAGATTAAGTCCATGCAGGGATTGATTTATTATTTCAAGGTTTTACTGTACTATTATTCGCTGACCACTTCAGACTTTTAAAATTTCCACGAGCAATAGTTATTCAACTCACATACCTGAGAGTTTGGCCAGCTGCATGTGACACAATTCTACATTTGATATTTGTATTAAATGGGATTTAATTAGCCGCGTTCCATTACCAAGTTGATAGAAGGCCATGGGGGGTTCAGCTGCACCACGCCTGCCCACACACGTGACAGTTTAATGAGGAAACTTTGTCATTGGTTTAATTAAGTGCAAGCCACATGGAGCATCGATCCATGGAACGTAATGCTGCTTTGTTGCTTTGCTGCTTTGTTGCTGTGCTGCATTACACATTGTTGATGCTAAATAATGCCAATGACCAAGCTGCCACGTGGCCAGTTAGCCACAAACCTATAAGCTGCTCTAGCCAGTCAAAATCAATGTGGTATGTTGCATAGAGATTCAAATGGAGTTTCAGCTCGTGTGCGCTCATCGCTAACTTGTTGGAATTGGCTTGATATATATAGATATATGTATATGTCTGTATATATATATATATATATATATATATATATGCATGCAACAAAGTAAGCTGATTGTCACATATAATGGCATTATGTGGCATTATTCTTGCCTGTGTGCCTTGGCATTAAAAGCGTGAAATCTGCAGAGACTCGTTATGAGCCCTTCGGCAGCGGCAGAGACAGGATCTGTTGCGGCTGTAAAGTTTAAAGCAAGCCGGCAACTGTTAATTGAAAAAGTTTCTCTCACTTCAGACGGTGTTGCACATGTGCGCACCTTTTGAGTGACGCCCCAAGACATATAATCTAGAGCCGGAAAGCAAATGGGTCGGAGAAGCACCAGAAATTGTGGCACACTTAAAAATTTAAGCGACAATCCACAGAGTTTTGTGGCTGACACGAAGCAATTTGCAAGACTTGATTTGCGCCAATGCTCAGCTGCAGAAAGCCCTTCGTTTAATGATGCGACAACAACAACATCGAGGGCTCTGCCCATGAGCAGCCCAACTTGTCGTAGGCATATTTGGAATTTCATTTTAATGACCCAAAGAGAGCAGCACTCAAATTACGAGCTAAGCACACACGAGCAAAGTTTTCGAATATTTTGTGATAACGAGCAACTGACTGACTGCAATCTCTGCCTGCCCAAGGTCAATGCGAGCCAAACAACAGCAACTGTGATGAGTTTACTGCAAAATCCAATAGACTATAGCTCTGGTTTTCTAAGAAAGCAGAGAGTACATATTTACTCGTATGCATCAGTGTTGCCGGCTGTTGAGCTCTAAAATAAGTTAGATTGTGAGAGAAAATTGGCTAAAATGGGCAAAAAATGATATGATGAAAAACATACCAAAAAGAAAAGAAGAAGAAAAAGAGAAGCTAAATGTAAAATTTATAATAATAATAATATATAATTGTATATTCCTGCAATGGCAGACAATTTATTTATTTATTTATTTTTTTTTGCATTTAATTTTATTTTGTTTTATTTTAAAGTGTAAGCAAATATAGGAATATTATTTTTATTATTATTTATTATTATATTATTATTATTTTTATAAATAATAATTAATAATTATTATTACACATAACTTAATACCATAGTATATTTAAAAAGTCAGTAATATGCTAATATATTAATTACTATGTGGACTTGAAAATATGCTAGATAGAACTTGCAGCTAGTTTTTTTGACTATACATAGATATTTACACAATTTGTAGTCTATTCCATTTTTAAATAGCCTAAAATAGGCTAAACTGGCAGCTCTGGTATGCATATGAGTTTTATTTACGTGTAATTCTGGTCAAGTTTTGTGTGCTGCTTAGGCCTAAGATTAAACGTAGCTAAATTGCAGCAAAGCCAGGCAGGCAGGCAGGCAGTCAGGCAGGCAGTCAGTGCTCGAGTGGCACTTGTGAGTTGCAATTAGCGTACGTTGACTCAATCCCTTTTGTGCAGAGAGAGAGAGAGACTAATGTATGTTTGCGTTCTTCTCTTTTTGCAGCAACTCTTCTGGCTCCAAGGAGGCCTCCACGCCAGCACAGTCGTCGGGCAGCCAAGGCGGCGGCACAACGAGCGGCCAGGAGGGCGTCGTCCCTGGGCCCTCGCAATCAACGCGCAAGCCCAAGCCACACGATCGGTACCTGGACCTGCAGGCGCTGCTGCTGAGCGATGAGTATAGGCACGTTATAGTCGATAATGAGCCAGATGTGACGGTTAACAATCCGACGCTCGGCGAGCTGCTGCACCGTCAAGTCGGGTAAGTGATATTGAGTCGTTAGATGCCATTGTTAATGGCAGACGGCGCGGAAGTTGGACGAAAAATTCAATTTCCCTTGAGCGGAAGACATAATGCTTAGTGTTTTACCTTCTTGCTTACCTTCGCACTTTGCTTTGCATTGGCAGATTACGGTTTCACTTACATAAGGCACGCGCGCCGACTCCTTCAAGACTTCAAGACACCCAGACAGCCAGCTGAACCACCTAGACCTCACCCACCCATCAAGCTACATAACTTTTCAGCCTGCCTCTGTGGCGGGGCATGCGATTGAAGCAGTTACGGTTCCTTTTGGCTTTGGCTGAAATTGAAATGATTTTTATTGAAATTTACGCTCCATTTACGTGACACGTTTACGTTTTAGATATTTGCTCTAACGTTACCGTTGCGCCCCAGCTCTATTTTCTCATAAGTGTTGCTTGATTGTTGTTGCCGTGCGGTTGAGACGTTCTTGCTGTTGTTGCTGGCATTGTTGACAACGATTGCATGCCTGATGCCATTCGCTGATAACGCTGATGAGATTTTAGCGCTACGTAACAGTACTTGTCTCAGCAGTGCGTATACGTAATTTTATATGAGCGCAATCAAATAAAATTGCAATAAAGAAATCAATGCGAATTGCGTACACTGCGCACTCCTCTCTGGCAATTTCCTCTCAGCTCTCATTCAAGGCAGCAGCAGTGGCATTTCCTTCTCTACAAATTCATTTCAATCCAATGACAAGTAATCAGCTTACGTTGCCTCGCTACGCCACCACAAGCACCGCCAGCACCACCAGCACCACCAAAAAATATGCAAGACAGTTTTGGCAGTCTTTATCAAAATTGAAAACGTGGCGTATGAGTAATTTCATTTGCTTGAATAGTTGGCGCGCTCACACACACACACACACACATAGAAAGAGTGAGAGAAAACGAAGTAGAAAAGTAAGTAAAATAAAAGAAAATTGGAAAAATGCAAAGTGGTTAAAAGTTGTCAAGCTGAAAGTATGTTGTTCCTGTCGCTCGGTCTGTCGGTCTGTCGGGAGTTCCCTCTGTGGGCGTTGGCATTAGCATAAAATGCTTGATTTTCTAATTTATCGCACATCACCGAAACGGAGCCAAATGTTTTTTTGCGCTGCACGTAGCACAAATGCAAATTTCATTAACAAGCGAAATTGCTTGCAGTAAATGTGCAGAAAAAAACATGTAAGAAAGCTCTAGTCGAGCCTGCTCGACTACGAGATTCCCTGAACCCTGCAAAGAGCTGATATTGAATAATACCTCTTATAGAGGGACTATCTTCAAAAAACTTTCAGAGCATGGTATTCACAGTCAATAAATTACAAAATATTTGTATTCATCACATGGATCTGCATAGTAAACCCGAATTCTCTAGGTCTAACCGTATTCAACTAAGGCTTAAAAAACGAAGTACAATTTTCGATTACTATCGATAAATAATAAATGGGATAAGTTATCGGAAAAATATGATAAACTCGTACTGCGTATGATATACTCGAGTATACATGTAAAATTTTAAGTCTCTAGCATTTGTAGATTAGGAGATCTCTGCGTTCATATGGACGTAGAGACGTCATCCTGATCAAGAATATATATACTTTATGGCCTGCTAGATACATATTCATAAAAACATTATACCCAGATTTGGCATTTTCAATGGATTCAGGACATAGAAAACGCAAAGCTCTCTAGTTAAAAAGTGATCGAATGGCAGATACTCTGTAAGCAGTTGCAATTGGATTAGATATCGAATAAAGCATTTTCCTTATATAAATTGCATTTAATATATATATTCTACATGTCTTGCGCAATCCGCAATATGATAGTCGCAATTAGGTCTGTAAAAGGTTCTCCTCTTACAGCTTTCATCAGTAATATCTCATTAAAATGCCGTCTCACTCGTTGGCTGCTTTTGCCGCAGCAGACGCGTGCCGAGCTCGTGTGGCTTAAGCCCCGCTCTCAGCCCTAACTCTGCGGTTTGTGGCAGCTCTGTCAGCAGTTTTGTGACAGCACAGCGCTGCTCAGGTGCAGCAAAAAAATAGTGGCAGAGATAGAAAAAGAAAATGCAAATGTGCCCAAAAATTACAATATGAAATACGAGTTACGCGATACGAGTCTATTGTGTACTAACGTTGGGCAGGTGAACAGGCTAGGCTCGGCTCACTTTATTGGCTAAAATATAATTAGGAAAATCTTGCACGTTTTCATGTTGCGCTGCCTCTGATTTACCATAAGCCACCGAGTCCTGCGCTTATCCCATTACGTCGTCTCGTGGCGTGCACTTAATTAGTATGACAAATTTTTAATTAGCCCACAATTGCGACCGCGCTGAGCTTGGAAAGCAATCTTATTTCGAGCGAATTACAGCTAAATAACAAGCAAGCTGAACAAAAAAAAAAAAAAAAACAAAAAGAAACCACCTACTGCAAGCTAAGCAGCTGTTGCCCTGCCTCCTCCTGATCCACGCCCCCTCGCCGCATTGCGGTCGCCGTAATAAAAGACTATGCTCAATGTCGGCGAGTGTGTTAAACTAAAGTACGCTGACATTTTGCACAGCTAGCATGGATATTCCTTATTCAGTTGGCATCGCAGCTGCAGCCAGCTAGCTGTCACTGCTTTTAATGCCTCCTCGTGCTCGTGCCCGTGCCAGCGAAAGTTTATCCTTGTTGCCTGGCAAACGCAACAATATAAGTTTAATTTTCGTTTTGCGCGTTGTTCTTGCAAACTCAGTTCAAAGTGTCCGCCTGTCCGCCTGTCGTCTTGTCCGCCTGTCTGCTTGTCGCCTGTCGGCTGTCGGCTGTCTATGTTGCCTGTAGTCTGTAGCTGGAATGTTGGCCGCGGTTGCGTTGTTGGGCTATTCCCTGGTTGTCTGCTCGCCACAATTTCACACGCACAAAGTTTTTCACTTTCTAAGCACACGCCGGAGCTTGAGAAGTGCCTGTGGCCTGGCCTGGCCTCGGCTGGTATCGCCTGGCCCAGCTGTAACCGGAATCGGCAATGGCAAAGTTTACTGACGTTTTCTTATGCCAAAATAATTATGGGGCGGAGTTTAAGAGCAACCAACTTAGGGCAATCGCGGGAGACTAGCGGCTCATAGCAGTTGTTATACTTTGCCTGATGCATAAACAAAAATGTTGACAAAATAACAAATACAAGGCGGATAACTAAAACTACTTGAACCGAAAGCTAGATGCATTTCAATAGGTTCAATCTCTAAAATTTTGTTGTATCCCGAACACTTTGAAAGTGGGAGATTAAGGGCAAAAAATGGAAAGTTAAAGGAGGCTTGGCTGGCTGTTCAAAATATATATAATTTTGATCAGAACGACGAGCTGAGTTGATCTAGTCGTGTCTCTCTGTCCGTCTGTTCTACCATTTGTCCGTCCATCTGTCCATCCGTCTGTCCGTCCGTCTATCCGTCCATGCATCTATCCGTCAGTCCGTCTGCCCATCCGTTTGTCCGTCCGTCCGTTCGTTTGTCTGTCCGACCGTTCGTCTGTCCGTTTGTCCGTCCGTCTGTCCGTTTGGTTGCCCTTCCGCTTGTCTGTCCGCATGTCCGCCCGTCTGTCCATCTATCCGTCTGTCTTTTCGACGTTCGTCCGTCCATCAATCTGTTCGTTCATCAGCCTGTCCATCTGTCCGTCCGTATAACGGCAGCGTAAGCCACAAAAGCTAGAGATTCTGTAGATGAAAAACCGAAAAAATATCCTAGTTGGCAGCTTGTTTTTCTCTTAAACTAAAAGTTATTTAAAAGTAATTATGCTAAAAAAATTCCTTGTTATTTTCGCTCATTATTTAATTTTAAATGAAGAGCAAAAGCACTTTATTTTTGTTTCACTAATTAACAACAATAAATTTATGTTTGTTATCTAAGTTGATACGCAAGTTTTGCTCAAGATTATTCTCTCTTTCAATTTGCTAGCATCCTTTGCATAGCTATGATACTATCCAACAATGCAATGCTTTCCAATACCGTTATATCAGTCTCAAATTCTAACAATATGTTGGCACATTGCGTAACTTTTTGCCCTGACTGTACCTGGCTTATATAAGCAACCTTACGTTGTATATCTGTGTGAGCTTCTATCGCAGACATGTCACTCTCAGATTTGCTAACTTTTCCATTCAGCTCTTCTAATTGTTGCAATACTTTTGTAACATATGCAGTGCACACGTTGTTTGTCTCTCTCTGCCATGTAATGCGATTTGCAAAGTTTCATTACGTATGGCTTGCTGCATATGTAGAAATCCAGAGCTCAGTGTAAGCTTGCAGCAATGGCGGGTGGCAACCTCAACATATTGCCAGCCGGACAGCGTCTTGTGATTAGTCAATGTCTGAAGGAGCTGCTTCATCAATTACGCAGCTTTTGCAGCTGCCCCGGCCCTTGTGGCATTTGACAAATGAAACCTGCACGGAAATTCGGTACCGAGCAGCCTCAACTCAGCTCAGCTGTGTGACCGCACTGTTCAACACTGGCTGGAATGAACTATGACCCCTGCCACTGAGCGCTGAGCGCTGAGCGCTGTGCTTGTCAAGTGCCAACCGCACTTAGCAGCTGCGCCGGCGACCTCAACATGAACCCTCGTCAATGCCTTGGCAATTTCATGACAATTGCCAGCTGCTGCCAAAAGGGAAGCCAATTCAGCTGCTGTTAATTGCAGATGAACTGAACGCTTTAAAGCCAGCTTCACGCACTTTTCACAAAAGTCTTTCAACTGCTCCGCATACACTTAGCACACTCATTACAAGGCCGTCCAGGTAGACAGGAAGTTGTCGCCATTTTCATAAAAAAAGTTGAAATATTGAAAGTCATTTTGTGCCGGTTGCTGCACAAAGAAGGCTGAGCTGGCAGACATTTATTTCCTTCCTGTCGACAGAAGGTGTGCGAGGGGCAGGAGCAGGTGCAGCAAAGCACAGGAAGCAGCTTTAAAGCGTCGCCTGCGTGAAGTATCACAAACGTCATCTAGCAAATTATGAAAAGGATTTAGCCGGGGCCACCAGCACTCAGTTGAATCTGACTCCAACAGCAGCAAGCCAGCCAGTTAACCAGACAGTCCAGTCCGGACAGACACAGGCACAGCAATCATTGTAGTTGGCTGCGACGACAACGGGGAAAATAAAAGAAAAAAACGCTGAAAAGGACGATGTCCATGGGAGTTACGTGAGTGCAGTCGAGTGCTGGCTGTTGGCTGTTAAAAGAGTTAGACGAATGCCGACTACATTATCATGATAAATATGGCACACGATGCCGCAGACATTTGCCCATTGCTCATGCTGTGAATCGCTGGCCCAGTGGCTTGGCTCGTACAACTTGACCAGCAACAGGACAAAAGCTTTTCAACAATTCAATTTGTCAGGTTGTGTCTTTTGCCTGGTATTTATTTAGTATTTCTTTTGGTAATTTTGTGGATGATAATTTGCCACGCGCTTGCTCCTCCTCCTGCTCCTGCTTCTGCTCCTCGCCCAAAAGTATGCAACAGACATTTGAGGCAAACCAGTTTTGGGCGCATTTTGGTAACAATTTTCAAGCGGATTTAATGCTTACCCGAAAAAAAAGTAGAGCAAACTGCAAAACTGCTTAAATAAACTGTTTCAAATGCGCATAGAGAAAGACAAAAAAAAGCAAGTGAAGACTGAAGCTGCAGAGAGATAACGAGAGTGAGAGAAAGGAATGCTGCTGTCTTCTGTGTGTTGGTAAAATGTGGTAAAAAAGCAATTCCTTTCGTTTTTTACTGGCTATCGTCAGCTGGCGATGCCAAGCAACGTACTGGAAGAGAAATCGTCAAAGGCAACGATTTCTTTCAAGGCTGTGAGGATTACAGCGAAAAAATGCGTGCTCCTTCGGTTTGTGTGTGTGTGTGTGTGTGTGTTTGTCGATTGATTCAGGGCAAACGGGAGAATGCATTTGAAAACCAAATTGGCATGGAAAAAATACACAGAGATGAGTGCCGAGTGAAGAGTGTGGAATGACGAAGATTTCCTGCAGCAGCTACCGATTGGTGGCTGCTTTGATAAATCAATGTGACAATCATTACATCAACTTGATACTCGCATTGTGGCCCCGAGGCGTGCTCATAGCACGCTTATAAGCGTTTCCGCCGTATTCCTCAATTCCTCGCCTGATTGTCGCTCTTTATGCACGCAAAGCGACAGCAGAGAAGCAGAGCAGCAGCACAGCTGGCTAAAGTTTCTTCTATTTCTTACTTACATTGCAGGGCAAACGCCAGCAATTTGGAACGCTTCCAATTGCGCATTACCAAAAAGGAGCTCTACAGCGAGCAGGATACCCTGGTCGATGCGGTGCTACGTGACATGATCAAGCTGCCAATACAGCATGTGGGTAAGTACTACATATGTATGTATATTGACTGAGCAGCTCAAGCAGCAAACAGCAAACAGCAAACGGCAAATGGTAAACTCAGCCTTGCAATTGCAGCTCCTGTTGATGGCCGTAAATACATGGTGGTGTCGTAGCCCACCGATGATGCCAATGCCAGCCAGCATTCAAGTTGAATTGCCTTTGTAAACTTATTTGCCCTTTGGCTGGCTGCACATTCGACTTAATTATGCAAAGGAGCGGCATCAAACTTGCTCGGATTATTGAGAGCCGCCAAGGTGGCTGGCGAAACTATTTTCATTTGAAACTTTACAACGGCTCTAATTTATTAATAATAAACTTTTGCAGCGCACGCTGCTCCAAAGAAAAGAAAAAGAAAAACCATGCAACAGCACAGCTCAGCACAGCACACAATGTAAAATGTTCAAGACAAAGTGCGAAACTCATTTTGCCTGCCTCTGTGCGCCGACAATAACAACAATGACAACAATGTCTCATGTCCTCTAAGGCACTAACTTTCACATAAATTAGATGGCCTGAGCCGTGAGTTGCTAACTGATATTACGTATGCGCCTCATATTAAAGCTAATATGTTGTATTATACAACGCAATATATTCTATGGAAACTCATTTTAATATGATTTGTAAGAGAGTCTATTTATGATCATTAATTGCTCTCTGCAGGTCATGGTCTTTATTGCATTATTTACTTTTCGTATATTAGAGGCCCTGAGACGTGTATATATTTTATTATCCTTCATCTACTGCAACTGATAACATATACTAATTAGTTTTAAAGATGATAAGACCTTTAGGTGTTTTTTAGATAGGTATTTTTTAGATACTTTCAATGGTTTGCTCATAATAAATCCTTTATAGTCTTTAAGTATTTTTAGGTATTTTTTAAATACTTTCAATGGTTTGCAATACAAAAAAAAAAAAATATATATATATATATATATATATATTTTTTTTTATTTTTTTATTTTTTTTTATAATTTGAATCATATTATCCGTTATACAAAAAATAAATATAAATATGAGCAAACCATTGAAAGTATTTAAAAAATACCTAAAAATACTTAAAGACTATAAAGGATTTATATTAGATGACATGCGCCCTTTATTACTAGTATATTACGTATACGCCCCGTGTGCTGTATAAATTGACGAACGGATGTACTGACAAGGCTAAATTGAACCAGCCTGACTTAGCTTTATGAAGTCTCCCACGCCTCATTCTACCTGTTACATACATTTTAGTCAAACCATTATACTCTGATTTACCATTTCCAATGGATTCAGCAAATATAAATATGCGAACCTTTTTAGTTTGATTTCTCCAGGAATCTCTTTGTTGTCATTAAAGGAATTTATCAAGCATTTAATTTGTTCTCTGCAGCTGAAGGTCTTTTTATTGCATTTTGCACATTGTATTTGTCAGGCCTCTGACTTAGCATTTTAATGGTATTTGTGCACCTTATGCTCTCTTGCTCTCTCTCTCTCTGTGTCTAGTGATTTTTGCCGTTCAATACATACATTTGGTAGCAGCAAAAATATGGTTTTGATGTGTCTATTATTGTCTTGCTCAATGCCCAGTCGACTGCACACACACACACACACACACACACAGACAGCAATTGGGCTTTATTGTGGTGAGTGTGCGTATACGCAATATTTTTGTGGACTTTATGCATTTTAATTGCAATTTAGTCAAGTGTAATTTGTGCATCCACTTTCCCTTAATGCAATTTCAATGATTGCCATATCAGTGCAGTTCGCTGCTATTTTTGATGTTGCTGCTACAGCTGCTGCTGCTGCTGTTGCTGCTTCTTCTTTTCCGTCTGGCCCAATTATGTGTGCAACGTTGCGTAAATTGTGTGCTGTGCTGCCAGAATTTAAGCAACAAACATTTGCCGTAATTAAACTGGAATAAATAAATGTATATGTAGTGAAATGAAATAATAATGTAATTGTTTTCTTTCCGTTTCACACAGTTCAGAAAGAGGGCGGCACACAGCTGAAGCTGATCATTGAGTATCCGAATGACATCAAGGCTCTAATGAAGCCCATGCGGTAAGTATGTGGCGCACATATAGTTCTTAAGCGGCAATCATTAAGAAATAAGGAAGTATGTCGCAGTCGGGCATGACCGACCTTATAATACACATTAACAATTAAAAATGAAATAGGAAAGCTTAAAAAGGTGAAGAAGAACTCTGCACCAATTTAACTGTTTCACTTTGGATCTCAAACTCCAAACACTAAAATATATACTTAGTTTATTTCCACATTGCAGTTCCATATCTTTTTGTTCTTGGTTTGTCAGCTCAAGTATATATTCCAATTTTAAAGGCCCTATCACTTAAAATAATAGTATTACTAATATACCAATTCTAGTATTTCCCAATATACCACGCCCCTAGTGGCATATCAGTAAAATCTAAACACTTTACCCAGGTACAAACTAGCATACATTCCATATTTCAATTCTCTAGCATCCGTAAACGAATATACTCTTTCACCTCACCCACTCGGTGAATGAGTATAAAAATGAGAGAAAATATTGATAAAATTTACAACAATTGCTGCAATTGCTACTTGTCAGCACTTTCGACCTGGGTAAATATAATTTACCCACACTGCCTGACTTCTTCGCTGTGGCCAATGGATGGGCCGTAAGCTGAGCTCAATGCAATGCTGCAATGCGCTTAAAACGGATTGCAGAGGGCACTTGATGCAGCTCGTAATTTGAACATTTATACGCGATTTTTAATGAGATTTCAACGCGGTGCTTGGCCAGTTTTCCACGGGCCACGGCCACAGTGAAAAGCGGATAGCGCTCAGTTCATAGCTGGCCAGCCGCAGCAGTTGTCAAAGTAAAGTGTAAAGTGTAAAGTGTCCTTTTAATGTTCTTCATTTGCAATTTAAATGAAACGTTTTTTGAATTACGCTGCGGTGTCGCAATGTAAGTAATTAAGCAGGCATATAGCAATCAGGTAGCCACGCCAGTTACCGCCCACATCCGTCCGGGCCATTCAGTCCATTCAATGCGTCCGTCCGTCCGTCCTCCGACTGTTTGTGTGCATTTCTGCAGAAAGTCGCAGCTTCTTCTCGTCGCATATGCAAATGCACTTAACTACAAAATGGTGGCCGCACATTAAATTCAATTCATTTTATTACGATCTTTTGTGTGCTATTTGCAATCTGTTTTTCCAGGTTTCCACGGGACCAGCAAACGTTGCCCAATCACTTCTACTTCACAGACTATGAACGTCACAATGCCGAGATTGCAGCCTTCCACTTGGACAGGTGAGTTGACCCCCCCACACACCTTCACCTTTAACATCTCCCCCATCAAATACCATTGGGGAGAACGCAGTGAGCCGTGTTAAATATGCAGTTACAATTTATGCAATAAAAATCATCGAATTGCAAGCGAATGCGAAATTACCGCATATTTATTTTAGAGTTCACTTTTAATTACATTTATCGAATTGAACGCAAATATTTATGCAAATTGCAATAAAAGGCATAGACTTTGCACTAGAATGCAATAATGAAATGAAGAATCTTAATTGATATGCAAGAAAATCAATTTAATGTAATGAATTTATAGTATTTATATTATTTACGCTGAATTTCATTATATGCTAAAAAATAAAATGCAATTTTACAAATAAATTAATATTAAGAAAGCATCGTAGTGAACGCCCGACTAGGAGATACCCTGAACTCAGAAGAGTTTCCAAATTCAAAAAGAAACTATCGATTTTTAACGAAAAATATTAGAAAATTTATTTAAAAAAATTTTTTTTTTTTATTTACATATATTTTTAACGAAAAAAACTAAATAATTTATTAAAAAAAAAAAGAAAAAATAATAAATAAATAAACTACTTCGTATACTTACATATATAGTAGAAATAGAGATTGAAATTTCTTATCTCTAATTTTATAATTTACAAGATCTCTGCTTTTATACAGACGGACAGACAGTCAAAAGAATAGATGGACACAGTGTAGTAGGGTTACCATTATAGCTAACATTTATACTTATCTATATGACTATCGATACTTAACTATAGCGCCATCGAGACTCAACTAGAATGTAATTAGAAGAATAAAAAGAATATTCAGTCAGTTCGCGAGGACATTAGTATCAGAGTCATGTGAAAAATTAAGATAAAATTGGAAGAAAAAACATTTCACGATAGCTAGATTGTCTCAGCTAGTCGTCCTGATGAAGAATACATATACATTATATGGAGCTTTTTACGCAGCCTTCTGCCTGTAACATAAATTTTCACCCACTTTATATAGCATAATGGATTCAGGGTTAAATAATAGTATTTAGAAAGCAAATTAAAGTAGGGCTGAAATGAAAAATTAATATCGTTAATTCATGTAAAGCAGTTCAGATTTAAAATTTGGTCGGGGTATTATCCAAGGATTTGGTAAATTTGTGGGATTAGAAATTTAACGCTGTGAAATTGTCCGAGGGTAAATACAATTAATATTTATTATTTATGGTGACGAGCCGACACAGGGCCAAGAGTTAAATGCTCGCAACTAATTTTTACCAGCAAGGAACGTTGTGTATTATTAAACAGTTCACTTTATTCAATTTAATTAGCTATAAATTAAAACGGACGCAGTGACACACACACACACACACAGTCAGTTTAATAGGGGCTCTGACATGTCTAACCGCAATTTAGATTGAAATTGCTGGCATAGTTAGAGGCATGATTTCCTCTCAAAATCAGAGTTCCATTTCAACGCTTTAGATTCGAGATAACAAACGAAAATAAAACAGCTTTTATAATTGTTGTGACTGCCAGGCGCACACGCACACGCACACACACACACACGCACACGCAGACATAATCAAATCTCAGTTACAAGGGTTCCCAGGAAACCAGAAGCCCGCTGGCCACAGCATAATGAAATGCTGCCAAAATTATGGCATTTCCCTGATAACCCCAGGCGACACTCCACAGACACCGAACCGATTTTTCATGTGCCCAAAACAATTTCGGGGCAGTTCATCCTCAACCATATGCAGTGCAACTGGCAGATGCTCGAAAATAGATTTGTCCCGTTTCCTTGGGGTGCCATTGGCAATTGGCTTGCAGATGACAGAATACAGAAACTCGTTTGTTGTTGAGGGCAGACCGTTTAATAAGCAGATGTATTTGTATATTTGTGTAGGGTATATGAAAGTCGAGTATTTTTTGTACAATTGCTTGGCGCACGCACTCTAGCTAAAATGTTTATTTACCACCTATTTTTCGCCCAGTGCTCATCGTTTATTTTCGTTTTTTTTTTTTTTTTTTTTTGTACTGTCTTTCAGGGTCCTGGGCTTTCGTCGCGCAATGCCTGTGGCTGGTCGCACGCTGAACATAACGACCGAAATTTATCAACTGGCCGACGAAAATTTATTGAAGACATTCTTTGTTTCGCCATCGTTGAATTTATGCTTCCACGGCAAGTGCTCGTACTACTGCGACACTTCGCATGCCATTTGTGGCAATCCGGACATGCTGGAGGGCTCCTTTGCCGCATTTCTGCCCAGCTTCGAGACCTCCAATCGCAAGGTAGGTCAGCAGCAAACAACTCTCGACACTCGCCACTCCACAAACAACAAGTACAAGACACACACACACACACACATACATATGGGTCTCATGGTGGTCAACCTCTATATGCGACGCATGTGGTTGGTGGATGCTGTAGTCGGTAGTAGGTCCGGCTAAGTGGCTTTTGATTAATGCATAGCAACTCTCAAAGCAGCGCCAGATTACAATTTATATTCTCTGCTTGCTGCTGCTTGCTGGGAGTCTTCCGCTTTCATTACTAATTTCGTGCGCTTGGCCAAACTAAATAAAAAATCACATTATTCACTAAGCACGTGCTTACATACATACACACATACATACATACATGAATGTATTTCTGTCTGTATGTATGTCTGCAACAGGTAAGCTGTCTGCTGCCAGTGTTACCTTTATATAAGCTGGCAACAAAGTGCCCTAAAGGGTAGCAGGCCATTTAGTTTAGAGCCGGCCAGATATCTGCTTGGCTTAATATAAATGCGAGAACTTAACTAGTTACTTACTCCGATGGCACTTCATTGCTTTATTGCTTTGCCCAAAAAGCTCGCATTTCATTTGCATAATTTCATATTTTATTTTTATTTCTATTTCTATTTTGTACTTTGAATTGGGCCTCAAAGCAGAAATATTGTATCAGTTCTTCAGCGGCTCGTAAAGCGTAAAATGAAATATAAATGCAGCCCTCGAATGGGGACGTTAATAAATTCCAAAAGGGGACAGCGGCAACGGGTTATAAATGCAAATAGCTGCAAAAATTAAAGCAAAACCTAAACTCAGCCTGGCCCAACAGCATTTTTGGAAGGGTTTCCAGCCCTTTTAGACAGATTTGCCGCAGCTAAAATATTTATATATATTATATATATATCTCTTTCTTTTTCTTTTTTTTTTGTGCTGTTCCCTCAAAGGAATTATTTTATTTTTCTATGTTTTTTTCGTCTTGTTTTTGGCTTGCCTTCTTGCAGTTAACAAGTAGAAAACGGTTAAGAGCATGCTAGAGACTCGGCGCAAGGCAAAACTGTAAATTATGCACAGGAGATCATTTTACTTGAGAAAACAAAGCAGAGGTTTATCCAGATTGTTGTTGCCTTCGCCTTCGCCTTCGCATTCGCCGTGGCTTTAATTCACTTTTACGTTTCTTAGAATTTGCCTTTGAGTCAGCAACTGCCTAAAAGCAAAATAACAAACAATTTCGCAACTGTGAAGCATTTTAATTATGTTGCAAATTTAATTTGCATTCGCATTAATTGCTGACCGCAGACTTAAGAAAAAATCAATTAATGGCTTGTTGATTCTATAATATAAGAGAAATTACATTAACTCTGGTTACATTTAAGTGAATACACAAATAAATGTGTTTTCTAGAGATGCACAGCTTTGGTTTAGTTGACAATCCATTTAAAAGCTGATGGCTGTTTGATTTGACATTGCATTATGAATAGATTTAGAGAGCAGGGCTTATATGTTGTTGGAAATTTTAATCAAAATAATTAATAATTTTTAATAATTATATATACTGCGCGTCAGCAGGATAACTCCTTATGTGCTCCATTAATGTTGAATATTTTATATATTATTAGGGCCAGCGTTTTCTTTTTATTTCCTTTTATTTATTTATTGTTTTATTATTATTTTTTTAAATAATATACTACTGTACACTGTATTATTTCAGCATATATTTAAATATATAATTTATTTATATTTAAAAAATATTTTAAAAAAAAACCTTGCAAAAAAATACATATAAATAATATATTGAAAAAATATAGAAATATAATGTAAAGAAATAAAAAAATATATAAAAGTATATATAAATCCTAGATATCTGAAACCAAGTACTGCGAATTATATGCGTTTCTCTGTGTGGATTGTCTATTTATCGTAACTATTACTGCTAATGAACTTTTTTCGCCAGAATTCGTAATTTCCAAAAAAAAATAAAAAAAAGTTTTCCTATGTCTGTAAGTTTTCCGATTTTTGTCCAGGTAATGAGGAATTAACTCTATATTAATTTTGAATTTATTAAAGAAGATCTATCCAAGATAATACAGAAAACAGTTGCTTTTTGTTTTAAAAAGAATAAAACAGTTGCTTTTTATTTTAAGAAGAATAAAACAGAGTTCAATAGAAAAAAGTTAATGACTCTAGCCCAGATAATATAAAATAGTATTAAACATTAACGGGTAACATAAAGAGCGCTATTTTGATGACGCGCAGTATTTTCATAATAGCTCATACTTTAAATTTTTAATCAATTTGGCCAAAAACTGAGTTTCATTCATTTTAATACTCTAATTAAAATTTGGCTTCACATGAGATCATCGCTGCCAATTTCTGTCATGCGCCAATTTGTTTTGTTTAAGAAAATCAATATATTAAAACTTTTAATGCGCATTAAGAAATTTCGCAGCCACGTTGGTGAACCTTGCCTAACTTGCTGGAACGCCCAAATATTTATTTACACAATGTGTGAGTAGCCTCGTGGCCAGAATCATACTTAAATTTAATCTCATACAAATTTGTTATTCCAAAATTCCTTTTCATTAATATTAAAAAATATATTTCTTGGTTTTTATGATTATGATTTATGCTTGTGTAACTCTAAGATAACCAGCCGATATATTCGCCTCAGTTCATTTACCATTCCATTTGACATTTTTGATGTGGTGCTTAAATATTATTGCTTAAGAGTTTTAAGTTGGTTTGTCATCAAGTTTCATCCACGCGCATTTTCGCCGCATTTCTGCGCGTATTAAACAAAGTTCTAAAAATTTGCTTACCTCATACTCGTCTTGCCATATTTTAGCTGGCGTTTTTTGGCTTTCTTTCTGCATGTCTTTGTCTTTTTTTTTTTTTCTTTGTGTGGAAATTTAATTTCGCTTGATTTATGCACTTTATGAGCAGGTGGAGGAATCTGCTTTATATGCAAACAATCCTTGGCCCATCGTCGCGATGTGAACGTTAACTTACCTAACTTTTACGTGTTGGCTTTGTGTTTGCATTTTGCATTTTGCGGCCGCAGTGTGCATCTATTTTTTATTCCTGCTGCCTCCTTTTGTATTTGCTTGCTGGCTTCTATTTGCTTTTACGCCTCCTGCTGCATTTTGTGGCCCGTGCGGGCTTCCGGTCATTACACAGGCTTTGCCGCCTTTGCCCATGCCTATGCAATTTTATTATTATGATTTTTATCTCAACGTGTTTTCTTTTTTTACTTTTTTGTCTAATTTCTCTGCATATTTTTGGTTACTGCATTGTTGTTGTTGCGTCCCACGAACCCAAAAACGCGCTCTTTGCCTTAACCATTGCCAATTGCATAGGGACGGAAGGTAAGTTGCGGTCGTTGAGGTCCGGCCGGGGCCGGGACCGGGTCCGGAGCCGGAGTCGGCGAATGCTGCCGCGAATCCACCAAGCAAAATGCTAGATAAAGTTTTATTACTTTTCTTGGTAGCCTGGCAAATAATTTAATTTCGCTTATAGTGAGTGCAGCAACATTTCAGCTAAGGAAAAAGGAATGAACAAATACAAAATAAAAAAATAAATAAAAATAACAAAACGAAAAGAATATCTAAGTACAAAACGGGACAGAAATAATATTGTCGTATTGCGAGATGAGAAATAAATGTTTTAGCCATCAGAGCTACCATCCCAGCCGCCCGCCGCACACTCGTGGCATATTAATGCTGTTCAGCAGCTTTAGATTTTTACATTGTGCAGCTCAAATTGATATTGATTTTGTATTCTGTGCTGGCATCTCCTCTTCCACAGCTCTGGCGGCATCCTTGGCGACGTTCCTATCACAAACGAAAGAAGGCTCAGTGGGAGACAGATGCCAATTATTGTGCTCTGGTAAGTAAACGAGTCGCCCAGTTGGCTACTTACTGGATGAGAAAACGAACGAAGGAGGGTGGGGCAGTGGAAAGTGGAAGGTGGAAGTATGGAAGGCGGGAGGCAGTCGCCTCTTGCTTTACCCCAATTTTGTGTGCCATTTTCATTTCCACTTCCGGTTGTGCCCGGCTATGCTTTGTCTGTAGCTTTTCCTGCTGCGGTTATTTTTACTTAATTTGCATTTTAGCTAGAGTGGAATGCAAATGTTTTTATTTGTTACTTTCGCTCGAGCTGTGCCGGCAATCGTCCCCGACTTAATTAAGACTCTGCCGGCCAGCCCTAATATGCCTTTGGTTAGTTTTCTTACTAACAGATATTTTGATTTCTGTCAAAGGTACGCGATATACCGCCCTACGATGAGGGACGACGTCTGCTTGATCTAATGGACATGGCTGTATTTGACTTTCTCACTGGCAACATGGATCGGCATCATTACGAGACTTTCAAGTGAGTACGGAGTGTTAGCGATTTTGGCCAGAAACATAATGCGATTGGCTTATTTCCGCATAACTGGCGCCTGTTGGCTTCATGCCTACCAGCGTGTGGGTAGCGCATTACGTATACGTATCCCACACGCTTCACTGCATTGCACTGGGGCTGCTCCTGTCTCTTCATATTTGGCAAGGCTGCCTGCCGCACAGCGTGCTCAACGGCAACGGAGCAAATGCCTCGGAAAGATATTTGCATGCATGCTGCAAAAAGCAGCTAAATCTGTCGGCTGCTCAAGACAGCAAACGGCGGACGGCGGACGGCAGACGGCAGACGGCAATGGCAACAGACTGAATCATCATGCATGCCAATGCCACACCAGGTGCCCTGCCCTGCTGCAACAGTGTTTGCTATGCAGAGCAGCATTTGCCATTTCCCATTCCCATTGCCATTGCCATTGGCATTGTCGTTGGCCGGTTACACCCGAGTGCGTTGCGTCAGAGCTAAGCCGATCTCTGTGGTGTTTGTCTCTAATCACATTTGCTGGCAATTATGCATATGCAATGCTAAACACGGGGCGTATGTGCAATTTGACAACAATACTTGTTTTGCATTTCTTTGCAGAATCTATGGCAACGAGACGTTCCCCCTGCATTTGGACCACGGGCGTGGCTTCGGCCGTCCCTATCACGATGAGCTCTCCATTCTGGCGCCCGTCCTGCAGTGCTGCCTGATACGCAAGACGACGCTCACCAAGCTGATAGAGTGAGTAAACAGAGAGAGAGAGAGAGAGAGTTAGTTATTTTGTTTCATCTGCAGATTCCACAATGGGCCCAAGACCCTGTCGCAGGTCATGAGCGAGTCGCTGAGCGTTGATCCCATCAGTCCGGTGCTCTGGCAGCCCCATCTGGATGCGCTCGATCGACGGGTTGGCGTCATTCTGCAAAGTATACGGGACTGCATCAAGCGAAATCCGCCCGGCGAGCTGGATGGCTCCGATACGGACGTATCGTCATAGCGCTAAGCCTCCCCAAAACTGAGTTAGAGTCTAAACTTAGCTATAAGTTTGCGTGTCTTGTGTACTGTCTAGACGTAAGAGTAGAAGTCGTGGCGGGGCACCTTTGTAAAAGGTCGCGCTAACCCACGATATCCTTGCAGCTCTGTCTGCGCATACCAAAAAACAAAAGAAGAAAAGAAAAGAAAAGGAAGCAAAACCAAACAAATGAATGTACGAATAATGTGCATTTCTTTGGTTCATTTTGCTTAGCATGTATGTATGTCATCGAGTTGGCCGATTGATTGACTCGAATTTCGGTTATGTGGTCGAATCTTAAATGAAGTACCTTCAGTACATTGCACATTACACACATAACTCACACCACAAACACACTCTCACACTTCCTGAGCAGCTAAGCCACAAATTAACTACAAATTGCAACCACAGTAGGTGCCAAAAGCAAATCAACGCGTTTACATGAACACACATGTACTTGAACTTAAATTGATTCTAAGAGCAAACTAAATTATACATACTTACATTGCGCTAGAGTGAAACTTCTTGAAAAGACTATAACATAAAACTAATTGCTAAATATTTATTTTTAATTATTTTCATACATTTTACAACATGTATATTTATGTATGTACATTTTTGCAAGATCCGGAAAAGATATAGAGAGAGGGGGGGAGAGAGAGAGAAGAGAAAAAGTTAAAAAAAATAAGCAGATGAGGAAATATTTGTTATAGTTTAGTTGGTAAGATAACAATTACAATAATACGATCGACGATATCAGATGTAGCTTTATCCGTATGCCTAACAATGTTCCCGTACCTCCGAAGCGAGGACATGTTGTGTTTTATATATAAATTATCTTATTAGTTAGTCGAATTAGTTTCAGCAGCATGAAAAGATGTCCTTCGAGCGTTGACTCGACCATATACAAATAGTTAATTTCATTTGTTTTTAATGTTTAACCGTTTAAATCGTACCTAATATAGTTGAAACGTGACGCAGTTTGTTGTTGGCCAATTAAGATGAGCGAAAAAAAGAACTAAACTAGAAACAAACCATGTTAGAATTAGTAAAAATTTTAGTGAAAATTTCTGAAATATTGAATAAAAAATACCAAAGAAATAAAGAGTTTGTTTTCAATTATTCTATATTACATATATTATAAAATAAAATTATAAATTGAAAAAATAATAATAATAAAATAAAATAAAATGATATAAAATAATATATTTTAATATAATGTGATATTATAATACAATATAATATATATATGAACTTTGCAATATAATAAAAAATAAAAATAATATAATAAATTAAAAAAAAAAAAAAACAAAAACAAAAAATAAATAAATGGTATACAATAATTATGAAATAATAATATAATATAAAAGAAATTTTATGTTGACTTAGATATAATGAAATCAGGTGAGTAAAACACAAAAATTAGTAATATTTCCATTTTCAGAGAACTTTTATGTATTTATTTTTATCAGACGTTTAATTCATGTAGTATCTGGAAAAAAAAATTGGCTAAAAGTATATTAAAACAAATCCTTTCCTTATTTTCTAAATAATCGATGCTTAATAAATATCAATTTTATTTGTTCACTCAAATCAGCGTATATATACTAAATATATATTAAGTAATTTTTATATATAAAAATATATATAGAAAAAAAATATTTATTATATTATAAAATGCTGAATATATATATTAAGTGTATAATTCATAATATATATTAGGTATTATTTTTTTCTATTTATAATTTGTATTTTAAATATTCTTACATGTTTCCATATGCAATGCAATAAATATTCATAAGCGCAATTAATCATATTTCAAAGCCAGTCAAAGGCTCGCTGCCACAGCACTCACAGTAGGTTTCACTGTGACGGTGCTCTTCGATCGAAGCTCGCTCAGCTAAGCATTCATGTTTCTACTCTCAGGGGAAATTTGCTCCGCTGGAAGCGAGCGGAAGACCGACCACATGGGGACTGCTGCCAGCTGTTGGGTTCAGTTCGTTTTGTGTGTTCGAGCAGCGCTGGTTCGACTTCCCCTTTTTTTTGTGTTTTTGTCGGCCTCCATTCAATTAGAATCTATACTTTTCGTGAGTTGTTGATTTACTGCTGTACTGCGAATTTGATATACAATAATTCAATTAGCTCTAAGTAAATGTTAATGTGTTTGTTGCTTTGAGTGGAGCTTTTTGTGGGGTTATTTATAAAGGCCAAGAAACACGTGTGATGCTCTCGAGATACTTATATAAATATATATGTATGTACATATATTGAAAGGGCATTGAATTTAGTTGTGCATTATCAATAGCAAGATCAATTGTGTTTATTTATAAGTGTTTGCCTCAGATAACTCTGACTGACATTCAGGTCAGTTTTTGAATATTAATTCCGAGTTTATCAATTTGTACATGATAATGCAAATAATTGGATTTTAATTGACGTTTTTCTTGCTGCCATATTCGGGCCTGCCTGGCTTGACTGGCCCGACCAAACTAGGCAGGTTGACAGCAACAGCAACAGCAATGGCAACGGCCACATCAAATATGCAAATTTAAGCAAGTCAATTTTCAATTCAACAACCGCTCACATCCCCATCCAAATCCAATTTTCGCCATCCGTAGAGCAGCACCGTAAAATGGCCAGCAACAACAACATCGTTGACCTGCGCTCGGACACCGTCAGCCAGCCGACACCGGAGATGCGTGCGCGGATGGCCAGCGCTGTGGTGGGCGACGATGTCTATGGCGAGGATCCCACTCTGGCCGAGCTGGAGGCAAAGACAGCTGCAATATTCGGCAAGGAGGCTGGCCTATTTGTGCCCAGCGGCACCATGGGAAATCTTTTGGCCGGTAAGTGGCACGACGTGCACATAAATAACACAGCTCGGCAATTTAGGGACCGGCGGCCTAATAAAGGAGCCCCAGCCTCTCGGACACGTAAATGCATATTAGTTTGAGCCGAGGCACCCTTATATTCATACAATTCGCTCTGTTCCGCTGATGTTTATTGGCTTAAAGTGAACCGACTTACTTTGCGGAAAGTGAAATTGAAACTTTTAACGGAAACGAAAACAAAAACTGAGACAGTAACAGAAACAAAAACAAACACAAACAAGACGGCCATATCATGCATCAGGCTCATAATCGTTAAGGTTAAGGGCACGCCCATAATCATAACATTTATTTTTATGGACTTTAGTGTGGGGCGTGGGCGTGGGCGTGGTCGTGGGCGGCTGCATTGAGGTAAACTTCTTGGCTGCTTAGCGCCCCTTTTCCCACCCAAACTAATATTTCTAATGGCATCGCCATTTTATTAAAGTCGAATTGCAGACTACCCCAAGCTGCTTTTTACTATGAACTAACTGAGCTGAAATACGTACCTATTTGCTTGCAGTTATGGTTCATTGCAGTCGACGTGGCTCGGAGGCCATTGTGGGCGATTTATCACACATCTTTCTCTATGAGCAAGGTAAGATAACTGAGAGTAATAAATATAAGCTACTACGGGCGTATGTGAACCCACTTAGGTGGCTCGGCGCACTTGGCTGGCGTGCAATTAGCCACGTTAAGGAATCTGCCGGATGGCACCTTTAGCCTGGAGGAGCTGCGCCACAAGATACGCCAGTTTGAGGACTGCCACGAGCCGGTCACCTCCCTGGTCGTCGTCGAGAACACCCACAACATGTGTGGCGGCAAGGTGCTGCCGCTGTCATACCTGGACGAGGTGGTGTCACTGGTGCGTGACTCGGGCTTAGGCGTTGCACGCATCGGCCTGCACATGGACGGCGCTCGAGTGTTCAATGCGGCGGCTGCTTTGGGCGTCAGCGTTGAGCGCGTCGCACGCGGCTTCGACTCGGTCTCGGTGTGCCTGAGCAAGAGTTTGTCTTGTCCAGTGGGCTCCGTATTGGTGGGCTCCAAGAAATTTATTGCCGAGTAGGTATTGCATGGCTTTGCTAATTATTATTTGCCTGATCACCTGCTGCTTCCTTGCAGAGCTCACCGACTGCGCAAGGCCTTGGGCGGCGGCATGCGACAGGCGGGCATCCTGGCGGCTGCCGGACTGGTGGCCCTGGAGGAGGTGGTGCCGCTGCTGGCAGCAGACCATCATCGAACCAAGCGCATTGCTGAAAGTAGGTCCCTTTGCTAATTCATTTAAATCTCTATTTTTTCTCACATTTCCACCAACAGGCATTGAGCAGCTGCGCAGTCCCAATGTCGTTGTGGATCTGGCCACCGTGCAGAGCAACATTTTGCTGATACAGATGAAGCAGCCTAAGCTGACTGCCAGCCAGTTTGCGGAACGTCTGGCTGTCGTCGAGCCCGAGGAGCTGCTGGCCGGCGTAACGGGCAGCAATGGGGCGGGCATCGTGCTCAAGGCCAGCGCGCGCAATTGGGAGTTTATGCGTTTAGTGCTGTATCATCAGGTGGACGACGAACAGGTGGAACTAGCCATTAAGAAGCTTAGCTATGTCATCAAACAGTACGATGCCCGCTGGCCCTGAGCTCTGGACACTGTCAAATTCGTATTGACATAGCGCAAGTTGTAACAAGCTGTAAAAAAAAAGAAGAAAACAAAATTTGATTTCATTTTGGTCATTTAATTAAAAACCAAAGCAAAAATCTGAAATCTGAAATCTGATGAAATTCGTATTAGTGTTTCTTGAGTGGTTCGAGGCAGCGTTTACATTCACGCATGACTGCATCCAATCATAGGGAGCGTTGGCTGATAGTCCTGATGGACTTCTATTGCCATTGCTGTGCATGGATCCGTCTGCATGAATGCCCCACTGAATGAAGTAATAAAATTATTTTTAAAAAATCATTGTCAATTTCGCTATGCTCATCGATTTAAAAGCATGCGCCGCCGCACCACAGTCGACCCAAGACGGCTGGGTATCCCAAGCTGCTGGCTCCTTGCTTCCGACGGACTTTTGTGATTTATAAGCGCACTTATCAATGTGATTGCCAAGCGGCAGCACGGCAACAGTGGAGCAAATCGAGCAACATATAATAGATTAAGGTATCCAGTGGAAGATGCCTTTGTGCTGCTCTGCTCTGCTCTTCACATTGAAATGTTATATGTGGTGCATAAAACCGAAATAGAATTCAATTAAAGAAGTATTTGATACACACAAAATTCATTCAACAATAGAAAAGTTGTATGCGTAACATCATCCCCACTTCAAGATGGAACAACTTTCAAGTCGCATCAGGAATGTCATGTTGTTGTAGCACCTATGCGTAAAAGTAATTGAAATTGGAATTTACTTAATGCAGCTCTAATAACAGCACTAAATAGTTTCACCTGAGCAGCCTTAAAGTATGCCTTGAATTTTAAGTTCTAGAAAAATGCAATGCGCACATAAGTATGCTACAAATTAAAGTTTTGTTCAGCAACGAAAGCACACACCCGTTTGAGCTTTTAAAGAACAACGACACAGTGTGAGAGAGAGAGAGAGAGAGAGTGAGACAGAGCGTGGCATGTCTATAAATAACTACCAGACATGCAACGCTGAAGGCGAGGTTAGGGCGCGAAAACGCGTGTTTGTTGGTGCTGCCATTACCTTGCGTGTGTGTGCGAGTGAGAGAGAGAGCAAGTCTGTTTTCGTTCTTAAAGTAACTTAAACTTAATACCTAATTCTGTCGCTTCTCTTCGTTTGTTAATTACAACGCTTTGGCCAGCCCGCTTCAACATGTCAGGATGGCCGAGCGGTCTAAGGCGCCAGACTCAAGATTGAAAAGTCTTGCCTTTCGTAGAGGGGTTGTGATGAGCGTTCTGGTCCTCTCTGAGGGCGTGGGTTCGAATCCCACTTCTGACAAAGTTTTTTTTTTGTTTGCATTTTTTTTTTTATTTGAATAAATTATTTTTGCAATTGAAACTTGTAATTTGAATACGCTTCATTAGCACTTGCAACTAATTAGCTTAATTATCTAAATAGATGCAATTCTTTAATTATCGCATGGGCACTTATAGCTAAATTAATTTGTTCTAATTAAAACGTAAAGTATGATTGCAAATTGCAATCGATAAAGCTAAGCTTGAAGTAATTAAATTATAAATAAACACGCATGACATTTTCAATTAAATAACGTTTCAATAAGCCTAAGCGGACATTTTCAATGCAAATTTCCCATTTAAATGGTCGTTAGCTCATTTTTATTGTGTTTGTTGTTGGTTCTGTTTTTTTTTTTCTGCGCAGGAGACGAGGTTTTAGCTTTATTAACAGCGCCGTTTGACGGCACGTGCCAGGAGCTGGCATATTTAATGTGTTTAATATTGTAGAAAATACATGATGTATGGGCTCTAAAAAACTTCGGCTCTCATGGCGAGCCGAGAGCTGAAAACGCAATACCGACATTATGAAAACACTGTCGTGTTACACCTAAATGACAAACAGTCATGAAATAAAGTCGTAAACTGTGAGCTAAAACGAGCTCGATATCAGCCAAGGAACCTGCCATCGCTGCAGACGAAACTAAAAGTAAATTGAAATTTGCATAAAGTGGCGCCTCGAATGATGATTCAATAAGCGAAAATCAAATCCGTCTTCCATCAGTTTTTATGTCTTTTTGTGTTCTATTGCCGAAAAGCCATTTGCCCGTTTGATGGGTTTCTGGACCGCGGTAATTTAATTAATTGCATGCGCGCAAATAAAACTAAGCTATTTTCTATTTAATCAATGAAAAGCAAATTACATGAATCGAACCCAAAATGGGGGAGTCAGATAGAGAGTAAGTAGAAAAGACTGAAAAGTACGGCTCAGTCGAGCCAACTAATGGCAATTCGTAGGTCAGTAAAAATGTATTGTAAGTGAGGGTGTGGCCCACTGAACATGACGTGTTTGCTGCCAATTTCCAAAGCCAACAAATTGACGATGAGCTAATGTCTAAAAAATATGAATTTTCATGATTTTCATCAAGATAAAAATGCAGTTAGCAAAGTGAAAAAAAAAAGATCTATATTCCAATCAGCTTTTAAATATCTAATAGGGACTTACTGCACATGCGAGTCTCTATGAGAGATTACAAAATCTGATTGAAATATTTTGTTTCATTTTGCTAACTGCATTTTTTATAGACGATATTTACTAAATATTAATTTGAATAGTTTTCCATTGAATATTTACTTTTTTCGCACTGCATAGCTTCAGGCTGTATAAGAATTCAAATTAAAAATTGCATTTTTTATTTTGAATGAAAATATTTTTACAGCTGGAAAAACTTAAAATAATTACTAAATATTTGCAATATTTTATGCATAATATTTAATTGATGGACGAACAAATTAAAATAGTTAGAGTTAGAGAAAGGGTTTCCGCTACTGTGATTATCTAATAAGAATTCCACCAATATATGACTTATAAATTCAAATTTAATTAAACACAATTCACACAGCGAGCCAATTGACAGCTTCTGCTTAGCTTAACACTCTTAGCTTGGGTACGAATTCATTTAAATTTGTTGTAGCACTAATTTAAATGTTTAAACTCGCAGTAGACAACGTCTTAAGGGGCAAGTGTAATTGCAGGCACAGTTGTTGTCGGAAATGCAAACATGTTTTGGCTAATGCACAAGGGGCTCTGAGTCTGGGTGTATCTGGGCAGCAATGAACTAGCTTATGCACACATGTATTTGTATGGATGAGCTAGAGCCGAGTAAGACATTAATTTACTGGGCTGCGCTTCCGGGCTGAGCTTGACTGGACTGCCTGCCCCACGTGCATCAGTCACCCGCATAAGGCACTGCCGTTGCGTGCTCTGTGTAGATTTGAAGCGCAAAACAAATGAAGGCTTCACGACTCCAATCGACTTTCTTCTGCTCGGCCAATACCATAAAGTGCACATGGCACACGGCGCACAGAGCACAACTGGGCTGGCGATAAATGTCTGTTCGGTCTGCTCGCAATCGCGCCGGCTCTGCGCATATTTTATGGCAACTAACTGAGAACTTGCATTGGGGCCCGCTGGGCACCCACGGTCGGCGGCAACTTAATTAGCTGTTTGCCAGCGGCTTCGATTGCGAACTGCAACTGCAACAGCGAGTGCGAGTGCGACTGCGACTGCGAGTGCAACTGCAACTGCATTGCACCTGACATTTAACATTATTACGCGGCGCCTGTCGCATATATTACCCGATGCCCGATTCGTGCTGCAGGCAGCTGTTAGCTCGAGCTAGCAGCAACTGGCAGCAGTGTTGCCAGTTTAGCCTCAGGCTAGATCTAAAATAGCCCATAGCCATAAATGTAGCATATTTGAAATTCTATCATATTTATAGCATATTTTAAAGTGCATATAGTAGTTAATATTGCTGCATATTACGGAGTACAATATAATAGCGACATTTAAATATGTATATAATAATTTCATTGGACACTGTTTTTTTTTTAGCTAGATTATATTACACTTTTAAGTAATAGTAGATGAGTCCCCATTTCACATTTCAAGCAGAAATTGGAATAAAAACAAAATTAAGCAAAAATAAAAAATAAAAAATATATAAATATATACAAAAATAAAAAATAAAAAAATAAAAAATATATAAATATATACAAAAATAAAAAGAGGTTATTCTTAGAAGAATAAAAAAAAGTAATTTCAAAACATATTGGTTACTTTTCCGTTGCTTACCCTGTAAATGAAAACAGGGCTGTCCATATTCGACGGACACATCTGGCAGCCCTATATCTCTATGCTGCAAAATACGCCGTACAGGCTCAAGGCGGCCATTTTAGAGATGTCATATTCAAAAACGGATGTCAATAAATCTACTTGAACCAAAAAAAAGACAATTATCTACATCAAAAAAATTGTTTTTTTATTTGATTTAATGTGGACCACCCTGTATAATCTAGCTGGCTAGCTTTAGCCCATTTTAGACCACGTTTATTCACAATCTAACTTATTTCGTAGCTCAACAGCTGGCAACACTGACTGGCATCTGGCATCAGGCAGCTGGCAACTGGCTGCCATTGCATGTGGCAATAAACTTGCGCTTTAAAGTTCGGCTGTGCCGCGTTTGAACGGCATTAACCGTAATGTGCACAACATTGACGCCATTCGAAATGCCACACCCATTAGGGCGGCCCATGCAGTAGCGACCGTGGAACTAGTCGCAGCCAACGCCAGCCGCCATAAAAATAAACGCTGGCAACATTTGTGACTTTGGTGTGGCGCAAACTTTGCGTGTTTCATTGCATTTCTTTGCTTGTGGAAGGGGGGCAGAGAGGGGGCGCGGCAGTCGGCATTCGGCAGTTGAAGAAGTTCGATGGGCGCAGCTGAATTACAATTCATTCGAGTTCAACGAATGCTCCAAATTAAAGCTCTTGTCCCAATTTAAACTGTGTAAATACCAAAATCAGAAATAATTAAAGTAATCTTGGAATTTCCGCTTAAGAAAAGTCTTCGGGGCCCAGCACAATTTCTCAATTTCTCCCCCAACATTAGTTTCTCCTTAGGTTAACTAACAAGTGCTTGGCGCCAGAGGACTTTTCTGCACATTTATGCTTATTATTGTATAAATCAAGGCATAAGCCTGTATATAAACTTTTTACACGTAAGTCGACTGTGGCCGGGCTATGTATATGGCTGGCTGGTTAACCCTGGCTGCTTGGCATGCTACCCCCAGGGCTAGGCGAACACTCGGCAACCACGTAAATTCATATGTAAAATTCTTGGGATGCATATTTGTAGGATTATAAAATGTATTTGGATGATGCACAGTGGGGCCTTTGCTCATTTAGCGTTGCAAAAATAACTTTTGAGCCAAGCAAGATATTTTTAAAATGTAAAAAGCACTCGACAGAGAATTCTTAAAGCTACAAAATAAATATACACACAGGGTGATGCGACAGTTAAAAAGATCAATAATTTTAAATGAGAAAAATGTATTTTTAAAAACAAAAATTTTATACTTGTAAGAAAAATAAAAAAAGGATTTCTTTTTTTTTCATTTTATTTGTTTCCTACTTTCTGCTTTTTTAATGAATTTTTTTTTTGCGATTTTATGCCGATTTTGTGTTAGTTTTTGCGTATAGAAATTTATATTTATATTTATTTATATTTCGCTGTTTTTTATAACTACTAATTGACCCAAAATTTACAAATCATGGATTTCTAAAAATCTTTCAAATTCAGTCTCTTTGGACAATTTTCTTTCATATGACAACAGAAAATTCAGTTTGCATCTTTTCGGTTTTTTTTTTTTGTCACGCCACGCTGTCAGAGGCCCCACTGTGCGACGTCAGCAGCAGCAACAAAGGCCTGCAACAGCTACAACAACAACAACAACAACATCAGGAGCAAAAGCTATTGCAATAATATCGCAGCCAAGCGCAAACTTTTTTGTTCAATTCAAACTTGAGCAGGTGTGTATATATACATATATATATATATATATGTGTGTGTGTGTGTTTGGGGTGTTGCGATTGTTGCATTGCTGTTATATTTCAATGGCAAACTTCACCGGACATGCTTCATAGCTCTAATTATACATGCGCCTTCCTAGAAAACGACTTCCTACGAGGGCTGCACTAAGAATAACAAAAGCTATTGGAGCTGCCAATGTTGTTGTTGCTGTTGCTGTTTGGTGTTATTGTTGTTATTCTATGCATGTTGTTGTTATATGCATGCATGTGTGTTACTTGCATGCTTTGTGTTTGTGTTTAGCAGCAACTTTGGCTCTCTGCCAGCGTCTGCGGCGGCAGCAAAGGAAAACGGGTCGTATGGGCAACTTTGTCCATTTCTCTTATTTTTATGCCTGATACAAACTCTGTTTGAGAGGACAACTGTGTGTGTGTGTGTGTGTGTGTGGGTGTGTGTGCGAATGTAACTTTTGTTTGGCTCCAGCTCCAGCTCCAGCTAAGGTGGCCCAAAAACTTTGCATGTCTGCTTGGTTATTCATGGATTGCCGTTCGTTGGCTTGTGGCTCGTGGCTCGTTCGCTGGCTCTCCTTTGATTTGATTAGCCGACAACCGCAACAGAGTTCGGCTGGCCAGTAAATAAATTTATGTACATTTTCCAAGCATAAAATATGGCATTAAAACTTAATGTGCGACTCTGGGCACGCAAAAAGGCAGAAAAAAAAAGAAAAAAAAGAAAAAAACAACTTAGAAATAGAAAAATATACAAAAGAGCAGTATATAAAGACATTATTCGAATGTTGAATACAAATTGCTGACCAAATAACAGGCCGGCTAATAAGCCGTCCAGCCCAGTTGATTACGCGCTGGCGGCCACTGCTCGCCCTCCTCTCAGATTAACTGCGGCGCATTAGCATATTTGACTAGGTCGAAGGGACTTCTAACAAATCACATCATTGACATTTTTTATGAGGCGGCGAATTGCGGCTTTTTAAGATTTCTGTAAACAAAACACGCTTGGGCTAAAATGAAAAATGTCCGCCCACAGTCTAAGCCCACGCCCACGCCCACGCCCACGCCTACGCGCTTTGAATTGAAGCATTGCTTACGTGCCAGAGAAACATTTTTCTCAGAGCATGTCTTAATTAGAAGCCTTCACACACACATCAAACCATTAAAAAGTTGCCGCCGCACGGCGTCTAGGCATGGATTTATGTATTCTAGATAAAAGCTGCCAGTTAAGACGCACTCGACGCCATTGTGTTTGAGCCTAATGAACAGCATTAGCCTGAAGGGAGAGGCTAGAACAATGCTTCGATGCTGCAAGGAAAGGCAAAGTTTCCACAACAAACTTATCGATTGAGTACCACAATAAAGCACAATGGAAAATATCACATCGCAGGTAAATGGGGCGGGCTGGTGGAAAATGCATAAAACTTTGCCATATTCCGTGTTGAATAAGCTGAAATCAAAGCAATTTCCTCCTCTGAACGATTTGCAAAGTTTGAGTTAGAGTTTTTAAAGCGTCTGAGTCATTAGGCAATTGACTGGAGGCGATATTAGAGAATTATATGGCACACTGAACTATAATTCAAAAGAACTAGTTTATTTTCAATGGCTCAATATATTTGGTTGGCTTTAAAAATACCATAAAATAAAGAAGATAAATAAGAGATCACAGGATAACAGCCTTTATACGGATATACGGGCGAACAGGTGGAGATGGATGAATAAACGGACGGATAAATGAACGGACAGACAAATGGACGGGCAGACAGATAGACGGACATATAGACAGACGGACAGAGAGACACACGAGCATATGCATGGACCGACGCATGGACGGACGGACGGATGGATGTTTGGATGAAAAGATGAACAGGCGGATAGATGTATGAACAGAGGGACGAAATGATGGACGGAACGATGGACAGACGGACGAACAGACTTATGGACAGACGGACGGAAGGATATATGCATGGACAGATAGATGCATTAAATTCCGTTCGGACGGACAGTCGGACGGACAGATGAATGGACAGACAGACACACGGACAGACATACGGACGGACAGACTGACGGCAAGTAGGACGGGCAGTCACGAACCGACTGACGGCCAGACATAGATACGGACGAACGGACATGAATAATTCGACTTAGCCCGTCATCATGATCAATAATATATATATATATATACTTGATAAGGTCTGCTACATACGCCTCCTTCTATCTGCTACATGTATTTTCACAAATTAATCATACACTGATTTCCCATTTTCCAAGGGCTCAGGATATAATCAAAATGAATAATTTAACTTTCATAAATTATATTGACAACATCATCATTGGACACTGTTTACTCTGTGTATTGTAATTGCATTCTGCTGTCTTCATCATAGGCGCTACTTGTTGATCCTCGGCCGTCCGACAGTGGAACTCACTTTATGCTAATTGCTGCATAATTGCAGCAACGTTCTGTGCTGGCTTCTGTGCAGTCAGGCGAACAGCATAATTGGTCCGGCTAATTGCGGGCCGGCACTTGCTACAAAATTGATTTACTGAGCGGGCTAGCGGAGTGAAATTTTGGCGAGAGCGACTCGATTAAGGCCTGCTGCAAGTGCTGAACATCGGTCTGAACCACTTAATATCCGCGAAACGAGTGCCCGAAAAAGCCCGCTGTGAAACTGCATCATTTGGCTCCTAATTTGGTCAGTTCAGGCAGCAAGTGGCGTTCGGGTTTGGGCTTTCGCCCACGCAGACTGCGTTCGACAGCAGTTGGTGGCATCCTAACAAGGACATTTGGTCAACGATAGACAAGCTACGTGACGCCAATGCCGACAGTTTCGCAGGAGACGGCAGCAGACGTGCTGCCAGCCGTCAGCATTCCCAGACCAGATCATTATAAATCCGCAGAAGTCAGTCGACTTTATTGAATGTCAGTTTTTGGCTACGTTTTCCATTTGCTGGACGCGAGCTTCCTAATTACCATAGCGAGGCAAATAGGATTTTGACCGCTTATGCGATTGTTTTTGTGGATGCTTATGCCTGTTGGCCTTTGGCTGCATCCATTTGCAGAGCTCGGCTTGAATTTATGCTGATTTTGCGACCATTCAGGCATCTCATGCTTATATTTCATTTGCCTTCCATTAGCCCAATTCAGCTGCAGTTGCACTGGCTGAGATTGATTTATACAATCCATGGCATGCCCATAACATCGGATGGCACTTGCACTCTTCATAGCTGGGCCGTTTCGCATCGAAATTGAATCAATATTATGCAAATACTAAAGGTGGATGGGTGGATGGGGAAGTGGGGGCAGGGCGCCTGTGCATGGGGCAAGGCTCTCGTCTCCACATATGATGCTCCTCTTCATCTTTATTATTCTGCCTTTTTTTTCCAATCGTCGATATATATTATTTTGTTGTATTCCATTTTGCTTCGCTCCGCATATTGATTTGCCATTAATGGATAAAATGGGCCAGGGGCACATGAGTGCAGAGTATAAAGCAATTCGGGCATATATAAATTATGCATATGAATGCATGAACGGTATTTTAGAGCACAATTTATATAGAAACTCGGCGACTCCAGTGCAGCGATGCTGGACTAAATAATCGGAACAATTAATTTGTTTGCCAAGCAATTAAATTTCAAACTCTCTGCTCTCTGTTTTTAATACTAAAAAAAACTACAGAATTTATTATGGTTTTGCAGCATATTCAAATGAAAATTGTTCGCGGCAAACTCATTAGAAACTTTGCGCTTTCCACGAAGCCGTCAAAATTTACCGTGCTTTCATTAATCATTGCTGCTAAAAGCAGCAAAAAAAAAAAAAGGAGTAATTTAATGCAACTTAAATCAAATGAAATTGCACTTGCAGTGCTGCAATTTAGTCAGGTACTTCCGCACACACACGCACACACACACACACACACATACAGGCCGTGCGAGCGTCATAATTACACACCTCTCCTCCTCCAGCAGGTGTGTGTGCCGTGCCCCTGTTGTGTGTGCGAAATAAATTTATCAGCTATGCAATCATTGGCAATAAATTCTTGCCCACTTCCTGCCAGAGGCTAAAAGGCCGCCAGACTGAACGCTTCGAGCTGAATCATTTAAATGGCGCCGTTTATGCAATGCATGCTACACATAAATCTTGACCATCCCGCCAAAGGTGTAGCTACTAGCTACAGGCAGGGATTAGAGTGCTCAAAACGCGCCTTGGACTTGTTTTATGTGGCGCGTAGCTTGACGCGCTTTGCGTGTGGTGTTCTGCCTCTATTTCCTCAGCTGCCTCAGTTGCCTCAGTTGCCCCTGTTGCCCCTGTTGCCACTGCTGCTCTTATTAATTTTGCTTCCGTTTTTTTGTCGCATTTCGGCAAAACTTTTGCGTGCCTTTCTATTTTTGTGAATGGCATAAAGTTTACTGCGCCATCAAATTGGGAAAGCCGCAATGGCAGCGACTGTGCAAGTGGAATATGTTATGTCTTATTCTGTTATACCCTGAACCCATTGAAGGTGGCAAATCAGAGTATATTGGTTTTGTTGAAATGTATGTAATAGGCAGAAGGAGGCGTAGAAAACCGCATACGGAATATATATTCTTCAACAGGCAGATAAACTGATCTAGCCATGTGCGTCTGCTCATTTGTTCGGCCATTTATAGGATGACTGAACGCAGTGATCTCTGAAGCTTTAGAGCTGACAACTTGATATTTTTAATGGATATTTAAAAAATTTAGGATGCCTTCCCCTCTTTTTCCTCTTTATTTTCTAAAATTTTCAAAAAAAAAAAAAAAAAGAAGAAGAAATGTCTTTCAAACAGTAGAACCTTGGTTTTCGACAAATACATACGTATGAAGGACATTGATTGGGAATGACATTTGATTGAGAAAGTCCATCTAGAACATAAGTTCTTGAACACTTAAGTTCCTATTGTAAAGCCCATAAACGCAGCCCAAGACTGTCCCAGTACTAGCCTACGACTAGCCCAAGACTAGTCCAAGACTATTCTAAGACTAGCCCAAGACTATTTCAAGAGCAGCCCAAGAGCAGTCCAATCGCAGTCCAAGCGTTACTTAAGCGCAGTCCCTGCGTCAACTGCGCAGTAAGCAGAGCTGCAGCTGTGTTTCTGCATGTATGTATAGGTGTGAGCATGATTTCCTTATTATTATGTTTGCACAAAATAAATGTAGAATTGATGGGATCCACTCTTCACAGCATTCAGAGTATCTGCTAGTCGCTTAGTCAGTTGACTATATTACGCTTATTTGGTTTTGTTGATATTTTTACGCGCGCACCTAAAAGGATGCACGATTCTATTTTTTATACGTCACCGCCATTTTGTTCTTGCATGTGTGCGTGCATGTGTGTGTGTGTTTGTTGGCGTGTTCCATGAATTGCGGTTTTTATTTGCTCAGAACATTTGTACGTGGTATTTTAACTTTGCTGCCATATAAACTTAGTATCTTTTATGTTGTTGCAAGAAAACGGGCACAGGAGCAACACCTGTGCTGGAACAACCAGAAGAAAAAAAATTTTCACCGCGGTTATACAGGTGTTAATGTTTGTTATTTAGCCGGAGTGCGTGTCTGCTGTAGATAAAAGCATAGTACATGACCAAATTCCTGACCCCAATATAAACAAAAGACTTTAACTTTGTTTTCACATTTATATTTCAAACACTCAAGAGAAAGATAGAGATAGAGAGGGAATGGTTGAGATGGAGAGATGGAGACAGGGAGAGGGAGAGAGAGTTTGCTTTATGACAAATTTTACGTAGTTATTTTAGCTGCCGCTTTTTTTTTTTTTGGCATTTCATAGTTTTATTTCGATTTACACTACAAACTCAAGTCAGTTTGAATGAGCTATAAATAAAACAGCTTAATTTCTAATTTACTTATAACATTTTCGTATATATATATATATTATTTTGACCCTTCTAGTTTATCGGAACCAAATGGAATACATTTAATATTATTGTGATTATTTTGATGACATTTGTTTTTTGTTTTGTTTTTATTTGTAGTCTTATTTCTAATCAGATTACTAAAAATTATTATTCAACTCTCAATGGGGCAAACAAATGGCAACTGAATTTAATTAACTTAAAAGTTTCTTGAACTCTTTATGCTGCTTCCCGCAAGGAGCAGCCCTAACAAAATCATGTCTGTCGTCTGTTGGTATTCAAATTGAAAATGAGGCAAATGACATTTCTGAAGCAGACAATATAAATGTGAGGTGCGGCTGTGTGTGCGTGAGTGTGTGAGTGTATGAGTGTATGAGTGTATGGTAAATTTGAGGTTTGAATTTCGCTTTGGTTACATTGAATTATTTACACACAGAAACTAAGCTCAACCATCCTTTATTGTGCGAGTAGTTTTTGGATGTTCGTCGTTTTGCTGAGCAGAAATGTTTTTAATTGGATTTCGTTTTGCCAGAGAAACATACACATACATACACATACACACACTTCCACACACACACACATGAATATGAACATGAAGCAAACATTTAAATAACTATTTTCGTATTTTCGTTAGAGTTTCTCCTCCTCGCCTTCTGCCATTTTCCTCTCGTCTGAAAGTTAACAGTTAATGATAGATATGCATTTGAAAACTTTACGCTTACGTATGTATGTGTATGTGTATGTGTATGTGTATGTGTATGTGTATGTGTATGTGTATGTGTATGTGTATGTGTATGTGTATGTGTATGTGTGTATGTGGGAGACACGATATTTGCACTAGATTTACCACATTTTGTCTAAAGTTACGACACATTTCAATTTGAATATGGATTGTTATAACTATTATCTGTCTGTATGCGAGTATGTATATGCATTTAATTTTATTCTTTTTCTCTTTTGCTTACTTGGATATCTACTACACATTCAGACACTTATGCTTATTGATTGGGCCATCAAGTTGAGTGGTTGCCGGGGAGTTTCCTGTCATCGGTTATCGCTTAAAAACTAAAAATATTACACTTTAAGTATACAAAATCACCTTTGATGCTCTGCAATTGCAATTGAATTGAATTGAATTGAATTGAATTGAATCGAATCGAAAATCATGCGTTCCGCCTTGAACTCCGCCCACAAGTCAGCCTAGGTCAGCTCAGGCTGAAGCAGCCATCGACCGATGCGCGCCAGGATGATGGTGATGGTCAGCAGACGCAGTAAATTGCTCTCAATCTGTCCGGCATCGCTACGCACTGTGCAACAGAGAGAAAGCAATTAAAAATGGTGGTGCCTGTTCAAGCTCACCCACCATTGTGGCCATACTCACCCAGCAGCATTGTCTCGCGATTGTCAATAATGCCAGGACGTCGCTGTAGAATGCTCTCCCTGCCGCCCTTCCACAACACCGGCGATATGCTAGCCAGGCACTTGACGCGCATGTCGCCGTCATGGAAGTGCCGTGGCTCCAGCTCCAGCTGCAGGCCCAGTATCGAAGTGATTAGCCCGTGCTTGTGCACGATGTCGTTGTATTTGTGCAGGTACTGCTCCTCCAGTATCTGCAAAGGTAAGGCCAGACAGACATACGCAAAGCTTTTAGTCATTTGCTACAGTTGACTCTCCTCCCGCCATTCTCATCTCTATCTGCTCGCCCTGTGTGACTGAGTGAAAGTTAAGTGACGTTCCAGTATATGCCCGCATTGCATTTTGTTATTAGAGCTACACAAACACACGCGGCGTATGAGTAACGGCAGCAAGAGTACGCCGGGGTATGTCAGACGTGTCTGGCCATCGCTCAAGGGCTGCGCTGAAAGAGCAGAGTAGAGTGGATGGCTCTTTTGTTCGCCCAGGAATGCTTAGTTGTCTCTGCTGAAGGTTGCAATTACGAGTACAGGCAAACGCTTTATAATTTCTCCCTTTCAATGTTGCCGTTGACAGCAACTTGCAGGAGGAGGAGGAGGGGGCGTGGCGAGTACAGGGGGCAACAGCCCACGCCACATTATGCCGCATATACTGGAGGGGTGAAAAAATTGAAGTCATTTGCTCAGGACCCCGATGCCATAAACAAGAGAAATGCGAACTGCAGATACAAAATGTGAAATGCTAAAATAAATAGCTTGAACTTTTTGCTCATATATTGGATTTGGATTGAGTTTGAATTGGAGCTTCAGATGCGGATGAGGATGCGGGCGTCGCACTTTGGCAGTTTGCGAGCGAAATGGCCGCCATTTGTTATGCGATTGGTTTGCCATTCTTTATGGCGGCCATAAAAATTACAAAGCTTCCGAATTCCAAAGTTGAAAGCGAGTTTAAACTTGGCACGCATAAATTAAACAGGCTCAAGCGGTCGCTCTATTGTGCCGCCTGCTCGATCTGACATAACAAACATGCTGCAAATGCCAGCAGCTGTCCAATGTCCTGATACAAAACATTGAACAAGGACACGCTACTAGGCAGGCAGGGGGCATTTAAAATGCCCGCCGCATACCAAGTCAGAGGCCAGAACATTTTGCGGCCAGAACGAAGAGGCCGAAGCTGGAATTAAAACTTTTTCAAAATTGCAAAATTTCTCCACCTGACGGACAGCTATTGTTAGTTGAGAGACCTGAAGTGCAGAGGGGGGCATACCAAAAAATAAATAAACAACATTTAACAGGCGCTTATAGTGAGTAGCTGCTAGACAAATGTTATTCAATAAGCATTTAATGTGGGGAACGTAATCCCCATTGTCGTGCTGCATATAAACCGGGAGACGTGCCTAATCGTCCTTATTGATTTTTCCTTTTATTTATACAAGTGGACGTCGGCATAGGCACGGCCGAGCTCTGCACCACCAGCACCACCAGCAGCAGCAGGAGCAGCAGGAGCAGGAGCATGGTACAATGAACTAACTCGTACCTTAACGCCTCGGTTCACACAATTTGAGTAGCATGTAGTCGACGACTATAAAATGCAGTGGGGCCCATCCCAGTCCCTTAGCTGGCTGTTCATTCCTCATGCCTCATTCCTCATTCCTCATGCCTCTGGATCGGCAGCAGCAGCCGTTTTGTGTTCCGGCTACGGTAAACGTGTAACGAGCTTTCAGCCAGATGGATGGCCCAGCTACACCTACAGACAACTAACAACATGCCATAAACCATTCCAAGGCCTTTTGGGCAACTGCAGCGGTTTGGGCCCGCCGTGCACATAGGCAAAGCTGAACATGATTTTTGCTCGTGAAATCATTTCTGGCACCTACATTGGCAGCTGTGCCAAGGATTCGGACACTATTCTTCCACTTTCTGCCACCTCGCCCCCACCGTCTCTCTCTCTCAGTTCATTGTTAGCAGCTTAAATATTTACTGTATGCATAATTTCAACATTTTTCGTTGAGCCAACTTGCGCGCCTGGGCACAAAAAAGGTACAGCAAAACATGGCAAAAGGTAAGAGAACAAGTTGGATGGATCCTTGTGCGTAGCACCTACCGGCTGCTCATTGACGAACCACTGTAGATGCGATGCTGGATGTGATTTCCCCGACGTGCAGTTTAAAGTTAGGTATTCACCGATTTGATACTGATGTTGTTGCCCTCTAATGTGCGGTCCGTCGCGTGGCAAAACTGCAAGAGATTGTAGAAGAGAGAGATTAGTTTTTGAATAAATAATTCAGATTGCAGACAGATGATAATTTTTATTGTTCTTGTTTTACTTGATGATGATATTTGAAGAGAGAGAAAGAGAGAGAGAGGGAACTTAATCTAAACAGAAATTTATAGAATATATTTTGTCAGGCTATGGACAATGACAACCATAGTACACATAGCTCAGGAGAAGAGTTAAAGTCTGGAGTACTCAACTGAGATATACCCTGAATATGGGCTGAACTATCTGCACTAAAATCTTGTGGCAGTAACAGTAATAGAATCTCTTCTACTATGTAGTATATGGTATCTGAAATTTTTATTTTTTCATAATTTTGCTACTTTTGGGCAACTTAATCTTAGCACATTATAATTATATATATTTAAATTATATATTTAAATTATATATTTAATATAATAAATAAATTTTAAAATTTTAAAAAATTGCATTATTTAATAGGTGCTTTGCTACTTTTGGATTGCTTCATTTAAACACATTTATTATAGTATCTGAAATTTAAAAACTAAAAAACTTAAGCTCGGTGAATATATTATTCTTTGCCTAAAAAACAGTTCTATTTAGTCAAGTACTTCTTTCGCCATTTATTGGTAATGTAAAAAAGGCACTACAAATATTAACAACACCCGTAGCAAAACCATTCAAATTGTTTTTAAGCCCTTGAAAAAAAGTGTAAAAAATAGCAAAGCAACCATTTCCACATAAACTGGCAACAAACACAAAATATGTTGTTCGCGGCCATGCTGCGGAAATATCCATTAAAATGGCATTTTAACTTATAAATCGCCGGCTCCACGAGCCACGGCCATAACTGCCGACCGTTGCCATGCCGAATGTATTGATATAGCCCAGCTCCCTCCAATGGCGCCCATCCCAGCCGTTAACCATATTCCCCTGTTATGGCCTGCCCAATGGCACTGGCCATTTGGCTTAAACAAATACAAAAACCATACACATGCATATGGGCAAATAAAAAAGAAGATTATATAGAGCATATATACATAGTAGGAGTGCATGCGATAAACAATAAAAAATATACATCGTGAAATTACAGAAAAATGCTGTTATAGAACTAAAGCTTATGAATGGCCTTTTAAAAGCATTCCAAACGCAACACAAACAGCTGAGGAAGCCGCATTTACCGTTACACAAAAAACGAGTTCAACTGTAAGGCAGATGTGTGTGTGTGAGTGGGTGTGTAGGAGTGTGGGTGTGTGAGTGTATTCATTTGTGATGCATTGTATGATACAATGGCTTTTGTTTAAATTGAAAGTGCTTGACTAGCAGATACTCTCAGCTGAGCTAAGCCCAACAAAAAAGGAAAAGAAATCCTCTCTGCTTTCAATGCAATCTCTTTATCCATATTTTAGCATATTCTATATCATGGCTTGAATGTTTCAATTGTACGAATATAAATTAAATCACATTCTTGTTTATTCAGTCTATTAGTTGTTGCACAGACAAAACGAAAACTTCAATAAATATGACGAGCTGAAAGTCAATATTCAAACGGAAATGGTAAACATATCATAAATGTTTGCAATTCTCTCGCTCTCTCTATCTATCTATATATAATTCTTTAACTAAATGCCAGAGCTATGAAATATACATAAATAAATAAACGTGGTCTGTGTACCAATTCAATATTTGTTTGTAATTGCAAAAGGAAATTTGTTTGCAAAATATTTGCTTGTCTATTAAATGGAATGCAAAAATGATTTTGATTGTATTTCTAGTATTTTTTTTTCTCCATTTATATTATTTTATTTTATTTTTTTTTTTTACTTACACACAATGTCCATGCGACCCTCGCCCTGCACAGATGAGAAATTTGGCGCCTCGGCGGAGATTTCACAGCGGTAGAGACCAGTCGAGTTGAGGGTCAGCCCACGCAGCAGCACGCGACTGGCATCAGACAGCTCCTCCTGTTGACAGAGAGAGAGAGAGAGAGAGAGGGAGTTTGTTAATGGGTTTCTTTGAGCCCTGTTCGCCCGCATACTTACAATCACGCGCACACCGTCCACGCGGTAGCTCGTCTTGGGCGGACGCGCCTTTGGCACATAGCGATAGAACTCCTCGTTGTCTTTGTACCATTTGATGGCGTAGAGCGACTCGCCCTCTTCTTGAGTCTCCTCCTCCTCTTCATCGCTCTCGTCGTATCGATCGTCTCTGCCAAAGTCGGGCATGTAGGAAATGGAGCCGCTAGAGCTACTGCTGCCGCTGACACTATTACCCACTCCAGCACCACCACCACCGTTGTGCACACTGGCGCCGACACGCCCACCCAGATAACCGGATGCTGCACTGCCTCGGTAGACGCTGTGTCCATAGGGCGACTTCTCCGGCAGCGGTGGATTATGCCTCTCTGTCTGACTCTGACTCTGACTCTGATACTGACGCATGGCCATTGGCTGATGCTGCTGTCGACGCTGTTGGTATTGTCGCTTGCCCTGATGCGTGCGCCGATGCACAGGCTGCCTCTCCACGTCCGCTGAGTCCACATAGTGTAGCTCGCCCCCGGCATGGGGCGTGTACCGATCGCGCTCCCGATGCCCATTGCTGATAACTTGTGGGCCATGCGTGCGATTCAGCTCGTATTGGCATTCCATGAATGCCGATTCCCCACGCATCTTGAAGGCGGGTATGGAGACTTTGATCATGCGCACGCCCAGTGCGAAACCTGCGGGAAAAGCAGAGAGAGACTTGAATAATCTAGCAGAAGATTTAGTCGAAAGTTCGAGCTGCCAGAGCTGATCGATCTAGAGCTCTACAATCAGACAACTTAAAGCTTAAGTTTTTCATTCGCATTTGCTTAATTGATTTCTGTCAACTGAAATGAATGCCGGCTTAGTGAGTCGCACTCCATGCCTGCACCAAATAAAAATAATTGATGATTTATGTTTTTAAAAAATTGTTGGGTAAAAAAGCCAACACAATCTTTAATGCTGCCAATGAGCTGGCCTTGTTTTATTATCCTGTCGCTGGGTGGCTCGTAAATATTCATAACTGACTACGTAATCGCGCTTAATCCTTTGTAAAATTATGACGCCGGCTGCCACGTCGCACATCCTGGCCACAAATTACAAATAGCGAACGAACGCCAACAGGATATTGGCTCGCATCCTCCTCGCCTGCTGACGCCGTGGCCATGTTCATACAGCGTAAAATTAGAAAATCAGCTTACCGTTTTGTCCTCTTTTTTTTCTTTTTTAAATAAATAATTTAATAGCCAACAAACAGTGGACTGGCTATTAAAACAAACAACGAAGTCTCTTCTCGCCTTAAAGTGTACCAAATTTTTGGCAATTTGCTGAGAAACATTGGAAACATTTTACAGCTCCTGCTTAGCATGCCACAGGCTGTGGCATTAAAAAGTTCGCGTAGGCATTGTTTGCAGTAGCTAAATTCATTTCGAATAATTAAATTCGGCATTAACGAGGCACGTGCCAAAAATTAATGCCGAAAACACGTAATTAAATTGAGAAATTTGAATATCTAACAACGAGTTGCAAATGCTGAGAAGGTTTTTGAAGCCACTCAGTCAGCGTATGGGGCCACTCAGTGGGCAGAGACAAAGTAGCAGCGGCAGCTTTGTCAGACAGAAAATAAAAGTATCCACATATGTACACATTGAAATAAAGCAGCAGCTCTGACAAAGCAAACACATGTCATTTTGGCTACATTACAAAGTACATTAATTAAAAGGGGAAATGCTCAAACACCCGCATATCCATATCCAACGGCAATGGCAACAGCCAAAGCAACAGCAACAAAGCCAGAACCAGAGCCAGAGCCAGAGCCAAAAACACAGCCAGAGCCAGCGCCAAAGACAATAGCGACTGGGACAAAACGTCTGGACTACAATGGGCAAAGCCACAGAAAGTCTGATTAAAATGCAAGTACTAGAAATGTGCACATTGAAGCAAACTAAATAATTTAAGAATCATATGCTTAGCAATGTAGCCAGTTTAGCCCATTTCAGGCTAGATCAAGCATATTTTAAAATGAAACATTTTAAAAATACCTTTTACTCATAAATCTAGCATATTTGCAAGTTCTATAAGCATAAAAAGTTTGTAAATAGACTATAGCTATAAACCTAGCATATTTTAAAGTTCATATAGTAGTTGATATTGTTATATTGTAGCATATTATTGACAACAACATTTTTCGAAGTAAAAAAATATATAATAATATTATTCCCTTTTTTTTTTTTTTTTTTTTTTTTTGCCTGACTTTAATTTTTATTAAGGTTTCTGTTTTATACTATAGTAGTAGCTTGTACCTAATTTTCAAATTATCAAACAGAAAGTGGAAAATTAACCAAGGAATGAAAAAAGAAAGGTCAGCAGGAGCACAATTAAATTTTTTATTTATTATCCATTATGCAATGTGTAAGGCAAAAAGTTTCAAAATAGTTTAAAAACTATAGCCTAAGTATTTTACTTTTATTCACAATGTAACCTATTTAAGAGCTTAACAGCTGGCAACATTGATGTGTAGTAGGTCAATAGGAATTAAAGGGGATAGCCCTATAAATAACTATAGATACTACAATACAATACGATAAGGTTATCGATACTTAACTTAAGTCTCATCAATTCTCAACGAAAATGTCATAAGCAGAACAGGAAGAGCATTAAGGTCAGTTTGAAAGACAAGGATAAGACGTGAACATTAAAGCACGTAAATATTTTAGATACAAATTGAAATAAAGATTTTCACATATGTGAATAGGAATTGTAGTACTAGAAAAATACAAGTCTTTAATCAATTGGAAGTTCGATCTCTTAGAAATTATGTCCCATTCCAACGCACTCTAAGTAAATTAATTATGCACTGGTCACAGCTGAGGCAAGAAGTCGCTCGGAAAACATTATACAGAATACATGATTAAGTATGTATGATAATTTCGCTCATTAATGCATATTTAATCGAGCAACTCCCAGTGGACTACGTGAACCTGTGCCAGCCAGCCATCAGTCATCGGTTGAAATTGAATGCTTAACATAATTCGATAACATTGGCTAACTGATGGAATTACAAAAGAGCGCGAAATAGGTTAAATAGGTTCAAAACACCAGCCCAGAGCAGTCGAGAGCAACCCAGAGCAGCCCAGAGCATCCCAGTCCGAAGTGCGTTTCCAAATAGCGCATAATGAAGCCCGTCATTAGCAGATAAAACTGGCCAAAAATCTATCGAAGCGGCTTACTTGGACAGCCGCGATGTCAGCCAGGGCGCCACTGAAAGAGAGTCCTAGCCCACACCAGACTTGCTCCACTAATGAGTTCTATGCCGGCCGAGCAATTATGCCGCCCCATTCGGGATGAAAAAAAGTTTTTATCTGCCAAAGCGTTTAGCGCGAAATTCTGTCAGTCCCAGGGCCAACCTGCTGCAGACAATGGCCCAGGCTTGGCAGCCTATCAGCAAAAAGTTACTGAAAACTGTCAGAATGTTAAAGAAGCAGCAACAAGAACAACGAATTCTGTGGCAGATATTCAAATGCCAGGCAATTAAAAGTGATGCTCATTAAGGCAACCCTCGTTGCCTCGTTGCCCAGATAAAAGTGTCTAGACTAAATTAACATGTACATTTATCATGCAGGCAAAGCTATTGACACTTTAAATTGTGCCAAAACAACAATTAGTTGTTGCTGAAAAAAATTCACTTTATTGCAGATCACGCGTCGTGGCCTTGTGCCGCATTCACACACAATTCTATTATAAAAAAAAAAAGTGCTCAAAGAGAAATTCTAATGAAAAAGCCTGTAGGTTAGTTTGACTTGGTAAGCGAGCGGCAACAAAGGCTATGGTGGAAAATTCTATGGTGGCCTGTGGTGCGGCAACTCATCAACAACAGCAACAGAAACAGTAAAAGCAACAACAACTAGTTTAACAACAAACAGCAACAACAACAAAAGTGTGCAACAGTTTTCAGTCGCTTAGCTGGCTCAAAGGCAGCGTTACACATACGTATGTTACTCATACGCCCCGTTGCGGGGCGATTGTGTGTGCATTTTTGTTGAGCACCACAACGACAACAACAAAGCAGGCGAGTCTGCGCAACGCTTCTGATGTATTCAAGTTGACACAAATCTGGCGCAAATCCGCAAACACAAACAGAGAAAAACTAAAACAACAACAGCAACAACAATTGCTGCAACTTTAAACGGGCCTGACATGAGGAGCGATGTAAATGTATGTAGGTATGTAAGTATGCACAGTGCAGATGGCTGTGCTGCAGAGTACGAAGTACTCTTGACTCTCGCAGCAAAGCATTTATGAATAACATAACACTCGCAACGAGCGCCTGACAAGCGATGTGAAATTAAAAGCGAAATAACACCAAATGCATTGCGGGCTGTCATTGTTGCTAAGCTCGCACATAATTGAAAAAGTAATAACAATAACTGCAGTGCAGTGCAGTGCAGTGCAGAGAGCCTCGGCTGGGCTCGTATGAGTAATGCGAATGGAAATTTTTAGCAGTCGCATATCATTTGGAGGCACTTGAAATTAAATGTTGCGCTAATATGCAATACGCCGCAGCCAGAGCGAGTGAAATGCAAGAAAATTTGCTGCACAAATTGAGCTGGGATTGGGAATGGGAATGGGAATGGGAATGGGCTGCAACTGCCACACGTACGCCACACAATTTGCTGACGCAGCACGAAATAGCCAATGTGCGAGGACAAAGAGAGAGAGATAGAGGAGAGAGGAGAGAGGAGAGAGAGAGAGTGAGGCAGAGAGAGGGAGACAGTTCCATGCTTCATTCGGCATGTGTGTTTTGTGCGCACTTTGAGTGCGATTACATATTTGCAAAATGAATTGGAATTTATGCCAATGCCAATGTAACAGCGGCAACAGCAACAGCAGCTGTAACTCCCTGCTGGTGCTGCATGCGTCACAGCCACAACATTTGCGAATGCATATGGCTGATTTCTGCAGGGAGCTGCGACCTACAAATGTCAACAACAGCAGCAGCAGCAGCAGCAGACAACTGTGGAGCGAGCTACCTGGCTACCAGCACACTGTGCTCAACAGGCAGACAAGTATTCTATTAGGAAAATTATCTTGTTTTATTTAAAATAAACTTCAAATGGCACGCAACTTTCTATGTCGGCTATTTGTAAACGCAGCACGTGCGTCTCACAGGGCGAATAATCGAAATAAGCGAAAGAAACAGGCTTTGCACGGATTGAGCCATTGTGTGCGGCGGGTGTGGAGACAGAGGCAGAGATAACTGAGTGTGTGTGTGTGTGGGTGGGTGTGTGCTTTGAGGTGTTAAAACCCAGCAAGTGACTTTGCCGCTGCTACAATTTGCTTTTTATTGACTCGCAAGGTGAGTCGCTCGTGAGTCGACAGCGACAGAGACAGCATCGTCATACAGTGGCGCCTTTGCCGGCGTTGAGGGGCAAAAATCAGAAAGGTGATGAGAAATGATTTTTTTGTCATATGATTGTAAATAATCCACGGATTTTTTAAAAAAGAAAATTTTTAAGGATAGTTATGACCAAAAAGATTTTAAGGGTAGTTACTGGCAAAATTAAAAAATAACCTCGCAATTTTTGAAAAATTTTCCACTTGTCAATTGAACTGAAAGAAATATATTGCACTAAATTTTCATGATTTAAAGATTTTAAGGGTAGTTACTGGCAAAATTAAAAATAATCTCGCAATTTTTGAAATATTTTCCACTTGTCAATTGAACTGAAAAAAATATATTGCACTAAATTTTCATATTTTGGTGTCGTTGAAAAGATAGATTATTCTAGTTAACACAAAACACTTTTTTTTTACCCAAACTAAATTAACAAAAAAAAAAAAAAACAAAAAAAACATAAAAAATTGTAACACAAATTTTAATCATATTTGTTTTTAAAAATTATTTTTCCTATTAATAATAAACAAAATTATTTACAACTTAAATACTTTTTTTTTTTCTCAAAAAAAAAAATATTGTTTGACCAAAATAGCATTTTTTATGTTTGACATAAAACTTTAAAGCATCACCCTTTGTGTAGACTCGCTAAATTTTAAGAAATTCTGTAGAATGTATTAAGATCTATGTTATTCAATCTCAGTCGATTGTTTTAAAATTTTATCAAAAATCTAGTTTAGTTTAAAATGTATGATATTTGCAACGACAAATGAGCAAAGGCGCCACTGTACATCAGTTTGGCTGCTGGCTGTTTTACCTGCTCTCATTCAATTGGAAAATATGGCACTCACCTTGAAGCAAACAGCAAATGAGCACAATGATGCGTATATCGCTTATGTGTTTCATATTTATGACATAATAATCCCTTATGCCCAGCTAATGATACGAAGTCCTACTCTGGTTGGAAATTGTAATGCGTTCAGCGTCGTCTTTGCCGTCGTCGTCTCGCTCGTAATCTGTTTTCCTGCCGATTTAAGTGATTTTCTTTCTTTCGCCTTATTTGATAGTTGTTCGTTTCAGTTTGTGTGCCTTTTGTTTATGGGATTTGTTGGCATTTCTGTTTACTTTCGTTTCTCTTGGTTTCGTTTTGTTTTGTGCGCTTATTACTTTGTGCAACTTTTCGCATAAATTTCAGCCTGTTGCCATTTATAGTTGGCTCGAGTCCCATATGCAGACACTGGCAGTGGCTCATTAAATGCGCGTTGAGGGCTGAAAACAAAACAGAAATGGATTTAATAAAGACTTTAAGCGATTTGTTATTTCAAAATATACAAAAGTTTTGATTGAATAAACGTGTACTGACATTTATCTAGGTCATCAACAGTGTTCCATGACTTGCATACACATACTCAATTATTATCAATTATTTGGCTTTCTCTTTGCCTTTATGGGCACAAAAGCCAAAGGCCATTATTTCGAATAGAACGAAATTATTTTTGGCCACGAGCCGTTTAACTATTATTGATTTTTATGGGCATTCAAAGGACTCTGACAACTATGAGAGACTTGTCAAAAGCAGTGACAAGCCATTGTTGAATACATACAGATATGAAAGTATGCTTATCAGTGATGGGAGCTGAGATAACTTGACTGAAGTCCCCAAGTCTTTGATAAGAACTTTCAAATGTCAAATATACAAAGCTGATTTGGCCTTGTATCCAAATGAAAAAACATTAAAAAAGACTCTTAGAGAATCGTCATAAAATCAATATGGAATTTGAAAAAAAAGAAAAGTAAAAGTAAAAGAAAATAAATGTGCCTGTGCCCCTGACTGGGGTCCCCAAGTCCCCGAGCTTCTAAATCAAGAAACATTTGTCGTGCTTTTGCTTTTAAATGAAATACAAATCAGCAAGCAACACAAAGGACAGAAAAAAAAAAACGAAAAAAAAAAACTGAAAGTTGGGGCCGGAGTGAGAATCTAAACGTTAAATAAAAAGCGATGATGTCGAAGTCGACTTGATGTTCCCTCGACTCTCCGCTCACTCTCTCATTCTTTTCGCATTTGGCAACTGAAACTTTGCTGATGTTTTTTGTTGTCCACAGACGCAGATGAATTTGTCTGTTCTAGTTCCTATTGCCGTATACCCGTGTCCCGGCGGCACATTATGCGCAGTCTCGCAAAAGTTGTGGAGTCTTCAGCTCGAAAGTTTATTTTGTATTCCAATTGCTTTTGTTGTTATCTGGGAACGAAAAATGCTGCGCCTGCGATTATGCAGTAAAAACTTTGCCAGCGCCGCCATTTTGCATTGCAAAGCGCGATTTTGGCCAAATTGGGTTGCGCGACGGTCGCAACTACGTGACACGGCGCGACGAAACTTTCCTTTTGGGTTGACGGCATGCAGCAGAGGGAGCGGTGCAGTGGAGCAGCACTACTTCCCAATTTGGTACTACTTATAAGACTCAGGTAATGCAGCAGGCAGCGAGCAGTGAGCAGCGATTTTCCGCTGCATTTTCCAGGTAAAGTTGGCTAATTCCTAACTTGTTTAAATATGTGCAAACAGTGCTCGGGCAAATGTTATTCATTTTTGGCATTTCGCGAGGGGGATTACAAATTTAGGGTGAACAGCACTTTAAGCACCCATTGCCTTGCCGCAAATCTGTGGCTTTTTTATGCTTGATATATATATGCTAGTTTTTTGTCTCGCCTTTGGTTGGAGCTGTGGCCGCAGCTCCACAGTTGAACTGCTGTTTTTGTTTTGTTTGTTTTTCTGCTGTCCACAACTCCATCTATGTCGTCGTCGTCGTCGTCTTCATCAGGAACTTTGTTGTGGCTGCTGCAAAAGTTATTAAAGCTGCAGCCGCACTTTATTATTGTAAAACAAGCAGCAAGAGCAGCAACAGCAGCAACCGGACAACTTGTCCCTTTGGTCTGCCCGAGAGTTTGCAGTTGTTTATCTTTCAGATAGTTGCCCTAACTTTTTGGGGTCATGCGCTTGATTCGGGGCGTGAGCTTATTTGAACTGTCACATATACATATACATATTTAGTTACACATATGTATATCTACTATTTATTTTGCCCACAATTAATGCAAAAAAATTGACTGCGTGCGTGCATCAATTATTTATAATTTAATGTGCAAGCTGCTATGAACTGACAAATTAAATTTATACGTTGACCCACGAAATCCCATTTGCACTCTCTGACCACATGTCAAAGATGTCAAGCTGCTGCCTATTTGTGCATAATATTGATTTTGGTTTCAAATGCGCCTAGGGACCCATACTCGAAATTAACAAATTGACACACATATATACCCACATCCATACACACACACACACACATGGAACATGCTGGGGGCCGTAAATATTTGTCGCTGCTCGTATTGCTGGCCAAAGCTGCATTACCAAAAATCACATTAAAATTCAGCTGGCCAAATTGTTGTTGGCACAAGTCAAAATGTTTGTCACTTAATCCAATTTAAATATAAATTTTACATTAGCAGCGAATGTAAAATTAAGTGGATCACTTAAATTGCCTGCACGTCAGTTATTTGAATATCAACGGGTAATCTGCTTATATTATCTGTATTTTATTACTTGGGCAAAATTCGAATTTCGTTTATTTTTAAATGAGAAATTCTTAGCCTGTCAAATTACAAATAGTTTCTGCATATGATATAAAATAATGTAATGAAAATAAGGCGTTGATATTTAATTTAATTTTATGCTTTAAATTTTTAATATTTAGATATAATAATATACTAATTATTTCGCTGGAAATTTAATTGAATTGAATTGAATTATATATTTTAATTTTATATAAAAAATCTACAATATTATAAAATATTCAAAAAAAAAAAAAACAACTATATTTTTGCTGTTATTTTATTTCATCTTATGCTGAAAATGTAAAGTTAAACATAAACTAAACATGAAGAGTTGTGATTTTTAAAAACTCTTTTATTTGTAAAATTTTTTTTTCTGTTTTTTTTTTCTTTGTTAAAACTTATATATGCTATTTAAAAAATTTGTTTTACTATTGTTGGTTACAATTTAAAATTTGTTTAAATTGTTTTAAGCCCAACCAGAAATGCGGCAAATTTATACTTTTTAACATTTATTTATTAATCCTTTATATATAAAATATTTTTAAGTGAATGGATAATCCTTCAGTTTTTAATATTTCAAAGTAAGTAGAAGAAGTAAAATTTTTTATTTTCTTGCATTTCTATTTTAATTCTTCATCATATATTTCATTGAGAATTTAAAAATTAAATTTATACTTTCTTGCAGTTATTTATTAATGCTTCATTTATAAAAATATCAATGGGAATACAAAAAATCAAATTTAAAGTTTTTGGCATTTATTTATTAATCCTTCATTTATGAAATATTTTGAAATAAATAAATAAACGATAATTTTTATACTATTCATAAATACTTTATTTATATTTTTTAAAGTGAATAAAAAACGATAAATATTATTTTGATCCTTTTTATAACTACTTATAAATGAATAAAAAAAGGCAACATAAAAAAAATTATACTGTTTATTCCCTCTTTATGAATTTTGCATATATAAAATCATTTAAAGTGAACAAAAACGGCAAGCTTCATACTTTATACTGCTTTTGTTTGGGCCTTAAATACTTTTTAATTAATAAAATATAATACAACAAATTAATAATTTTTCCAAATATTTTTTTTTAATAAAATAACATAAGATTTTCAATGGAATAATTAATGAAACTATTGTTCAATTGTTTATTATTTATTATTAATTGTTAGCAACAAGTTTTTAGTAACAGGACAATTGAGCTTCATTTACAGCAAAGATAGTTATTGCCTTTAAATATGTATGGGATTCTAGTTGGAAAACGGAGCAGCTGCTCCAAATTTACGAATGCCCATTGAAATGCGACATCCGTAACTGCTAGACATGGCTATATATTTTGTTTTATAGTTAACCCTTGGGTCAGTCTCCTGAAGCTGCGAGCCCACACAGTGGTTAAATATAGTGTCGTAGGCTCATAAAAGATACACAGGATACTCGTATGTGTGTGTTGCAGTGGCTCTTAAATAAACATGAATGTACGTATTTTTTACGTTTCGCTTGATAAGTATTATGCTTGCCAAATAAAACCAGTTTATGGCTGCATGCATATAAGAAAAAAAAAAAACTGTTCTGCTTCGAGTGTCTGTGAGAGTGTGAGTGTGTGTGGGCAAAGTGTTTATGGCCTTTTTATGGGTGCGTCAACGTAGAAAATTATCCAAGCCTAAACTAACTATAAAATAAATAAATTATGATTACCTATGCCCAGGTACACACACACTTTGCCATTTCAGCACGCACAACAGTCAATTTCCCGCTTTTTTTTTTAGTGCTGTTTACCTATTTAAAATTTTATACTTATTAATTTTAGTTAAGTGTTTACCACTTAAGAGTCTAGAATTTCTATGCCTTATGCCATAACTAGAATAAAACGTCTATAGAAAAATATCACAGTGAATGCATATATGGTATTATATATATGATATGAGAAGAGAAGCGAACAGGCAGCGATAAAAGCAAGCGACACTCAATGACAAGAGAAACTTTAATTTTTAATGCCAGGCACCGCCCGCCATATGAGTTTTTCTGCCTTGGCGTGTGTCTAGTATGTCTGGTGTTTCAGGTGCAAGGCTCATCAAATATAAATGAGTACATAGCACACAAACAACAACAACAGCAACAGCTGCAACACGGCAACTTTGTTGACAATGCTGAGCTGAATTGTGGCAGAGGCACGTCGCATTTTTGGTGACTCCTTGTCACAGTTCCGTTGCTTGTGTGCCTTGCTTGGTAACAAGGCTGGTGCGAGCTCTAATCTTTCGTTATTTTTCTTTGTCACAGCCTCGTTACTTATTACAATATTTAAAGCAAAGCAAAGCAAAGCATGGCTCAAGGCACAGCAGGTTGTTTGTTTGTGTAAATATTAAGCCAAAAAAAAAGAAGAAGCAATTGTTGACTCAGATAAAACCTGGACACCTTCCAATTAATTATCAAAATTTATAACTGACGAATTTTGAGGGCGCTTTAATATGCCCCTCGCATATCCATTACTATAAATGAGTAAAAATAGCTATTTGTATCAACACCCACTCGCAGCAAAACAATTTCGCCAACATTCCTATGCCAACAGTTTGCGGTTGCAGCGGAGGTGGCGTCTGAGTTGCCTTTGGCTAACCGCAGAGGCAACTCAGAGGCAGGCAGGCAGAGTCAAAGAATTAACTGCTTCATACAGGATTTGTTGGGCATGGGAATAAATTTAGGAGAAAAATAAAAATATAAAGTCCCACGCTTGTGGTTGAGAGCCGCGAGATGGCTGCTGCTGCCTACACAGCGTATGAGTTATGAGCTCGTTTATTTTGCTTCATATTATTTTTTGTTGCTGTGTGAAACCTTAAGTAAACTTGATGTATAACATATTGCAGCACTGTTGCCTTTAAAATTAAAAGCAAACAGCTGCCGTTCCTTTTGTCTCTGGTGAAAGTGAAGCTAAAATTACGCGCAAATTCATATCTGATGAAAAATAGCAGGGGAAACTCAGTGAGAGAGCGAGAAACGAACAGACAGAGAGAGAGATGGAGAGATGACGACGGCGTGTCTCAGCAAATTGTCTAAGCCGGAAATTAAGAGGAGTGTCAAGAGGAAGTTCGGCTTAATGTAGTTCACTGAAAAAATGAATAAAGCTTATGGAAAAGAGGAAATTTTACATCAATTTATTTGAGTTTGATAACTACATTTTCAGCATATATATCCATTAATCAGAAAATAATTTATTAAATTTTAAAATCCACATGAAATATATAAAAATAAATAATTAATAAAATATATATATAGCTGGTCCTTATGGCATGCCAATTAATAGTCAGACTTTTCGGGGAAACGTTGAGGTCTTGGTAATGCGTATAATTTGCAAAGATAAAACTTTCGCAGCACAAAAAGAAGAATGCCAAAGTAAAATGCTTGAGACGTAAATTCTTGAAGAAAAATGACACAAAACTTCAAAAAGTTTTTGGCAAGTAAAGTGTGAAAAAAATTAAAGTTTCGCTCAAGTGGCAGCAACAATATTGAAAGAGAGCGTAACTGAAGCCGATGGGGGCTTGGAGCTTGCATATTTAAGAAATGCTGGAAATGTTAATAACGCTCTCCCCACTTGATCAGTCAACCCGAACGAGGCAGAGACTGTGACACAGCATACTTTAGGGCGCATATATAAGCACACTACAATATACGTATTTAGAGGTATATAGATTTTCAATTCAAACATACGACAGACATTGTTTGCTGTTATTCAATGGCGGGCTCAACCCTTGTTTAATTTGCATATATTTGCGATTGAATTTTAATTGAATTTATGACGGGGCGCTAAACTGTTTGCTCAAAGCCTGGCCCCCCATTGTTTATCTGGTATTGTGGTGGGCGAAGTAACCGAATAATTTACACACTTTTATGCATTGTTTATCCAATTGTTTACCTAGTATGGGGTCATTGCCTCTATACAGAATGGCTTACAGTTGTTACTTTATAATGGAACTTTGAAATCCAGACTACTTTTTTTTTAAATATATATATTATTTTTTAAATATTTATTTACAGCTTTACATGCCGCTACCTTGTAGGAGACTTAATCTTAACAGAAGTTAATTAATATATAAATATATATATTACAAGCTATATGAAATCTAACATGGGATACATAACTAAGGGAAAGAAAATATATTTTAGGTAAGGCGAAATTAGCACTAAAGCATAATTACTGTAACTATTTTCAATAGACTCTCTATACTTACATATTTCGCTGAAATTCTTGGGTTTGCTAAGTCTTCTGAGCAGTCAAAGTTGCATATGTCAGTTCCATTTTTAATAACTATTCTGAATCCATGATCGACTGAACCAATTAGAGTTGTTTTTCTTTGAATTCCACTGCAGTAACTGACACGTCTGTTTTTCTTTTCCACAAACACACACACACACGGACACAGACACAAACACACTCACACTAAAACCGTCTCTTCTGCGTATTTTTCATGTCGTTTAACTACCTGGACATGGAATTTATGTCGTGACTTGCATCAAGCAGCCATTAGACTTCACTCGTCAACGGTTCTGAAACTTTAATTGCCCGCGCACTTTCAAAACAATTGCACACTAATAATTTTCACGCCCGGACTAGTGACCGGGTGCACAGGCTGACGTGTACGTGGTAAATGGCCGCGTTGTACGTACGGCATAATGCCAACTTGTCGAATTGACGACGTTGATATTTGGCAGCTGGATCCACAACCACAAATGATTATTGTTAACACCCGTTGCTGATGCCTCTGGCCAGCCGCTGTCACGTCCGTGCCGTAGACCCAACCGATTCTGACTGAACGGCTCCTGGCGTGGGCATAGCCAACGTGGCGTTGACGCCGAGCCAGGCATCGGCATCGGCAGCGGCGGCGGCGGCGTCGGCGTCGACTTCGTGTTTCTTGTCAGCTTCGGCAAAGTTGTTCGGCTGCCAGGATGCGAAAGCTTTTTAGTACACTTTATATCGTAAGCGGATTCTAAGAGAGTGCCGCTAAGAAAACACAGAGAGAGGCAGTTGAACTACATACGATATAAGATGGTAAACTATGTTTATCAAAGTAGGCTGTGCTCCGAACTCAAGGCTGACAAGAGAGACCCTTTGCTGGCTATGTCATTTCAAATTTTAAGCCTTAAAGGCTTCGACCTGCTGGCATATATACATACATTTGATTAAATACAAATTATTCCTGTTAGTTAAATGACCAAATTCGACTGAGCTCGCTTTTTCCCTAATGTAGCAGCCAGCGGCCGAGGAAACCGAAGACTACACAAGCCACAGAGAGACACGCACGGAGTGCCTTCGTATCTGTGTGTGTGTGTGTGTGCGTGTGATTGCCTGTTTGTGTTGCTGTGTCTGTGGAGCGGGCACTTCAAACCTTGTGGTTTTGCAAAATTCTCAAAAACAAGAAAATAAATGAAAAACACAGAAAAACAAAAAACCAACCAAAAATATAAAAATTTTGTAAACAAAGCGAACGTCAAGCGGAGCTGAGCAGAACCGGGACCAACAGCAGCAGCAGCAGCAGCAGCAGCAGCAGCGGCAGCAGCCAAAACTGTTAACCTTTTGGGGATATCAAGCATTTACGGCAGCTCGCGGCAACTGTAACATTTAAGTTTTTATCTGAACAAAGTAAAGTTTTGTTGTACGGCGGATTGTGCCGCCCACAAATCCGAAGGAGCCAAGCACCAGGCGCCTGGCAGCCACAAGTGCACGTGCGCCTCGCCTCGCCTCGAAGGACGCTTGAGGACTTAAAGCAACAAATTTTTTTTTTTTTCTGTTTATTCTTCTGTTGAGAAAACTTTTTATATCCCTTTCAATTTGATTTTTGCCGGAGAGAGCTTTACAGGGATTTAAATTTCGAAGTACAGAAGTGGGAACTATTCGCCGTTCAGGTAAGTCTCCCAAGGCGAGCGGGTGATGCCGTCTAGACACGTCTCACATTATTTCCGCTGCAATTAAATGCAAATCAAATGCCACGAGTGTGCCAGCTGGCATAAGACCACGTGAAAATCATTTATCATATGTGACATTCGTTGAGCGACAAATTTGATTTGCATTTAGCTGCCAAAAGGCAATTGAATGACGCTTTGCCCCACCTGCCCCGCCTGCCCGCAGCCACAATGAGCAAAAAGAAGAACCGCACGGGCATCAAGGCCGAGGGCGTGCAGTTAGCTCATACAGTTTCAGCCAGCAAAGCAACTATTGGCAACAAAGCTTTCAACAATGGCTTTGCCGTTGATGGACTGGGTGGCATGGAGGACATTTCCCAGCTCGACAGCTCGGGCATGCCGTTCATATTAGTCGATGGGGTCTGTGCTCGCAACCGCCATCAGCTGCACTTGGCTCTGTCGAAGGGCGAGAAGAAGCGCATGAAGCGCATCAAGCGGCAGTGCTCCGTACTTCCTTGGTTGGAGCACACGAGACCAGTTCCCGACGCGGAGCCCATGACGGAGGCGGAGAAGGAGGCCCAAGATGAACTGAACTTTCAGGCCGATCTGAAGCTCTTACAGCTGGACATGCTGAAAACCGAGGAAATGGGTTCAGAATCTCAGGTGACTGAATCTCTCACACCCATTGCGCATGCCGTCAGCACAGAGGATCTGTCGCCCAAATTGTCCCGAATCGAGGAGATTCGCATACAGCTGGAAAAGCTACGCGAACAGCAGCAGAGCGAACCCGTCGAGCCGCTGCCACTCCTAGAGCAGTTGCGCATCAGACGCCAGGCCACCTTCGACATTGAGCGGGATGCTCCGATTTCCAAGTCCACTTCGTGCCTCTGCCTCGACTTACAGACGCCCATCGTGTCGCAGCAGCGTCTGACTCGTGCCACAACCATCGGCCAGCTGCCCAGCACAGAGTCACGGCAGAGCCTACTGAAGATGGTCAGCTCGACCTGTTTGAGTGGTGAGAGCTCCTCCAGCGTGGTCCTGGGTAGTAACTGCTGCCGATCAGAGCCCTTTCCCACACAGAAATCAGCTGGTCAACCCATTGCCAAGAGAATCGGAGATCTGCTCTTGCAACTGCCGCAGCAGCAGCCAGAAAAGCGTCCGCTCAACCCTGGACCCTACTCATATATGGTGACTGTCTCGCCCAAGCAGAGCGCCAACAGATGTAAGGTCGAGCCGCTTGGTCTGGGCAAGACCCGATCGCTCATGTTACCAGCTACCCCAAGCTGTGCACCCGACAAGATCATTCGCGAGCCAACAGTAGATGTCGTTGCTGCCCCGACGCCACTTCAGAACAAGTCACGTACATTCCTCAAGGTACCTCGCCTATTCAAGAAGCTAAAGAAGTGATCTCTGATAACAGCAGAATTTCGTTTCAATTGCAGTTCGATCATTCCTTTTGTCACTATTTAACGGGGGTACTCTTCACAATGGTTATTTGATTATTATATTTACAAAATAAATAACCATTATTGAAGCTGCTTCAGTTACTTCACAGTCTTCTGTTATGAAAACGTGAGAAGTTTTTCTTCCCCAATTGCAATTCGATTCTTCTTTTTGTCACTATTTAACGGAGTACTCTTTACAATGGTTATTCGATTAATATATTTACAAAATAAATAACCATTATTGAAGCTGCTTCAGTTACTCCACAATCTTTTACTTTGAATACATAGCAAGTTCTTAGAAAGTTTTCTAAAGTTTCTCTTTTCAGAGTGTGTTCACTTCACCTGCCTCGATTTGTCGCACTTTCTCAATGCTCATTTTGTTTGGGCAGTACAAGAATGTAGCTCATTTAGCAGCGTTTGCTTAATTGTGGCAAAAGGTCCTTAAACTTTGCTTTGCCAGTTTGCCGGCGCTCGATTTTAAAGTGTACTCGAGCAGGACAAGTTTGGGGAATTTCGTCAGCATAGCTAGGCAGCAGGTCTCTCACTCTCTCTTTCTCTTCATCTCTCCTATTTCCGGCCCTCTATCTAGTTTCTGACAGATTTGGCAAAACGTCAGTCAGTCAAGTGCATGGCATATCTGCTGTTGCTACTGCCGCTCCAGCTGCTTCTGCTTCTGCTGCTGCTGCTGCTGTTGTCCTTGTGGGACGAGCCACTCAGGACACTGTTTGGGCAAAAATCATTTCTGGGCATTTGGGCTATGTTCAAATTACGAGATTGACTGCTGCTCGGCTGGGCGGCCGCTGGCGTCTAACGACGATAACGACAACGACAAAGGCAAAACTTTCAATTAGTTTTAATTAAATAATAAACAAAATGACTCTGCGGGGCGAGCATTCTTTTGAGGCTTCGGCCAATGAGTTTGGCCAACAAAACTGAATTAAAAACAATATTTAAATTAATGCCACAGCAGCAAATGGGACTGCTGCGCGGCTGCGGCTGCGGCTGCGGCCACTCAAAGAACTGACAACATTTGCCATTTTTTGTTTTTTTTCCACTCCCATTCTGTCTCTCACTTGTATTTGGCGGAATAAATATCATGATTTACTGCGACCAGACAGGAAACTATGCATAGTCGGAGTAGAGAGCTAAACCATGTTTCGTGTGCACGCTGAAAGGCTGTCGCTAAATAAAATTTCGCAATTAGATTTTGCAAAAGCAGCCACAGCATCCGCGGGGACCACAAGCTACATAACAAACCCACCACCCGGCCACCTCTTTGGGCCAAATTTTAATGCGAAAACTTGAATCGCAGCGGCGCATTTCCGGCATTTGTTGATTTTTATACTGCATTTCCTGTAGTACCAGCAGCAGCAGCAGCAGGAGTAACAGCAACAGACAGCAGACAGCAGACAGCTGCGGCTTAAACACGAGTGCACTGCGGTCGACATCATCAAATTTGCTGCTTAGCGTTTACCAAGGACGAAGGACTCTGAGCGCAGCCCGTCACACACAGCAAAGGCCAGCATAGGCTTTAGTAAATCTGTTGCTGTTGGCTGGTTTTAATTGCTGGCAGAGCCTGGGGGATTTTTCGATGCACTTTCACTCGCTTTGCGCGCCTTTGACTGAAGCAGAAATTGAATAAATTTTTTATTAGCTGGCTTTCTACATAGTCTGAGTGCCGAGAGAGAAACCCATTCAATGGCCAGAATTACAAAATTAAGTATTTATAATTAAAATGCATTAAACTTTAATTATATAAATTGTGTTGTTTGTAAAACTTGCTAAATTTTGTGTTTGTGTTCTCAAATAAGTCACTGAGACTTATTCAAACTTCCTCTTGTCAAAGTGGAAATACAAAAAGCGCAGAGAGGTATCTAAGTAGGTTACATGGCCACTGCAATGTTCTAGCATTAAGACTTCTGGACAACACAAATAATAGCCGACGGCGTTTAAAAGGATTTCACTTTCCAGACTTGCCAAATAGAGATTAGAGTTAGTGAGAATTGTAAATATGTAAATGTTAGTTATTGTTAATTTTAGTAAATTTGCTTATTGTTTAGTATAAAAAAAAAAAAAAAATTAGACACATATCATAAATTCACACGTTTCTCTGCCATATTTGCAGCTGTAGGTGGAAATGGGCTTGTGTTGTTGTTGTTGTTGTTGCTGTTGTTGTTAGCTGTGCATCGAGAAATGAAAATAAATTGCAAGTCGCACTCGCGTGCTCTGTTTTGGGCTTCCGGTGTGCGCGCTCGCTAATGACATGTGGCAGGGGGGTGGGGGAGGGGAAAGGTTTACATATTTGAGCACTAGGTTGAGCACTTGATCAGCGTGGGCGAGGGCTAGAGAGAAAGATATGCATCCTTGCCTCAGTGTGAGTGTGTTTTGTGTGACAGCAAGATTAATAAAATTTATTATCATTGCGATAGTGCAGTCAGCGGGCAAAACAAACAGACAAAACACCCCAGCACACACATGTATTTATGTGGCCGACACTAAACCAGCAGGGAAAACATATCAAAATGAAGTAAAATTCATTTTACAACCAACACAGAGAGAGAGCGAGAGAGAGAGGGAGAGAGAGAGAGACACAGCTCAGACCCTAAATTGCAATGCTGCGCAATTGCCTTGAGATCCAGCAGCAGGAAAGCGGAAGTTCGACGCCTAAGTGGCAGACCCGATAATAGTGCTCGGCATGTGTGCTAAAGTATTAGCATATAAACATATAAACACACACATTGTCAAGTGTGTGTGTGTGTGTGTGTGTGTGTGTGTGTGTTTGTGGAGAGTGTGAACGAAGAACTTTTGACTGCTGTGGCGCTATCTAGAGACACATAAATATGAAAATGCAGGCGGGACTCGAGAGCGCACCGAGCTGCATGACTGCGAATGCCAGCCAGAGTGTCAGTGTGACAGGGAGTGCGGGTGGGAGTGGGTGCAAGAGTGCCGGTATAAACATCATGGATGGGCGGATAGTGAGCACCTAGGCGCTGACTACTCGTCGTCATGCCACGCCCACACACACGCGAGTAAAGGCAGAGGAAAAAAAATGAGAGAAGCAACTGCAGCCATGCCATAGCATTTGAATATTATTGTCGCGCACACACGAGGCCCAGCCCAGACCATCCCAGACCAGACCACGACCCGATCCAGGGACAGTAACAACAATAAACACATTAGAAGCTCCACTCAGTATTTAATGGTGTTTGTGCCATATAATAGCCGAGCACGACCCAGAGCGAACAGTGCGAACAGTGCGAGCCGTTCCTCTTGGTGCCGTAAATTCAAATTAAGTCGCCCAAGTTGCTGACAGTTAAAATCTTCGTGGCAAAAATGTGGAGCGCAGCCAGGAAGTCGACGGTCCGAGCTGCACCAACACTGCCAGTTGCAGTAGTAGTTACTGGCGCAGTTGCAGCAGAAGATCAGCTGCAGGCGCTATATATACATATATATATATATATATATATTTGTTGGTAACTATACATATACATATATCTATGTATGTGTTCGCATTAGTTAGAAGTAGTTTGGTTGAAGAGCGAGCGAGCCGAGTTGCCCTTAGATTTATTGCTGCCCCAAAGTGTAGCAGCAGCAAACTGCAGATGGATTAAGTGCGATTTGTGTCATGGAATGTAGCTGTGAGCAGCTGCCATATTTTAATTTTAATTAAATATTTTCCACAAGTCTTCTGCGCTCTTAGCCAGCCACAGAATGTCAAAAGTCCTCCTGGTCTGCCATCTCCAACCAACTCCGTCCGGCCAACTCCAATTGGCCAAAGGCATTTGCGAATTAAAGGAAACACTCCGTGTTGAAATGATAAATAGAAAATGTTTTGTGAACACTCAATTATTCATTTGGAGCTAGAAAAGCAAACTAAATGTGATTTCTAAAATACATAAAATTCCCAACTGTATTCATATGGAAATCAAGTAAGAAAACTCGAGTCGGGTTGTTTGGCTATGAGATACCCTGGACTGATTCTATTATAACTGTGATTCTTAGAATAGACCAGAAGGCGGGTATTTGAATGTATGTGTGCACATGTTTAAGGAAATCGTCCAAAGGAAAATAAATACAAGTGATCAACATAGTCTTATGAATATTTTTCATTTTGACTTTTAATTAAAACTCTTTCATATATTTTCAATACTTGGAAGTGAATTTAAATTTTATGTATTTAATAAAATCTTGAACCTTTATCCAAAAATTTAAAATTTAAAGACATAGCTGTATGAGATATAATTTAATTACTTAAGTTTAAAATCGTTTTAAATCAAAAAGATTTTAATCCGGAAAGGTTATCGATTATTTAAAACAAACTTGATCTACACGTGCTATAGAGTGATCTAAAAATAAATAGCATGTCTCTAGCTTTTAAAGGTTCTAAGGTCTCTAAGGTATACACACATACGGACAGATGGACTGACAGAAGGACGACCAGACAGATCTAGCTAGCTTCAATTAATTGTCATCACCAGGACATTCAAGACTATTAATATACTTAATGGGATCTGCCACACCTCCTTTTTCTATTTTCCAAATTATACCTTGATTTGTCTTTTTTTAATGGTTTCACTGCATAATAAGATAATATTTCAAAATACAATATATAGAATGTAGCATTCATGCTAACTTACGACATATAATTTTTCTACTTGAGTGTCATTCGAGTCAGTCTGGTAATGCGAAACCAATTAGGACTGAAGCGAATAAGTGAACAAGTGACAGGACAAAATTGACAGTTGAGCGCAGTAAGCAAATCAACAGAAGGCAGACAGCAGGAGGCCAGAGACACCAGAGACAACAAGCAAATAAATAGCTGACAAATGTCAAGCTTTACAAATTGATATTAACAGGCTGAGAGATGGCTGAACTGGCGCAGACTGGCTGGACAAACACTGAACAATGAATCTGTGCAATCAACTAAATGACAAAGTGTAAAAAATACATTAAAGTAAAAGCAACAAAAGCAACAACAGCAACAACAGCAACTTTTGCAGCGAACTTATATGTAACGAATCATCGGGCATTACACTTGAAGCATTTAGCTGGCTGTGACAAAGCCAAATACTTGACAGGACATGAAAAAGGCTTGCCAACTAAAACGCTCTTCCAGACTGTGTGTGGATGTGAGTGCTTGAGTGTGTGTGTGCCTGTGAGTGCTGCTGCTGCTGGTGTGTGGGTGTGTGTGTGTGTGCAAACAAAAGCCCCAGAGGCTTTTAAAAGCGTATAGCGAAGGTGCCGGAAAAGCGCACAAGAAACGCCACTTTACATACCAAATCGTAAATATTTTGCTATAAAACAGCAGTTGGGTCCTGCCTGTTTGTCAGGTAAGCGAGACTGTCATCCCCTTGCGCCCTGCCCAGGTCTGGCCTGGCCTGGTCGACCATGCTAACGCATCGAGTGTGAACGAAGTGGGCTCTTGGCCGTTTTGCGGCGTTTTAGAGTTGACACAAAACAAAAAAACAAAAAAAGAAACAGTGAAACGAATATGCAACAAAAACTGTGCACGAATGTCACTTGAAATGTTTTTTTTGTTTTTTATATATACATTTCACTGCAACACTTTGATGGTCGTCTAGCAGCAGCAGCAACAGGAGTAAAAGCAGCGGCAGCAGCAGCAATCGTAGCAGTTGCAATTGCAGGTGCAGGAGCTCTTGTTGCCAATGCCATTACCTATGGCAACTCATAATTACGTTATGCTGTTTTTAGCAGCCAAATGGTGAATGTCGTTGTTGCTGTTGCAGTTGCTGTTGCTGTTGCAGTTGTCGCTAGCAGTCAAGTGCAGCAGGCTGTGGCATGCAACAAATGTTGTAGGCAAAAGCCGCAGCTGCACAGCTTCAAGTGGCGTTTGCCGTTGTTGTGGCGCTTCCGAAAGCGGCTTCAGCTCGGGCTTTGGCGCATTAAAAACTTTGCTCACCGGCAAGAGTTGCCTGGGCTGGTCGACTCTGAAGGCCACTCGCGCTGCGGCGACATTAAAAGCCATTTCTAGATGTCATTGAAGATGTTGTTGCAGCTTTAAAAACAAAGCCAAGTTGCTGTTTGAATAAGCTAAAGTCTTTGTTCTAAGACTAAATGGAATTAAGCGCTGATTAATTTAAAGCAATTTTATGTATGACTTACGCAGCTTCAGAATGTGATAACTGCATTTATATGGTGCTGAAATTTCTTTAATATTTATATAATAATTTTTGACTGAACTAAAAACGATAATTCGGTCTTAAGCCATTCATAATGTGAACTCAAATCAATGTTCCTCTAATACATATTTTATGAAAATTCTAAGTCTTCAATTCTAAATTCTGATATCTACATATAATTGAATTAAATTGAATTGACTTGAAAGTTGTTAACTCGAATGCCTTCCCCTAATCTACGTTTTAGTATAAAAAAGACTCTGAATATTTTTTCAAATTTAATATGAAAATTTAGTTCGACCTCTCGATTTCTGCTGCAGCAGCTTTAAAACAATGCTAAGTTGTTGTTGGCAGTCGGTAAATCCTTTGATAAACAAATAAATGTAGTGGAACTTTAATTAATTTTAATATATATTTTAAATTACTTAAGCAGCCGCTAAAGCTGATAAAAGCATTCATATCAAGCATAACTTTAATGAATATTTACTTGAAGTTGTGATTCATAATCTGAGCTCGAATTATACCATTCCTCTACACTCCACATTTTCATAGCAAAAAATTCCAAGAATCCTTTTAATCTGCCCCCCAGCTGGGAATCAATTTCAAATTTAATATGAAAATTAAATTCGACTTCTCGATTTCAGCCACATGCTTGGCACAAGCTCTTGTGGTAATCTATAGCAAATTGCCAAAGCAAATAAACAAATCGTTTTAGGACATATTAAATTTAAGACCTGCTGCTAAGAAACTCGCAATATAATATTTAGTATACGCCAAGTGGCCAACTCTGGCTGGCTCTGGCTCTGGCTCTGGCTCTGGCTTTGGCTCTGGATATGACTGGCTCTGGTGCTGGCTTACTTTGACTTCGTCTTGTTCAACTCTCTGTTTACCTTGGGCCCAGCTGCTCAGCTGCTCATAATCAATTTAGATGCTGGCCAACCGCAATAACAACAACAGCAAAAAGAGCAACAAGAACAGAGTTTGCCACAACAGCCTTTACAATTATGTGAAGTGTGTGTATATTGCACATTTCCTTTTTCGTTTGCCATAAAGACTGTACTGCAGCTGCTTGGAACAAGGACCCCAACACGCTGCCGCTCCTTAGGGACTGCATCTTGGCCTGGCCTGGCTGACTGGCCTGCCTCGCCTGGCATGGCATGGCATGGCCTGGTTCAGCTCGGACGCTTTTCATGTTGTTCATTTTTGACGTAAACATTATGATGCATTCGGTTCAGTAATTTTTATTGTATTTTTTTCCTCTCTCTCTCTCTCTCTCTCCCTCTCACTCTCTGCCTCAGTCATTTTTCTTGGCCTGGCCGCTGGCCAGTTGAGCTGCGCTGTTTGCTCGGGTCTCGCCTTGATTTCTGGGCTCAATTCTGCTGCTTTAATATTGCAAACATTTCGCCGAGCTCCGTGCCGTCCTCAAAGCTTTTATGGCCGTTTTGCTGTTTATTTGGTTTTATTAAAAATACGACCAGCTCCACTCCACCCCACTTCCAGCATCATATATACTCGTCCTCTATATGTGGCCTTCGCTCTGTTCTTATGTTGCATGGCGGCATTCATTTTGTAGTTATTTATTATGTGCTAGACTCGTTTTCCAAACAATTTTTGTTATTATCATTCTTATATACTCGACCCACGCACATCCACAACCACCCCCCCACACACACACACACCCACCCACATGGCAGCTTGTGGCTCGAAGTGCTGTGCTGCATTGTTCGAATGGCTGTGGATGCTGGATGCCCGAAGGCAGATGAGCCAAGCTTGTTTTTAATATCTAAGTAATTATTTATTACAAACGGAAATGTTTCCAAATTGCATTTAGGCACTTTTTCTAATAGGCATGCATTCATTCGTTCTATTACAGCCAACCCCATACGATCTGAAGCATTTCTTTCCTAGTTGCATGCGTTTTTATTGCATGCCTAAAGAGTTGGGCAAAAAAATGTTGGATAACTGGAATGTTTGCTCTACTGTTTTATTGCTCTTTTCATTGTGTTGCGTATGCGAATCCCAATAGCTTAGCAGAGCATAAACACCATACGATAAATGCTTATCTTTGTGTACCCTGAACCCAATGAGTGTGGGAAATCGGGGTAGTATGCTTTTGCGAAAAAGTATGTAATAGACAGAAGGGGGCGTGGCAGAATCCAGATGGAATGGATGCACAGGGAGTTTGTCCAGCCGTCCATCTTCTCCATATATATTGCTGTATAAAACGCAATTTTCGATCGATAACTCATACCATGATAATTATCGATAATTTGATTTCGACATTTAAGCTTAGCTTGAACACCACAAAAGATGGGAACAGCTGTATTGAATACAGAGATTCTGCATATTTTATTGTTCGGTTATCGTAGAATGATTGAAATATCAACTCATCGATTGATATTTATGTATATATAGATATTCTGCATATTTTATTTTTCAGATATCGTAGAATGATTAAAATATCAACTCATCACTATATTCAGAGTATCTTCTGGTCACGCCATCCCAACTAGAGCATTCTTACTTGTTTACACTATTTTTTATGTTTTTCTTAACGAAAGTTCTCTTTGGGTAAAGTACCAATTGCTTTTTATTGATTTTGAATGAAATGCTTCCACTAGAATGAAATTCTAAAGAAACTGCTCTGAGTATTTCCTCCGTTTCTTTTGCGTTTACTTTTCATTTACGCTCAAACTTTTGCATAGTCAATTAAGTGGACATATTTCTGTTTTGCAATTTATAGTTTCAAGCTGTAATGTTCTTTGACAGAGATGCATTGCCTGTTGCCACAGCAGCTGGCTGTAAATGCTGTTGCCAGCTGGCACACGCATCCTTTAGCCTTCACAATTGCATCCTTTGCAGCATGTGTTAATGCACTAATTTCAGTGGTAATTCATATCATTTATGTGCTCACATATCCAATTAGTGAACTAATGCAAGTCCCAAACGTCCAATTGTATAACACTTGAATACCTGAGTGTGGTTGTGTGGCAGATAGCTCAGTCTGCAGCAGATCGCTTGGCAACCGCAGTCAATGCATTTCGTAATTATGTATATTATTATCATAGCTTTGTGGGAGACCGGCGGCAAGATAACTGCTAAATACGCTTGGAATGTTAAGCAGAGGCTGCCGCCAAGCGACAGATAAGCTATTTAATACACTTAGCGGAATTTACATGGGCATTCCTGAAGCACGTGTGGAATATGCGAGTCAACGGAACCGCAGGCAGCCAATGTCATTGGCATGCATAGCTCCAGGCGCTAGCCAAATATTTGCCACGCAAACACAAAGTTGACATGGATGATTGTGCTATGGATGGCATATGTCAAGCGGCGGTTAAATATGTTTATGAGATTCGAGTTCTCTCTTTTTGTATTTATTTATTCTCATTTAATCGGCTGAAATACGGTAAGCTGGTGCATAAAGGGCAGCTGAATGCGGTTATCAGTTTGAAATTTAATAAAAATAATGCGAATGTTATATAATTATATCAACTAATAAATACCCTGTATACTGCTAAGTCTAAAGCTGACTGTGAAATATATATAATATATGTTTAGATGGCAAACTAACAGCGAGTTAACTCTGTCAACTCTTAAGCCCCTTACCTGTTGCATACTTACTCACATGTCATGCCACCCCTTCATAGTCATTTGCTGCATACAGAGTATCGCTATGAGCACGTAATTGAATCGCATTTTATTTTGCTGCATAATTTATACATGGCTTTTGTAGATAATTAAAATTACATCATTATACCAAAGCCCCAATCACAGCAAGATAATGACTGTCCGTTCTTTTCATTCTTCTACACTGCCACTGCCAGCCAGCCCGGAAGCAGGCGCATCCTGTGCAGCGGCATTTAATTGCCAGCCGGCTGCTGTTTGTGGTCTGCCCAAAGCTATTAGGGATAGTCTCGCATAGCAGCAGCAGCAGCTGGTACCTGGCAAAGTTTCAGAATCAGCAAATTGAATCATTTCAAAACTTGGCAAAAACTTGCCGAAATTGTTTTTATAATGCGCAACTTTTCACTAATAGAGAGAGAGAGAGAGAGAGAAACAAAGACAGAGAGAGAGAGAGAGTGTGTGAGACGAGTCTCAGTTGCAAATTAAATTTATGCGTCGCGCTTTAGCTGAATCGTCTTTTTCTGATATTTATTTTTTCCAAGTTTCGACTGCAACTGCAATGCAGCACAGTTTCTGTCAGCGACAGCAACAACACGAATCGGGGGCGTGTCGGCAACCGCAAATAAATTCACCAGAATATCTTTTTTATGAGCGACCACAACTCACATGCAAACAAAGGCAAACACGCGCAGCTTCATTCTGTCACATAAAAGCGTTACGAAAAGGTGTGTGCGCAGCTATCGGGCACAGTTCGGGCTCCTGCTGCCAACATAAGTGCCAAAATATGTTAACTGATCAATGCAAAATACATAATTCCTCGCATGCAAATCAATTTGTGAACAATTCTTTTTGTGAACAAGTGAGTGTACTCTAGTCGGGACGGCCTGACTAGTAGATACCCTGAAACCAACACAAATCTGGACTTTTTATCCCAAACATTGACAGTGACACTTGCATGCATGTATGTATGTATTTGAGCAGAAAAAAGTGTGAACTTTTACAAATTTTCCACAAAAAATAGAGACATGTTTCCCGTTGCATTTAAGTTCACACCTTCACAATCAAATAGTATGCTTGTCAAAAAAGTGGGGGAAAAACCGACAACACTGAGAGTTGAACCCACATCCCGCATCAGCTCTACCAACACCAGCACTTTACTGACAATTCAAATACAATTTAATCGCAATTGCGACTCTTAGAATAGGTAAGACTAAAGGTATTTGAATGTATATGTGCACATTTATATAGCAACAAATGTGTACGCTTGGCGTTGCTTGCCATGTGCCATTACCAATTGGCACAGCATTTTGTTTCATAACTTCTGTATTACTTAACGGATTACAATGAAAATTTCCGCATATGATCTACATATTATCTTTAACATTTATCAGTTTAGTTTTATTTAAAGCTCTTTCACATAATGATTGTATCTGCAACTGAACTTCAATCTTAAGGGTATAGTATATTTTGGTATATTTAATATATTTGGAGACGCTTTTCAAAATATTAAAAAAATATATATATAAATTTTATTAAAAATATATTTAACAAGTAAAAAAGCTCTAGTCGAGACTGCTCGACTACGAGATCCCCTGAACCCTTCCAGGAACTAATATTTTAATAATTCGTCGTTCCACTTCTACTTACACATGCACACACACATACACACATAAGCACGCACGTATAAACAGGCATGGGCTGCCATGTGAGCTTACTTTGAGAACTTAATTGTTTAATAACTTTTTTTGTAGACGGACAATCTTGATAAAACTTTCAGACCGTGATAATAACATTAAAATGTGTGTATGTATCAACTCACAAGTCTCTAGTATTTGAAATACGGTTTTTGCAAACTTGTAGGAAAGGGGGTGTTATGAGGGGTGGGGGGTGAAATATGACAAAAACCGAAAATCTTAAAAATACACATGATTCTACATTTTAAATTTGAAGACTCTATCTTCAAAGGTGTAGAAGATATAATTTTATAACTGATTTTCGATAAGGTTTTTTATCGATAACAAAAAAACAGAAGCAGTTATCGATTTTTAAAAATAAACTTGATCTGCGCGTGCAATATACGGACCTACAGTTTCAAATTTCAAGTCTCTAGCTCCTATATCTTCTGAAATCGACGCGTTCAAACATACGGACAGACGGACAGACAGACGGACAGGGCTAGATCAACTTTTTTTGTCGCCCTGATCAAGAATATATATACTTTATGGGGTCTGCCACGCCTCCTTCTGCCTGTTACATACTTTTAACAAAACCATTATACCCTGATTTCCCATTTTTAATGGGTTCAGGGTATAAAAAATATCAATTTTATACATACGAAACGTTAATAAAAATTTTAAGATTCTAGGTCAAAACACGTACGAGATATAAATTAATAGTCGATATTTGATAACGTATTCATCGATTATATTAAAATGTGAATAGCTAACCATTTCTTTTTTTAACCAACAACCAATCTGCGCCTATAATATATCGACCTACAAAACAAATTTCAAGTCTTTAGCTCTCATATGCTCTGAGATCGACGCGTTCATATATAGGGACAGATGGTCGGACGGTAAGATAGACATGACTAGATCTACTCAGCTTGTCACCCCGATCAAGAATATATATATATACTTTATGAGGTCTATCACACCTTCTTCTGCCCGTTACAAACATTTTTACAAAACCATTATACCCAGATTTCTCATTTTCAATTGTTCCAGGGTAGAATATGTAGTAACACTATTTACATATTTGCATACACATGCACATACAAACATATGCTCGTAAAACATATTTGACCACATTGGGTAATAATTTGTTGACTTGGGTTAATAATTTTGTCATTATTATTTCAATTAGTTGTGCCGGACAAAAGGAAATTACTTGCCCAGAGGAGGAATGTCGTTTGGACAGCTGAGACAATTTCCTAGCCGCAAAGCAATTTGATATAAAATATTGAAATATGGCCATTATCATGGAGACATGCGTGCGCATGCCGTTTGCATAAACAAATTTGCTTAAATATGTACATTATTGCACTTAATTGGCTTGAGCTGTGGCCAATTGACAGGGCTGCAAATGCTCGACCTGAATAGCTGGCAGCAGCTAGAGGAATTTGATATTTATGTAGCATAAATTATGGCCCCGAAAATTCAAATAAATCTCTGTAATAGCCATGAGCAGCAACATTTAACCTGCACTTACTGGCATTTGCATTTGCATTCGATACGAGAAGAAGACGCTGAAGTTTCTTGGTCGAGCTGAGGCTGCTCCGGCTGCTTCTGCTTCTCTTGTTGGTTGAGCAGACAGGCAGCTGCATGCACTCAGCTAAATGAAAACGTGCACGATGTGCCCAAATAGTTTAGAGCCATGCAACATGCAATGCGCTTTATGTTGTGGCCACACAACCTAAGCAGACAGCAGCAAAAGTGCAAGGCATGCAGCGCATACAAAACATTGAGAGTCTGCTGCAGCTGCCTTCATTCCATTCAGTGAAAGTGTGTGTGTGTGTGAGTGTGTGTGTGTGTGTGTGTGTGTGTGTGTGTGTGGGTAATAAGAGAACAGCGCCAAGACAAAGCCAACAGCGTGCAGCAGCAGCTGAAGTTGGCTGCACAAAACTCCTTGCAATATGTGTGTGCAGTGTATATGAAGATGCATATGCAAGGCGCCTAATTTGATCATTTATCAAGTGTGTGAAATGCATAAGCTAGCTGTGGCAAGCTTCTCCGGTTCCCTGACGCCACTAAATCAAACCAGAGCAGCCCGTCTCAGTCGCCGTCGCCGTCGCCGTCGCCGTCGCCGTCGCCGTCAACTGACAAATCTAAACAGGCATGTAATCATTTTAGCTGACGTCTTAATGCCGCAAGAGCTGTCACTGTCTATAGTCGCAGACAGTTTGTTATAAAGGCAAACAGTGCAAGGCGCGAGCACATGCGGCGTATGCGTAATATTTATATTTGTAATGCAAGCACAAGATATTGAAAACAGTGTTGCCAGTTTGACCTATTTCTGGTTAGATTTATTTCTTTTTTTTATTTCTTTTTTTATTTTAATCTTTTTTTTTTTTTTTTTTTTTTTTGATTTGATTTTATTGAATTTTGCCATTTTTTTATAATAGTAGTTTATTGCACCATTTACAACATTTTCAAACAGAAATTCCAAAATAAAATCAAATCAAGCAAAAATAAATAAATAAATTAGAAAATGTAGGAATACACAAATATATAGGTCTATTTTATTATTATTGTCATCATTTCAACCAAAAAAAAATACAAGTAATGATAATAATAAAATTAATAATTTTTTTTTTTGTGTTTTTTTAAATTTAATTTCTTTATTGCAGTTGTTTGTCTTTATTTAAAAATACATCGTAAATATATCGCAGTTGTAAATATTCCTTAACTATGAGCAAGCAAAAGCCCTTAATAATACTGTTTGTTTTGTTTATAGTTTAGGTCTCTTTTGAGACTGCTCTTTTCGTATGTTTTCTTCTATTTCAATATACCTTGCCTTCCAGCATTTTTTTTTTTTTTTAATTTTAGCCATTTAACTCTAGCTTTATCCACAAACTAACTTATTTTGAAGCTTCACAGCTGGCAACACTGCTGCTAAGGCACATTTGTCTGTCTAAATTTTTAATAATACTAATTAGTACTAAATATTTTAGACTCTTATTTTCTAGTTTGTCTCTTAATTGACTCGCAAAGTTGTATTGGCCATATTGTGCAAGGTCTACCACCTATCACACTTTAGCCACTCAGGCACTTTTACTTTGCATTTGCTCTCATTTGCAGCACTTAAGTTCTGGCTCCACCTCTCCGCCCCCTCTCCGCCCCCTTCTCATCGACCGGCAGCGCGTCAACATAAAATTTTTAGCTTTATAAATATTTGAGCGCTTAAAAGCTAGACGGGATCGTCCAAAGTGCCACAAAACGAGGCCCGAGAGTAGCTCTGAGGTCTGCTCCAACATTCTCCTCTGCTCTTTTGCCTTTCACTCTTTTTTTTTTTTTTTTGCTAACTGTTGTATAGTTGGCAGCTACTTAACAAAGCAACGGCCATAATAGCAGCTTGGTTTTAATACTTTGTTTGCCCATGGGCGATAAAGATTGAAAAGTTTTTTCATCTAGCTTCTGGGTGCTGCTAATTTGGGCTTCAATGCAATTAGCAACTCGAGTGGCAGAAAAAAGTCTTCGTCGCACTTTAAGCATTTTGACCAGAGAAAATCACATTTGCATTTGTTTGGCATGCATAATAACAAAACCGAGCGCAACCACAAAGAGCGAGAAGAGAGTCAACCACAGCTATAGCGACTGTTGCAGCCTCCACTCACAGAGGCCATTTTGTATTTGAATTCGGATTCAAATGCTGATTCTAAGCCAGCGGGTGGCGTGCAGCTTGAATACGGTGAATTTCACATTAGTTTGCATTAGCCTTGCGCCAGTTGTGCGGCCACGCCCCCCACGCACCCCACACGCACCCCACACACAGCCCAGCCGACACAACCGACCGACTGTTGGATAATTTTGTTATTGTTCGTTGTAAGTATTATTGTGCTCAATGCGGCGCAAAGTTAGCCGCTTTAGCCATTGTTCTGACTTAAGGCCACAGAGTTTTTGCTAAACTTTCGATGCCCTCGCTCTGAGTCTCTCTCTCTCTCTCTCCCATCTCTCCCATCTCTCCCTTCTCTCCCTTCTCTCTCTGGCTCTCTCTGTATACTTGACACGTTTTAAATTTCTAACAACTCTTTGGCCAAAGTTCAGCTGTTCAACCAGCGCCCAGAATACTTTGCCTTGTTATGCTCATTTCAGAAGTGAAAGAGTATATTGGTTTCGTCTTATCGTCCGTCCGCACGTCCATCTGTCTGTCCTTCCGATCATCCTTCAGTCTGTCCAGTGCTCAGATTTTCCCGATACGCCCACTTGGGAGGAAAATCGTATATGGAATCTGTAACAACGCTTTTACTTGGAATGATTGAGACTTTAAAATTAAAACATATAATTGTGTTGACAACCGAAGATCAAAAATGATGCAGGCTACATCTTCTTCTGCAGAGGCCTTGGCAAATAGGGTTAAGTTATATTTTTTACAGTCTTAGAGCTAACAGCTTGATTGAATGATTGAGTTACTGCTGACCTCCTCTATTGATAACATTAAAATAAATTGTACGTTCCTGTAATTTCCACCGTTTTGGGGCCTTAGCCCCAGAAATTTACAATTACTTTACTTCTAAGGGCTGGCCAAAAATCATATTCACGCCGAAATCGGAATGAGCAGTTTTACAATTATATATACATTTAACTTCTAAATTTCTGTTGATCTCCACAATTGATATACCTAAATGGTATATATGTCTCTTGGCGTGGCAAATTGGAAAAAGCTGCATACTCCAGTATTTTAGATATACTAAAATCAGATAGTTTAGCTACTGCAGAATCCTTGATACTTTTACCAAAAGAGTACAACTGTTTTAGAACCGTGATTAAATATCATGCAGTCAGTAGCAGCCGACTGCAACATTCTTACATGTGTCTCATACCTTAAACGATAAACTCGATGCACCACACTTAAACCACATTTATGTTAAAGTCGAAAAGCCCTCAAAATTATTCTTAATAAATTGGCATGTACAAAAAGCAAATAGAACCTTGACTAATTGGGAAATAATCGGTTCAATAAGCCGATCATTAAATATCCCGTTTCACATCAAGTTAATTAAAAGCATTTGCGAGCCTTGTTTTAATACATGCAGAATGTGTTATTTATTTATTGAATTCGAATTGTCATTAAAGAACATGTCGACATCATTATTTTCGCTGTTTGGATGTTGTGTCTCACACACACACACACAGGCACACACAGGATATTTATGGATGCTGCATGCATAAAAAACACAGTATAAATCGCAATGACACATTTTACGTTTTGATGCTGTCTTCCTCTCTGCCTGTCTCTCTCTCTCTCTCTCTCCCTGTGTTCCTTTCTTTGTTGCCGTTGCTCTACCGCTGTCTCGAGTGCTGTCTCCTTCAAATGGCAGCTCTCGCGCACATCCTGGAGTGTCAAATATCCCGCAGCAGAAGCAAAAAGGCAACGGCAGCTTTTATTGTTTCCGCTGTTGACATTATCACGCTGCCGACACCTGCCTGCCTGCCTGCCTGCTTGCCTACCTGCCTGCACGAGTTGCCAACCATTTGAATGTTGTGACTTTAATGCAATGCGACAGCCAACCTCTTTCGCATTCACACGCGTCTCCTGCTAACCACCATACAAAAGTCAATAGTACGCACACACACACACACTCACACACACATACACACACACACACACCCACAGCTCAGCTGCCGCATTAGGATAATTAAAAGTGTCCTGAGCTTACGCCGCTTACCTTAAGCGTATTAGACGTTTATGCCTGTGCAACAGTTATGCAGCCCGCAAGTGGGCGTGGCAGCTTTTATATATATTTTTTTTAACAATCATTGACGATTAATCTTGCAGTTCCGGGCGTAGCAAAACTTTAAGTGAAAAAAAAAAATGGTAGATAATTAAAAATTTAACACTCCATTAAAAAGCAACAAGATATGAAATGGGCTTTTCATCTCTCAACCTTTCCACTTTATATATATATTGAGAAAAAAATAAAAATAAAAAACAATATATATTTAATGTAATTTAGAGAGTGCAGTGAATAAATAACACGCATACATGTTGCTTGACCAAATAAAAGCCACAGGACAAGAAGTTGCAATGAATATTGAATATATATACTTATATATATATATATATATATATATATATATATATATATATATATATATATATATATATATATATATATATATATATATATATATTTTATTTATTTAATTATTTATTTATTTTTTGAGTAAATGTATATAATTATGTATGGAATGGCGGATCATTCAAAAAGAAGCCTCGATGTTGTTAGCAATGTTTCAAGCTTTAGGTCATCATGATTTGTTTGGTGCTTAGACAATGTTTAGCGTCGGTGTAACGGACTCCCTTGGATCTTGCTTAATACTTGTTTGAACTGTTGTATAATAAATTTAGCTGAACTGCTCATCGAGCAGAAGAGCGATAGCTTCTTATTTTTTATTTAATTTTATTTTAATATTATTATATATTTTTTGGGATTTATTTTACTTAAATTTTAATGTTTTTAAGTTTTGCTTATTAACTTGGTTTATTTATTATTTTTTAGTTTAATATTTGGATTATTTTGTATATTTCATGTATTTTTTTTATTTACACATTATTTATTCACTTATTTAATAAATTTTATTTAATATTTTTTTGAGTCAAGTCCCCCAGAGAGAGGGAGAGAGAGAGGAAAAGAAAAGGAGAGATATAGATATAGAGAGAGAGAGAGAGATAGATAGATAGAGAGAGAGAGAGAGAGAGAGAGGGAGTCGAATAAGAATGGCCTTTAATACTATGTCTGTTTATGCTTGAGCATATTGGCTGCTTTACTGCTTACTAACCCAATTAGCATGTTGGCATAGCACCTAATAACTAATTGCTGAAGCTTATCAAGTGTGCAGCAAGCTAAGTATTGTAGTTGGTAATTCGTTTACGTACTATCAATTCAACTAGAATTTCAGTCACATTTTCAAATTATTTCCGCATGCTCGATAGGCCTAAGAGAATATATTATAAAATGTTAATTTCAATGGCTATATTGAAAGCCTCGAATAAGGTAATCAATCTTGATTAGATGTGAGCTTAACTAATTGACTCAAATAACACAATTGATTATTTGCATATTCCCAATTAATTTCGACTTTCATTACTTTCGTAATTGTCTCATCCGAAGTGCAGTTAACGTTCTGAATGTTTGGTTAAATGGTTTCATTTAGTGGCAATTATTATATATGTGTACATCACTCAATTATGGGCCCGGCACCGTTGATGACTGTGTTCCATCTATGCAGTTGGTGCTTCACTGTAAAAACAAAAAGAAAAAAAAAAAGATAAAAGAAATATGCTCGAATAGCGGTTTACGATTTGATTACCAAGAATGACAGCGGCCATTTTGTCAAACAGCAAAATGGCGAATGGCCGACTGCTTTATTGACAGGCGTGCGAGGGGAGGCTTGGGGAGGTTGCATGCAGCGCGTTGCGGGTTCGAGTGATGCATATAAAAAAGTGCGAGCATGTTTGTGTGGGTGCTTGTTTGTGTGTTGGTGTGCAGTGGTCATCAAGTTGGCAATGCAAACTCACGTATTTTATGAGAATCGTTTATTTGGCATGGATCTCCGCGCCCTGAGACCAACTCCCTCTCCCCGTTCCTCTCCCTCTCCCGATCCCAGTTCCAGTTCCAGTTCCACTTCCAGTTCCAGTGCCCGATTCATTTTCAGTTTGAGTTTCTGTGTCGCAAAAAAATACTCAGTGTGTCATAACTATTTTTTATGCAACACTTTTGCGGTAGCCGTTAACGCTGATTTATGAGTGTTAAGTTAATTTGCGCTGGCAGGCAGAGGCGTGGCCGCGTCGCCCACTGCTATTGCCGCCGGTGCACATTTTCGGCGCTATTCATGTGATTCATGCATGCTTCACACACACACATCATCACGCACACATGCATACAATGCAAATAAGGCGACGTGCACTTTGAGTTATTGCCAAATAATACATATGAAGCCTACGCTTTGCGTGTGAGGGCACATGAAGGAATCATGAAGCTCCTTATACCCGTCACAATCAATCGATAAACGGCTTAGAAAAATCTTAAAAATGTTAGCAAACTTATGTGACCAGTCAATGCTAAACAAATGTTAAGCAGAAAGTTTGTTGAAAACTGAAATAGGATTATCCGTCCTGTTTGGGATATATAAAAGCTAAAGTTATTTACGTAAGTATGATATACAACAAATTAAAAATTTTAACAGTTATCAATCTTTGCGTAATTGGGATACACCAAACTAAAAATTCCCTAATATTATTCCCCAACGTATAACACTTTCAGTTAAGAATATCCCAAGGATGTTATTTATATCCTGCTGAATAATTTGTAAATCACCCTCTGTAAACTTAACAGCCTAGCAGAACGTCCCTTTAAGCGCATTTTCAGCAGCATAGAGAGCGCCAAATTCAATAAAATCCTCACAGATGGCTAATGAGAAATTTTTTTCCAAACTGAAAAATAGGGAAATTAGCCAAGTTGAAAATGTCTATGTGTCTGTCTGTGAAACTCAGGTTGGTTTTGTTTTCGCATGCATTCGAGCTCTCGTGGATACGAAACCTTTCCAAATGTTGTTGTCTTCGCTAAAGCTGTTAGCGCTACCTGCTGAGATTTACTTTATGCCAACTATTCACAATGGCTCTTCAGTAAGCTCTCTATATCTCATAGTTGCTGCTCTATACTAAACGAATATGGTGGTGTTGCTTGCTTAACGAACATTTGCTTGCTTACAGAAGCTGGTTGCTACATTTGATATGCAAACGTACATCAGTTTAGTGATACAAAACTGCTATAATTAATGCGCGCGAAATTCAACTATATTTTGTAATTCTGACGTGTTAATTTTGAAAACATGTTTCTCAGTTTGAGGTTTCGGATATAAAGTTAATGAAATTTTACAATAATTTATTAATTTCAAAATAATGATAATAATAATAATGCTATTAAGTGTGATTTAATATATTCAATTTAATAAATAATTTGATATAATGCTTGAAAACTCACAAAGTTAAGAAACAAACGCAAAGTTTATTAATTTAAAAAAAAAAAAAAAAAAAACAGTAAAACTAAAAATAAATTAATATAAAAAACTTTTTTTAACACTTGGAAGTAAATATTTTTACTGTATATATATATATATATATATATATATATATATATATATATATATATATATATATATATATATATATATTAGTTTATATAAATATGTCAGTATTTCTGTTGTAAAACACTTTAGGTTTTATGAAACTATATGTATAATAAAAGACAGCATAAAAAATGCATTTTTTTTATTATCTTATATCAACCTTAAAATACTTTTTATATTTTTGCTATTTTGGCTTATTCATAAAACTTATAAAGTTATTAATTAAACAACTAAACAATATAAAGCTTGAAAATGTAATTTTTTGTTGTTTCGGAAGTTTTATAAAACTGATAGTAATAATATATTAATTAAAAAACTTAACAATAAAAATTCAATATAAAATAGCTTTGTTCATTTAAAACAAGTTCTAAAAACTTGATATCAACCATTTTAGCTGTTCCTCTGTAACTGAGGCGATAAGATAAGCCTTCAACTGTAAGACAAACTGTAATCGAATGACGTCAGCACCACAGAACAGATTGTCAGTTGACCCTGAAGTGGCAGCTACAACGGGACAAGTCAAGAACGACTTCTGCTATAGCATCGCAGAGTTGCACGAACTCTCAGGCAGCTTGTGCTAGCCTCATTGCAGATCTCTGTGTTGATCTTTATGAGCGACATGCGTCGGTGTTTTTTTATGTTTATTTATACAGAGTACTTTTTAACTGCCGGCTCGCTTTCGAAATTCCGCGCTTACCCAAGCGGGGCGGCAGCGTTATATTATATTCTGTGTTTATGCACATTTTTTTTTAATAATTTACGCCCGTCCAAATATTTGTATAGAACAATATGGTGACACACTTTCCACTCAGCGGCGCCGCAGCTGAATGCACAGTTTGGAATACGAGTACGAATTCTGGCACTCACCTGGCCCCTAAGCTCAAGCTCAGGCTGTGTACCTAGTCAAGTGCAGATGCCGTAGATAAAGTCAGATAAGGTCAGATGGGGCATGATTTTTCACATGTAGGGCCAAGCTGATTGCACAATGCATTTTGGGGTAATTAGTGAAAAGTCAATTAAATATTATAATTAAACATTTTACAGTTTGTCGCCGTCATTTGCACATCATTTGCCTTGCTCATCATCTGCGAGGCGAGGCGGGCATCGCTTTATTACGAATGCTTCATCCTTGATCTCAAATGGTGTTCAGTGTCAACTGCTTTTCCAAGCTGGCCAAAAATAAAAGCAAACTAATTGTACGTGTCCATAGATTAACGATGCGGATAGACAGATCGTGGCCTCATCTTGGTCAAGAATACGCAGTCGTTATATGTATGGCTGCCCCCTTTTATTGCCAAATAGAAATCCAACAAGCTATATTTTTGCATAATTTAAGAAGCTGCCAGAGAAGTCCAAAAAAAGTCAACTCTTTGCTAGGAGCTGTTCGACTTCCATCTTCGCCCGCTGCCCCGCCCACAGCTGCTGCCAGCTGCCAGCTGTGCAGCAGATTTGAGCGCGCATGAAAAAGAGCAATTTGACGCTTAAGCGCACAGTTGGCCCGGCCCAGACTCAGTTCAACGGCGGCAGTCAAACGAGCAACACGCGGCGAGCGCAAAGATCGCATAGAAAAGCATTGAAGAGAAACGCGCCAAACAAAAGACTTAGACGACAAACTTGAACTTGTGCAGTGCGATATTTGTGTTTAAGCATCCTGTATGTAGAGGAGTAATAGCTGTGTGTGATCGTTAATCGTTAATCGTTAATCGATAATTTAATTTGTTGTTATTTACTTGAACTCAACTCAGCCATTGAGTCACGTTTACTTAGCCTTAACTATGTCAAACTTAATATTGTTTAACTTTACGCTCGTATGCCAATGTAAACAGTTATTGTTATATATATATATATACATATACCGATATATATGTATGTGCGTGGCATATTAGTTCCGTTTACAGCCGGCTTATATAAGGGGTCAAGTGAAATTTTGGCATTAGGTTTCATTTTGCACGCTAGCCTAAAATGAAATGGCAAAAACTCATTTCGATCGAAGCTATCAATGGTTCATCTGCCAAAATTGTCTCACTCTCTCTCTCTCTATCACTCTCTCTCTTCCCCTGTCTCTCTCCATCTCACTCTCTCCACCACTTCACAGCTCATTTCGCTGTTCGTTTTCAACTCTTGTTGGTCTCATTTATTTATCGTTTTTTATTTTCCCTCCTCCTGCTGCTTCTTCTTCTTCAATATTTACCTTTTTTGTTTTGATCGCCGCTTACGTAATGGCTCGCATAGCGGTATTCGTTGGCAACTCACGTCGTCGTCGTCGTCGTCGTCGTCGTCGTCGCATACGCAGTCTGTTTGCTGCTCGTTTTATCAGCTCAGCTTCAGAGTCGCATTTTTGGCTGCGCTCTCCTGCTGCACTCTCTAGGCTGCTGCTGCTGCTGCTGCTGCTTTCTGCACTCTGCGACTCATTTGGCATTTGGCAGCTGGCCAGCTGCTGGTGCTGCTACTCTTCAGTGATGCCATTTCAGCTTTTTTTCTCGTCAGATCTGGCTTTTTTTAAAGTCCAAGAGTGCAAGTGAAAGAAGAGTTTGAAAACAACGGAAAGCGGAAATTCTAGCTTTTTAGACATTCGAAAAAGTAATTTTTTTAAAGATTTTTTTATTTTTCATACATAAATTTGAGTGTTGTAATCACTGATGCAGTTTCAGCTTTGTTCCCATCATATTTGTTGTTTTTTTTTTTAAAGAAGATTGCGGTATGAATTTGAAAACAGCGGAAAGCGGAAATTTTAGTTTTTTAGAAATGCGAAAAATTTTTTTCAGTTTTATTTATATTTTTTAATTTGAGTGGAAATTAATTTAAGCGGAAATTCTAGCTTTTTAGAAATTCAAAAACTATTTGCTTTAAAGATTTTTTTTTTTCATATTTAAATTTGAGTGTTGCAATCACCGAAACAATTTCAACTTGTTTTCCGTCACATTTGGCTTTTTTAAAAGGAGATTTTAACAGGAGAAATTCTAGCTCTTGTTAAATTCAAAAAAACTCTTGTTTCAGTTTTATTTTTGTTTTTACATTTATTTATTTATTTTTATTTTTAAATTCAAAATTATCTAATAGAAAATACAAAATTAAGTTAGATAAAGAAAAAAAAAAAGAAAATAACAAAAGTTCCTCAAATGTACATTGCACATTTTATGTGCATATATTATATAAATTCTGCTACGTTGTTTTAAAATCACGACTCAGCTTTTTTTTTTGTTGCCTTACCAGCTAGATCTAGCTTTTTTTGCTCTGGGAAAAATGGCTACACTGCTGCTCTCTCTCCTTTTACAAATGTCCATTGCAAAATCAACGCATTCTGTTGTTGGGTCGCCACTATGAATGCAATATTACTTCAAGCTAATTTCCATACGAATGCGGAGACGACGACGGCGACGACGACGTTTACATATTCATACGCAAGCATATGTACATATTTATGATTGGCAAGGCTCTCTGTGTTTCCCTCTCTGTTTCTCTTCGAGCTTAATATATTTTGCTCATTAAACTTTTTGATCTTTCTCTCTCTCTCTCTCTCTCTTTCTCTCTCTGTCCCACTCTCTGTGTGCAGCTGGTCAAACAACTTTCCACGAAAGTGCAAGTGTTTCCTTAGCATTGTCTGCTGCGGCCCACAGCAGCGGCAATGTCGACGCTCTTGGCTCAAGTAGGAAGTGGGTTAGTGGTTTAAGCGTTGTCTGTTCAATTGTCTGTCCCCCTCTCTCTCCATCTCTGCTTTGTTATTATGCACTGTCTGCCTCTTTTTTTTTGCCAGTCATAAGCCTGTGGGCGTGCCAGCTAACGCTTCTTCTTTTTTGTTCGCTAATATTCAATGCACGCGTATTGTGAAGCATTTTTTGCTGTTGCTGTTGCTGTTGTCTTATATGACAAGCGGCTGTAAATTTATTTTTTTATAAAACGTCGTCTCATCACTGTTAAAGGCGTAAACAAGTTTGTTGCCCAAATCAGTTAGTAGTTAGGCCAGCTAAGGCGCTCATCAGCCAAAAAAAAAGACTCTAAGTTATTCTTGAGGAAGAGGAAGTGTCTCCCCAAGAAATTAGCACTCTAGATTCTGCTCCCATTAGACTGAATATTGTGAATCAATTAGATGATGATATGTAACTAATAGCTTGACAGCCTTCCGCTTGGCTTCCGGCTTGCTTCTTCACGCTCCTCTGATTAAATGGCGCCGTCATTGAAGCAGCTGCTAATGGCATCACAGACATGGCGGAGAGGAGGCGACATCGCATGCATAGCTAATTTGTCATGCGCCTCGGGAGCTGGCAAATATTTGCTTGAAGCTTGAGCGCGCATTGACCTCAAAGCCGCTGCAAAATAAATTGAATAATGTCTGTATTAGGCTAATACGAGGCAGCGCCGGCTAAAGTCAACAGATACGAATTTAATTTAAGCCAATTAAATGTAAGACAATGCCATGCTAGTCTCAACAAAAGCGAGTCAAGTGGCTCATGCTTAGCTCAGCTTAGTTCACAGCTGCTGCTGTCTCTGCTGCTGCTGCTGCTGCTGCTGCTTGTTGACATTCGCGCTTGGCCCTGACCAAGAAGTAGTCTGAGCAGAGCTCGGTGCGGTACGGTTCGGTTCGGTTCGGCTTATTTGCGGTGCGTTCGCAAACACACTTGATTGCTGTAGACCATCGACTAATGCATTATTATTCGTTTCTATTTGCTCAGTCGCAGTCCACAAGAGCCACAGCCAGAGCCAAGTTTAACATGATACGCAAAAGACAGTCGCATCCGCTGCTAGCCCTGGCGCTGCTGCTGATCTCGCTGCTGCTGCTCTGCAATGAGACGGCTTCGATAGCCATAGCGCCCTCAACGTTTGGCACTGCCATCGCCCGAGCTGGAAAAATTTCCAATACCTTAAAGGTGAGTCGATAACCAAATAGATGTGTGAGTGTATATATATATATATATGTGTGTGTGTGTATGTGTGTGTGTGCTTAAACAAAAGAAGCCAACGTGAAGCGTGCCAGAGCCAAAATAAAAAACAAAAAAACAAAACTTGCTTACTACGTAGTTTGGCTTTAGCTCTTATCTAGTGTGACTTTGACATCGTGTCGCAAATTTGTTGCCGTTTCAAAAGTAATTCAACACCTGAGCAGTCGTCGCCGGGGCTACCAATGCCCAGTCAGAGCCACAGCTCTGTGCCTCTGCCTCTACAGGTAGCTGGGCATGAACGTCGAGCCATTGTCTTAAGCACTCTGTCGGCCCGACGGCGACGACTCTGACTCTGAGTTATCGCCTCTAAAACACTTTGCGACTGCATTTACAGGTGGCTGTTAATGTTTTTTATGGACCTGGGTATGCGTTACAGCCATTGCAGCAATATGACCCGTGCTTTATGAGCCGCGAATATTTTCGTTGCTGTTCAATTGGTTTTGGCCATGGATTTTTAGAATCTGTGCCCAGCGCGTGTGAATAACACCCGCGACTGCACATATGGAATCCGATCTTGAATGCTATCCGTCCGTGCGCACAATACACTGCCAATGCCAAACATATATCAAATATATATTTATTTGTTTACTTATGCTCAATATGATTTTGATTTTCTATATATTTGGCAAACTCATTAGGCTGATAAGTAAATGAAATTTTTGGGCATGTGGAAGAAACCTGATTCAAGTCGAACCGGCTCAAGACTGAAATTTACATTTTTTACTAAAAAACAGAAACTAAAACCTATGCTAAAGCGATAGCAGCAGAAAAGAAGCAAATCATTGTGGGACGCAATCTGAACTGAAAAATACTCATATATATTCCGAAAGAGACTAGACTTGTTACAAAATCCATAATTTCCGATTTACCAATATATACCTTTAGATCTGTAGGAGGATGAAGAGGTTAACAGTTGTAGTCCAATTGAAAAAGTGTGAGATTGTGGCTACAACTGAGGCAGATATAAATATGTATATATTGAATATATTTTGTATTTATTTATTTGTATTTTTTTAATGACGAAACGCGTGCTCACAAAAAGTTAAAACTAAAGCATCAATATTATATAACCTAAATAAACACAGAGAAATGGTGCCTCGATATTATTATCACTCGGCCGATGGGGGTATTTTGATTGCCCAACAAGCTTGGGCCAGCTATGCCCCAATTCACAGTCAAATGGTTAGTGATATTTTTGAGCCACAATTGGAATGTATTGATGTAAGCTTAAAAATTATTATTATTTTTTTTTAAATATTGTTAAATATAATTACAAGTAAAAAATAAAAAAATGAAAAAATATCGTCAACAAAAATTTAAATTACAAATTGAAATGAAGAGATTAGAAAAATCGACACGAGCTAAGTGAAAAACAAAAGAATATGTAATATATATATTTTTTTAAATGTACACATCTTTAAAAACCATTTATTAAAAATTTAATCTAAATGTAGATCTTAAAAAATAAAAAAATAAATTATCTTAGAAGAGTATATAAACTTATATGAATTGTTGGTCATTTGATCGCGTCTTTGCTATTAAGTTTTTCAACTTTTATTTATTTTTATTAACCTTTCACTCTCATTGAAATTGAATTACAGCTCTCTGATGAATTCTTTATCAGACTAATTAATCTATTTCGCCAATTGCTTTCATCAAAATTTTGTCACGTTTTGCGGACAGATGCACAGCAATGCGTAGTAGATATAAAAGTTATGTTTTTAGTACTGTTTAGTAACATTTGCATATGTTAAGTTTGAGTTTTATCTGCTCTTATTTGATTGGGGTTAAGATTATGCATGAGAATCTTAGCTAGTTCAAAAAGATGATAGTGGTGATGCCGTTGGCGCTATCAGCAACAAAGCTGAGTCTGAGCTTCATTTAGAGTTTCCTCCAGATTCGCCTGCAGATCTCCTTCCAGAGTCATCTCCAGAGTCTACGTAACAGTTGCTCCAGAGTCTCTTAATATTCGAAAATCTATAGAATTCCTTCATTCTGCCGTGTACTATATTTTCTGCGGATTGGCTCACCTTACTCAGTGCTATCTTATCAGTTACTTTTTATCTCTTAACTGCACAGTGGATTGATCTTAAATTTTATTATGTTTTTGATTAAATATATTATATAGATCATTATAACGATATAATGTTTTACAAAATTTTAATTATTTATAAATAAATAAATTAATTAAATTAATTTTATCCTCGGTTATAAATAAGTATATAGTCCACTAATTTCAAGTCTCTCGATTCAATAGTTCATTTCATAATTGCATTATTCAAAAGGCTATATAGATTTACCAATTCACTACGCCATCAGTAGATGCATCAGAAAATGCTTCACGCATTATAAAACGTTGGTGCCAATGAGAAAATGTTTCAAAATTAACGGCTCAAGTTTCAATGGCAATGAAACGAATTGCTTTTATACGGATGGACGAACAGCAAGATGAACTTTGCAAGCAATATACTCTATTCAGTGTGCAAATTAGTATAAAGCAATAAAGATGCTGTAAGCAATAAAGACGTTTTATTTATTATTATTATTATTTTTGTTTTTATTTTTTTTTTTGGTAGAAGAAACTTTAGAGCGCAAACAGCCTTAAACTAAACTATTTCTTAGAGCTAAACGCGTTTGATATATTAATAATTTAAAACTCTTCTCTGTATATAAAAGCCTGACAAGGCAGGAACTTGAACCAAATCAAAACTCAAACTGAAATTGACAATGAAACAGAACTTAGATTCATTTGAAGTATATAAAATAATCAAATTTGCCGTATTCGCCTGCCCATTGTAGGTATTTTATTTTACGCTGCCACAATATAGAATTTCCTATCTGCAGCCAGTGCTATGTTGGATATGTGAAGAGTTGAGTCAGGTGAGCTGCAATGCCAACTAAGTGCTCTCTATGTATGTGTATGTGTCTAACTCTAATGCGATTATCAGCCGAACTGGGTTGGGGCTTGTACATATGTAAATACAAATACAAATACATATATATATATGTATATGTACATATTCATCTCTCTGTATATAGTAATTAAAGTCGGAATAAGCTAATCAAATTATCAAATTATCAAATTATGTACTAGCTGCAATTACAATTGCAATTAAGTGAATAATTAAATAGCGACTGCAATATTTCCGCTCGCTCTCAGTTAACATTGAATGATAGCCGCTTATCAGCAGCAAGTTAACAACTAAAGCACCTCCAACAACAACAACTACAGTTAAAACAATGCCAACGTCTGCACTCAGCCATTGCGTGCTGCACACATAACATAAACAAAAGGTAATAAAAAAGAGTAAATAAAATTTACAAAAAATTATTACAAGCACTAAAAATAATAGTACCAAAAATATATATATATCAAATATATACTTATCTAGTTATATACTTAGCAACAAAAAAATTGTAAAATTGAATAACAAGACTTGCAGCTCTAACTCCGACTCAAAACTCTATCGACCGCCAGCTATAACAGTCGCGAAGTTAGTTAGGCTAGGCTTAGTTAAAGTGCATATATGTTTGTGTGTGTCTGTGTCTGTGTTAGCCCAATAGGACAGCAACGTTAAAACAAAGAGAGACAAAGCGAGTTCAATAAATCAAAGTTGAGTGTTTCGCATTGCAGCAGAGTTGCAGGTGGAGCTGCCGCTGGCAAGTTGCAGTTGACAACGATTGCATTGTTGCACAAACGCCACGCCCCCTCGCCCATTCAGTATGGCCTGTCGCCGTTATTTGCCCTATGTACTAGCCAGCGTGGCTATTTTGCTGGCAACTGGTCTAATTATCTTTGGCATTTGCATGCAGCGTTCGTTTGAGCCGAGCAACAAATTAAAAACTGAAAAAACTTCAGACTCGGCTCAGAATTTCGAGGGTTTCTTCAGTGACGAGCTGGAGGCTGTGCTGTCCAACGATGGGTCAGAGTTGGCAACGAATGCGCAATTCTTGATTGGCACGACAACAACAACAGAAACAACAACAACAACAACAACGGAGAGCTCAGCTTCCGGGTCGTCGCACGAGCCAAACAGAATGGAAATGGAGCGTTCTACGACCACAACTGAGGTTTGTTTTCAATAATTGTTTTTTCTCGATTTTGCTTTTGTTAAGCTTTAAAATATTTATGCAATTTGCTTTGTTGTTGTTGTTGTTGCTGTTGTAGCTGCAACTTTCTACATTGCAGCAGTTAGCTGGCGATCTGCTGGACTGCAGTTATTTTGTATTTATATTTATATTTCGAGCGTAGCGTGAAAGCGCCCATGAGCTCTTATTGTTGCTATTGTTGTTGCTTCTGTTGTTGCTTCTGTTGTTGCTGTTGCTGTTGCTGTTAATGTTGTTGCCTTTGTGCTTACATAATATTTATGTTTTGTAAATGGCATCATTTGTGCACGCTTACGTTGAATTAATGATTTAATTTGTAAGTTGCATCTGCACAAAGAAAAAAAATAAAATTCAGAATATTGCAGCTGGGTACTACCGGTTGCATAATACTCATTCATGGTCTAAGCTCTGCTGTTCGATCTATACAGGATTTGAGCAGTAGCTCACGACGAAATGATTTGCGTTCATACGAACAGACGGACGGACGGAAAAGCTGACAGATGGATGGACAGACAGGGCGGATAGACAGACGGACATGCGGGTAGACGGGCCAACGAGCGGATTGACGGATTGATGGGCGGGTAGTATGAGGTAGATATGGACAGACGGACGGAAGGAACGACGGACGAACGGACAAATTGATGGATAGACGAACGGACAGAAGGACGGACGGACGCACGGACAGATGGAAGAAAAAAAGGACCGAGGAACACCCGAACGGACGGACTGATTGATGGACAAACTGACAGACGAACGGACCGACAGACAGACGAAACGACAGACAGACGTACAGTAAGACGAACATTGCACAAAACCAATATACCCCTTCCCCTTGCCAATGAGTATAAAAATCAATTTAAATGAGATGCACTAGGCCTTCAGGGCGCGTTAACTAAATGATATAGTTAGGAAACTCGTGCGCCTAATCAAATGATAATCTGGAGGGGAAAAAAACTAATTTAAATTCTAATTAGCTTTAAATATGGCTTTAAACTAATCCATGAAATGCACAGCTTCAGTTGATTTAATTTGCCTCTATCACAATATCTGCTATACAGTTATAAATATTATGTGTTTTATGGCCGCACAGTCGAATTGAGCCAAAGCCACTGGAAATCAATTTGAATAAGACTTTGGCTACGCCCACATTTGCATAATAAAGCAGCAGAGACTGTGGGAGACCCACGCACCTAGCGGGTCAAGTCTCTAGGCAGACCCAAAGAGATCAAAATGAAGAAAAAATAAAAGGAAAAAAAGAAGAAATTAGCATAATATGGTTAGCTCATAAAAGGTGAACTTGAAACTAACTGGAGCTGTGCGCTTTGGCCTAACTGTGTCATGATTCACTTTGAGATACAGATACATTTCAGCTGGGGACACACGCCGGCTAATGTGACAGCTGACAGACAGTTAACCACACACACACACAAGCACATTTATATATATATATGTATATACATTTTATATCTATGTCTAAGCGTTGGCTGCACGTGACTGCTGCCATTGTTGTTCGCACTTAACTGTTTCTGTCCGACTCCGTTTGTTTGGTGTTATGCAAATGGCGTTTCAATTAAACGAAATTTGCTTGGCCGCAAGGTTGCCCGTTAACATCATTAAAAGTGACAGAAAAGACCGACACACAAACACACACACACTTATATAAATACACACACACTAGCACACTCTGATGTACAGTAAAATTGTCAACATTAATGCAACAATCGCAGTGAACTTGAGAGTTGTGTTTGCACAAGGCGCAGTTCGGTTTGCTTGTAAATTGCCATTAATCCGAGTTGTAATTGTAACCTTTGTCATTGCAGGAGACGACGGCCTGGAAAACGCTGACCTCGCATCCGAATTCGCTGGTGCAGCTGCTGCCATCGCGCGCCATGCGCGTGGTGCAGGAGGTGGTGCGATCTCTGCGGGTAAGCACAGATGGCAACTGGACGACCTTGGGGCGCACATAACAAATATTGCATCAAATCAAACCTAAAATTAAGCGTTAAGAATCAACAGCATCAGCAGCATCAGCAGCAGCTGAAGCTTGGCTGAGGTCAAGTCTAAGCAAGATGCTCAGTTGCCAGTTGGCAATTGCTGAAACAACTTCAAGAACAAAGAAAGAGCTTTAGTCGCTGCAGTTGCTGCTGCTGCTGCTGCTGCTACATTGATAAAATTTGTTAAATAACTGGCTTTTTTGGCCATTAGGCGATTGCGCAATATTTGCACCATGGCCTAGTTGTAGACGCCAGAGCTGTCCAAGATTAATGCAAAATTCTTGCAGAACTCTTGTGCAAGAACGGCGGCACATGCGCTAAGTATCTAGCAGATACTTGGCCACGAAGCAAGCTGCAAATTCATGAAAACATTTGATTTGCCATTCAAAATTGATTCGATCAAACAGCACATTCTTGGCATGGGGAGAGGAGCTGAAGTTCCCACGCTTAAATGTATTTATCAAGATTTTAAATGTCTAAACTCGTTTACCATATGCATTTGTAGAAGGAACGTGAAATTGTGGCCAGCACCACGTTAGGCAAGGTGCGTGGACGCTTTCAGAAGTATCGCTCGGGTGAGCGGGGCGGCTACTACAGCTTCAAGGGCATGCGATATGGTGCGGCGCCAATCGGCGCCAGAAGGTGAGTTCAATTACTCGACAAGTTAAAAAAAACTTTACTTAAAATCTAATTTCCGCGCAGATTCCGCGCTGCGCTGCCTGAGAAGCCGTGGAGTGGCGTCAGAGATGCCTCGCGAGAGGGCCAAAGCTGTCCGCACAAGAACATGATTCTGGACACGTTCAAGGGCGACGAGGACTGTCTGTTTCTGAATGTGTTCACCACGCACATGCCCAAGGAGAATGAGTAAGTGGCTCTAAGCAAGATTGACTATAAATAATTATTATACCCTGAACCAATTGAAAATGGGTAATCAGGGTATATTGGTTATATTGAATTGTGTGTAATAGGCAGAAGAAGGCGTCGCAGATTAAGTTAATTAAGTTCTGCCCGTCTGTCTATCCGTCCGTCTGTCTATCCGTCCGTCTGTCTGTGTGTCCGTCCTTCCTTATGTTCGTCTGTTCGTATATAGCACTATTACTATTTTTGTTTTAATATTATCGACTAAAAACCTTATCGAAAATCAGTCATAAGATTATAGCTCCTACAAGGGATCTTTAGTCGAGCAGTCTAGGTTAGAGTTTTGTTGCTTGTTAAATAATAATTTTCAAATTATTTTTTCTCTCTCAGAGCACAGCCCAAGCTGCCTGTGATGGTGTGGCTGCATGGCGGTGGCTTTTCCTTTGGCTCCGGCAACTCTTTCCTCTACGGGCCTGACTATCTGGTTGCCGAGGACATCGTGCTGGTTACTCTGAACTACAGACTGGGACCCTTGGGCTTTCTAACGGCTGGACCCGATGCGCCGGGCAATCAGGGCCTTAAGGATCAGGTGCTGGCCTTGCAGTGGGTGCGCGATAATATAGCCGCCTTTGGCGGTGATCCGCAGCAGGTGACCATCTTTGGTGAGTCGGCGGGCGCCTCTTCGGTGCAGCTTCTGCTGCTGTCGCCACTGGCCAAGGGTCTGTTCCATCGGGCCATCTCACAGAGCGGCTCCGCACTAAATCCTTGGTCCATGGCAGCCAGCTCGGGACAGAGAGCGGCTCGACTGGCAGCCAACCTGGGCTATGTGGGTGCCAACAATACGGAAGAGATCTTGGACTTCCTGCGACGAGTGCCCGCCATGAAGCTGGTCGAGGCTGCGCCCACAACCCTCACAGCGGACGATCAGCGCAACAATATTGGGCTGCCCTTTGTGCCCGTCGTGGAGGGCTATTGGAACAGAGACTCGCAGGAGGAGACGTACCTGGAGCAGCCCTTCCTCACCGAGCATCCCAGCGACATGTACGAGGCGCACAACTTCAACAGCGAGGTGCCCTACATGACGGGTTATAATACACATGAGGCGATGCTGTTCATCAGAAGTGAGTAGAGAAGCTGAGAAAGATATTACTATTATAATAAATTAATACTGTTGTAATATAATATACTATTATAATATACTATTATATATATATTATTTAATATAAAATACTTTTTTTTAGGATTGCGCAAGAATCCGCAGCTATTGAATATTATTGAGAATGACTTTGGCCGCCTCGTGCCGCATGATCTGAATGTGAGCCACGCCCATGACAGAGTTACACGCGAAATACGCTCCTTCTACCTGGGCAACAAGCATGTTGGACTCGAGTCTGTGGATGAAATGATAGCAGTATGTGAACTGCATTTACTCTTAATTATTGTTATTAATCTTGGCTTTCTTTTCAGCTGCTAACTGATCTCATGTTCCTGCAAGGCATTCGCCGCACCGCCAGGAACCATGCCAAGTACGGCAATGCGCCCGTTTACATGTATCGCTTCTCCTTCGATGGCGCTCTGGGTCTGTACAAGCGCATGCTGGGCATACCACGGCCAGGTGTGTGCCATGGCGATGAAATGGGCTATCTGTTCAAGTTTGGCTTCCTGAATCTGAGTCTAGACCCAAAGTCCATGGAAGTGCAGGTCAAGAATCGCATGGTGCGCATGTGGGCCAACTTTGCCAAATACGGGTAAGCAATCATGATGAGCACTTAATGCAATAGAAGATATTAACTTTAATGACTTCTGATTTCAGCACGCCCACGCCCAACTTTGAGGATCCCCTGCTGACTACCAAATGGGCTCCCATCGATGCCTCGAATGTTATGAACAGCCTCAACTATTTGGACATCTCGCACGAGCTGAATATGAAAACAAATCCCGAACCGGAGCGACAGCGATTTTGGGATGAAATGTACCAGCATTACAATGGTGCGGCTATGTAGAGCTCTAGGCTAGGAGCTACACATATATATTTAGGCATCAACCATGCACATTGCTCACCCAACCACACCAACACAAACTCACACACTCTCACACACACTCACATTCTGTAAAAATTTTTGCCATTTTGTGAAAGAGTGAGCAGAAAAGAATATTTAATGCAAATTCCATTGTAAAATTATCGTAGATCGTAGTCAGTAGCTCGTAGTTAAATATTTGTTATTAGTGAATAGCTTGTACATAAGTGTCGCAGCATTTATACACGATTAAACAAACAAACATACAATGTCACCTGCCCACATCAATGCCCACTACACAAACACACAGACACACCAATAAGTAGCTTAAGCATATTACTTATAGCATACCCAAAGCCCAACAACATTTCCTTACTTCATATCAGGTGTAAATAGTCAAAGTGAAAAGTTATTCGATATTCAATCAATTATATCCTAAGCACATCAAAGCAAAGTCCATAAATCTGTTTGTGTGTACTCGGAATCATGCCGAGACACGTCTATAAATTTTTGTAAAATAAATGTCTTTAAAAATATTTGTCTTTGGAATTTTTTATTTGTGTTTGGTTGATGCTATCATCTGCAAACGAGATTCGGGGTAATTGATGGGGTAATAAGCTCAATGCATATAGACAATATAAGCAAATAGCTCTTATATTACGCAAGTGGCAAAAAATTGTTATGATTGCAAACAGGCTTAGAAAAACTGTTCCTTATTTTTCAGGAAGTTCCGAGCTCTACTGGATAAAAATTCACTGGCAGTAATAGGTGGGATAGGTAGAGAAGTGCATTTAATTCGAGCTACAAGCCTTAAAAACAGAACTGATGTTAAAACAAATGTTTTGAAGACGTAAATATTAAAAAAAAAAAATTAAACCGTTTTTGAAAAGATTTTTCTTTTAAACAAAAGTATAGCATACTTTTCTGCTGTACATAATATCGCAGGCAAATCCGCTAGAGGGCGCTGCAGCAACAGCTAATTGCCAAAACATATTTTTAGGAGAATCAATATAAATATTTACAAAATATTGCTCTGGTTTTCGCTGGCATAGTTTTCATTGATAAAATATATATGTATATATATTATGTGCTCAGTTTGAAATTTATTTTAATATTGTTTTTTATTGAAAAAAAAAAAGGTTTAAAAAAATATTAACTTTATGTATTGGATATTATTAATCCAAACAGCTGAACTATGAATTTAATTCTGTTTTTAACTATACTCAACTCTAATAAGAAGAAATCCGTAAAGAAAAATTAAAAAGTTGACTTTAAAATAAATGCGAATCGGCTGCTATTCAATGCATTAAAAACCAATTAACACTCACCTATATAATGTGTCACGATAACAAAGTGCCCAATGATTGCTTACAAATTTGCACTTGGCGAGAGCCTAAACACACACACAAACATACACACACGTATATGTAACGACGCAGCTGCAACGCATGACCCAGCATCAACGGATTGCGGAGGTGTGGGGTATATAGAAGATGGGCGCACGGCCTCTGCCTCTGACTCTGCCTCTGCTTCTGATTCTGATTCTGCTTCTGATTCTGATTCTGCCTGTGGATAACTTGCGGTTGCCCGCTCACTGTCATGCGGCGTAACTAAGCTGATTATTCAATTATCACAGCTGCTTGGGTGCTCTTCATCAGTGTCGGCGGCTCACAATTTAGAGTGACATAATTTACGTGGCTGCCGTTAGCATTAGCCAGCCCACAGCCCCCAGCCGCAGCCCAACTACGGAAGAATATTGAACGTGAAGTGCCGCATAGATACAGGCACTGAATACAGTAGTTTTTAGTAGACTGAAATTTGAGATCAGTATCACTAGAATTATACACAAAACATGAACATATTTGTCACATACTTACCTCTACTAACAACACCAAAAACATTCATCATATATTTTGCAGCGCATTCACAATGGCACGCTCCACATCAATACAAAGCATTAATGAGCTTACCAGCATTCCGCCCTTCCCGGTGCTTCCGCGCCAGCTGTCCGACATCAACATCTGTCCGCTGGCTCACCGTCTGCCGGCCAAGGCGCTGCGTGTCTGCTTCTTGCGCAACATGAATCAACATTTTGGCGGCGTCTGTTTGCCCGTGTCCAAGAAACGCTACCAGGAGTTCCAGGCGCTGCTGGAGGCAATCACGGTGGCATTTCGTCCTCACGTTTACCTCAAGTCGGCCATAACTCGCATCTATCGCATCAATGGCACCGAGCTGCTGTCCATAGACGACTTCTTCGAGGGCGACATTGTGGCCTGCTGCTGCCAGTACGAGCCCTTCATGGATGTGGGCTACAATGTCAATCAGCACTACATGCGGATTCTGGGCTCTCTCATTCGAATGCGTGAGAAAATTGAGGAAGACGACGGCGAGGATGACGCAGCCCTCTCAGACGACGATGGCGTTATTGACTACAAGAGCTGCGAGCTGCCTCAGGCCATACTCCTATACTTGGACGTGACCAAGCCGATCTGGATAAACAAGTCGACGGTGATATTTGAGGGCACGGGCCGAGCCCACAAGGATAAGGACTATATCATCAAAATGGTCGACAAGGAGCATATGTGCTCGCGCACCAACGACACCTACTTTGAGATTGAGATCTTGCGTAAGCTGCAGGACCACCCGAACATCATTGATCTCATATACACGGTGGAGCAGTTCAAATACATTTACATTGTCATCGAGCGCCTGGACTGCGATCTCTATGAGCTGCTGGAGCGAAAGCAAGTCTTTCCCGAAACGCTGGTCAAGAAGGCCATGAGAGACGTGAGCAAAGGGCTGGCATACATTCACTCATGCCAGATAATCCATCGTGACCTGAAGCTCGACAATCTGCTGGTGCAACTGGACTACTCGGCAGCCATGGAGCCCGCTGTGGCGGTCATCAAGATCAGCGACTTTGGACTGGCCACCCACTACAAGGGCCGAGAGCTCTATCAGTGCTGCGGCACGCCCCACTATATGGCGCCCGAGGTGATCAACTGCTCGGGTTACGATTACTCCGTGGACCTCTGGTCGCTGGGCGTCACGCTCTACTATATGCTGTTCAGTCGGCTGCCCTTCGCGCACCGCGAGTGCGATCCCATCATTGTGCAGGACTTCATTCGACGGAATGACTACCATATACCGCCCGAGCTGAAGATGAAAGTCAGCCCTCAGGCTCAACAGCTTATCAAGTCGCTGATAGTCAAGTTTCCGCAGCATCGATTGTCGGCCGTTGAGGTGTGCCATCATCCATTCCTGATGAATAGGCGCAGCGGTTCGCTGTAAGCTCAGTTGCTGTCACAAACATTTTATTCTTTAGCCCACTTTAAATTATTAACCTCACGCCTCAAAATAATTGGGAAGCAAATGTAATAAATTTATGATGCGTGACTTTCGGTTCGGTCATTCTTCAGCTTCCGCCTTTAAATTGAAAAATAATATATGATGCTGAAAGGTGGTTCGCAAAATGCAACGAAGAGGCGTTCAGCGACGCGTAAATATTCAAATATTACGTATACGCCTTGTGCTTTAGTGGCCTGTGATGAATTGCACCCAGTTGCTCGGGCAGTTGTTATCAGACATCCAGATACACAAATATATATTTAGTGTGACTGACAGCGAGAAAGTGAATAGCAAATATTACGTATACGCTGACCTTGCGACATTGTATTGGGTAGCAAGGTCACGCCCGCTAAAAGCTAAAAGCAACGACTTTTTCCACTTCTTCTCTGGATTGCAACATCAAATACAGATAAGCACTTACTTATCGCGCTTATCTTCCGCCTCGTTTTCAATTTAAAAATCATTTCAATTGAACTTTTCTCGTATCAACGTATCAACGCGACAATTTCAGCTGGCTGTGTGTGCGTATCTGTTTTGGCATTTGTATCTGTGAGAGCATCAATCTGCAGTCTGACTGGGAACTGACACTGTGAATGAATGTGTGAATGTGTGTGTGTGTGTGTGTGTGTGTGTGTATGTCCGTGTGTGTGCGTAACTGAGCTCATTTACAGCGCGCCGCCTTTTGTTCACAACTTTTGTTTAGTTTGATATATTTTTTCTTGCCGTCGCAGTCGCAATACCAGTCGCTGTCAACGTCCACGTCGGTCGAGCCGTCATTTAATCCGTTGGTCTGACTTACGGAGTAGCTTCTGTGCCGTTGTCATCGCAGTGTCGCTTTGGATTTCCGTGGATAGTTTCAGCAGCAGCAGCAGCAGCAGCAGCAGCTTCTGTTGTCTATCTGTGTGCAGCTGCCCGGTCTGCCCTGTCTCTCTGCTCAATTCTGGTTCGGCGCGCGTGCACAAAACAAAGCTCAATTTTAGCGGCGTGCGCGGGCCACTCATAAAAAAAATAGGCTAAATTGCTAAAGATGTGCTAAAGTTTGTTTGCATAACAAAAAAAAAAAAAAAAAAAGAAAAGAAAACAAGCAGAAAGAAAATCCGATATGCTACTTTTAAAGGTGTCAATTGATTAAAGAGGTGCTAAAAAAAGCCAAAAATCGCTTAAAGGTGTGTGTTTGCTCAACAGATACTCAAAGTATTTTTAACACTAATCCACAGGCCTTAAGTGCTGTTCATAATAAAAGTATTTCAAAAATAAGCTCACATTTAAATTATCTATCTATTAAATTATTAGCTAGCTTATCTAATTAAGCTAACATTTACATCATGCAAAAGTAAACCAAGTGATATAAAAGTGAAAAACTTTCATGACTGTTAGACCTATGAATATATGTGTAAATATATTTCGATAATTTATATGACTATATGGTTGCTCACGTTAACGTGCTCATCTCTTGTTGACATTTGCAAACCTAGTTATATGTGATATATTTTTCGCACCTCGCCTGCTCGCCCTTTTTGCTGTTTGCGCACTTAACGCAACGAGAATAGCTGACAAAATATTGTGATTTACAAGTACTTTAAACTGCCATCAACTGCCTTCCACAGATGCGTTTTAATTTTACAACTCACTCGGCGGCGAACACAACGCCAGCTGCAACAGCAACGACAACGGCGACGGCCAGGTCCACTGAGAAGTCAGCCAAGCCGCTCAATCGGCCAACGACCATCGAGGAGGATCCCGATTCGCTGGACAGCGTGATCAGCAATCCGCAGTCATATCCCATAACGATCGTGCCCAATCGTCCGGCCAGCTTCTATGGCCTCTCCTCCGCCAATGGCAAAGCCTTTCAGCGACAGGCCAGTTGTAGGTAAGTTGGGTAACCATCGAGAGGGGGAGGGGGAAGGGGCGGGGGCTGCCAGCCATTAGGGCTCTGTTTACACTCGACTGTTGTGAGCTGCCTAAGTGCTGCAGTCAATAGACATTTACTAGTTAGTACTGCTCTAATTTCTAAGCCAAACATTGTAAGCCAGCTATGTTGCTGCCCCTGTTGGCCTGAGATCAGTTGTGCCAGCCTCCGATTTAGTCAAGTTTTGTGCGCGAACGGGCCAATATGCAGGTGCCGCTGACCGATGTGCAGGTCCTACAGGACGCTGGCGATGCAGAGACCGTGGCCGGCGACAAGGAAGAGGAAACCTTTGCGCACATGAAGGAGTGGAAGCGCCAGTATATCAGGGGCATCTCACACACGCCCTCGCAGGCTGGCGTCTACTATGAGGCACTCAAAGGATCCAGCCACTCGCTGGCCAAGGGGTATTACCATATATATATATATATATATGTATATTGTATATATCTATATATAGCTTGCATAACGACTGACATTCAACTTGAACTTGCTTGCGCTCAATCAGCAGCTCTCTCTCTGTGTGTGTGTGTGTGTGTGTTTGTGATAGATACAAAAGTCTAAAATTACGATTTATTTTACTGATTAGCAGTGCGACGGTTATTTGATTTTAAGTGCTCTGTGCGCTGTTTGCCGTTTGTCATTTACCGCTTGCGGTTGTAATTTATACGTACGCCCACGCAGTCGCTCGGCTAGTTGCATTTTTCCACAAGTTACGAGCATTATCTAAACGAGAAGTCGCTCAAACGTTTTCCTATCTGCGCCATAGAAATCGGCTCATTAGCCAGCCCATTCAAATGTTGTCCCACTGCCGCACTATTATACACCTGTCAAACGTGAAACGCCCCATGACTTCAACAGATTTTCTAAAGATTTTCAATGGTGCCGTTTCTCAGCCGTTAAACGATCTGATTTAAGTTATTGGCCCATCGCTATCACATGCACGATTTATCAATCAATTGTGCTCACAATTTTCCCACACGTGAGCCCGATTATGAAATCATTTCCGCAGACGCTTGGATGGGTCTGCCTGAAGTGGGGGGATTTAGGCACTTTTGGGCTGCGTTGGCGTCCACACACATCGCTGAAAGTAATTAACAATTAGGCAAGTGCGGCATCTCTTCAAAGCGAAGTGAATCATTTTATTGCCTTCGTTATTCATCTCGCACATTTTTTTGTTTTCGAGAGTTGTGCCTTAAATTCGATTAGCGGCTATTTATGGATCGAGCACAGTGTCAATTAATAGCCCAATGGGGTTCAAAGCTAAGTTAATTGTCAGTGTGCCCGGGTCATGTGGGAGCTAAGCCCAAATCTTGTATTGACAATTTTCAGCTGCGATTCATGCAGTGACAATTGGAATTAATTAAACATTTATTTATACATATACTTTTTTAACTACTAGAAGACATCTTGTTGCCTCGTCTGAAACCAGTTTAGTTCGTTACGTCTGACATTGGCAAATTAAGTGCGCTGTTAATTAGATGCACTTCATTTCCATATCCAAAAGCTAGCAAATAGTTAGCTGCTCAAGTGTGCGCACTCAATTTAGACAATTAGCCGTGCTCGTCGAGCTGCTGCTGGGCAGCTGGGGTAACTGGCGCAGGTCTCGCCAGGCAATTCAATTGCAGACAGACTAAGTGCCATTGAAATGCAAATGGCCTCGAAATAGATCTAATCCTAAATATAGCTGTCCATGTGTTGAATAGATAACAAAGTTGAAAAGCTGAAAAAAAAAAAAAAAAAAAATTGGTGACATTTTATATTTTTAGCAAAAAAATTACTTAAGCGGGTTGTATATTTTAATATAAACTAATTTAAGGATTACGTCGAATTTGAATTTTCGAGAGATACGTTTTAAATGCCTATTCTAAATACCAAGTTTATTGCTTAAAAATTTTTCACAATTATAAATAATTAAATTTAATTATAATTCAAGTTTAGCATTTTTCAGATTTTCTTTGTTTTTATTAACAAAAAATGTTTTTAAATTTTTATTAGGAACCACTTAGCGCTTCTTTTTTTCAATTTCAATTTCAATTTATTTCACTCTTTGTTATAACACATATTTTTGGTAAATAATATTTTACAATAATTTAAGAGTTTAGACTAAGAACTGGGCCTTTTCAACTTAGATATTTATTAACAAACAAGACATATAGCAAATACGATAATTATTTGGGGAAAAAAACAAAGAAATAGAAAGACCCACTTAGAGCTTCTTTTTGCTCAATTATCAACCATTTGTCTTATACTAACCTCGCCAGGCTTAGAGTAATTACTACTCAATATAATGTAAATTTACAGTAGATATCTAGGTATAAGTTATTATAAAATGGCGTCTTCTTATCCTTCTTATAGGTCGAGAATTGGTCAGCTTTCCTGAGAACCGGTTAGCGTGTACTTTGAGTCAATTGCTATAACGACTCGAGATTATTATTATTATTTTATTATTATTTTTTTTATCAACAAGTGAAGAATCTGTACATCAATTACAACACACGGAATATTATATAATTAAATTAGAGAGAATTTTTAATCGAACGATTCAATATATTATACATTTACCTCTTAGCTTTTTGCTGCAAAATGCCAAACCTTTTTATTTTTGGCAAATTCAGGCACCTCAAAGACTGTAACATATTTTCGGGCTGTGATTCAAATTTTCTTTGCATAGCAAAAATATTTACCTAAACTTCATCTCATCTCATCATAACTGCATTTTCATCTACTCCTGTGTAGATCTCGAAACTTTCGGCCTGGCAGCATGCGACGCGTGCGCCGTCGCGCCGTCTTCAAGAACGGCGACTGCAATGTGGTGCAGAAGCATCTGCAGCGCAGGCGGGTGCGCTTCCTCCAGGACATGTACACCACGATGGTGGACTGGCAGTGGCGCTGGACACTGCTGGCCTTTGCATTGAGCTTCATATTGTCCTGGCTGTTCTTTGCGCTGATCTGGTGGCTCATTATGTATACGCACGGCGATCTCGAGGAGTTGCACCTGCCACACAATCAGGGTAAGTCTATCGTATAATTGAGCCAAGCTGTTGAACTGATGCGTGTGCTTTAGAGGATTCCGGCTGGGCGCCTTGTGTCTCGGCCATCGATGGCTTCACCTCCTGTTTCCTGTTCTCCATTGAGACTCAGCACACGATTGGCTACGGCGTGCGCACCACGTCGCCCGAGTGCCCCGAGGCCATATTCATGATGTGCTTCCAGTCCATATATGGCGTGATGTCATCGGCGTTTATGGCCGGCATTGTTTTCGCCAAGATGACACGTGCCAAGCAACGCGCCCAGACGCTGCTCTTCTCCAAGCACGCGGTGATCTGCCAGCGCGACGGCTGCCTCTCGCTGATGTTCCGCGTGGGCGATATGCGGAAGTCGCACATTATTGGCGCTGGAGTGCGGGCCCAGCTGATCAGGACACGCAGCACGAAGGAGGGCGAGGTGATGACGCAGCACTTCACAGAGCTGCAGATAGGCGCGGATGACGCGGGCTCCGACTTGTTCTTTATCTGGCCCATGGTCATCGAGCATCGCATCGATGAGAACTCGCCGCTCTACAACATGAATGCAACCGATATGCTGCAGGACAAGTTCGAAATCGTTGTCATACTCGAGGGCACCGTCGAGTCGACGGGACAGTCCACGCAGGCGCGATCCAGCTACATCAATACGGAAATCCTGTGGGGCCATCGCTTCGATCCCGTGGTCCTGTACAACAAGGACCTGCAGGCCTATGAGATCGACTATGCGCGCTTCAACGAGACCACACAGGTGGACACGCCCCTTTGCAGCGCCCGCGAGCTGAACGAGATCTACAAGATACAGGAGGGCTTCCGCACACCAGGTTTGATTTCACAACGAGAATGATTCTCGAACTTCTCTAACGCTTTCTGTCCTTTGTCACTGCAGAGACGACCTTCACCATGCGTCAGTTGTCCAACAATCATTCCGAACAGGCCTCATAAGCATTTGTATCGTTCAAAGTTCGTCTTCCTATTTGTTGCTATCTATATAAATACTTAGTTTATAGTATATAGTGCCCCCTCGTTTGTCAACCAGCCTGCTCTGTGTTAACCCCCTCACCAAGTAAGTTGATCCGTTAAACATGGAAATCTTTGAACATTAAAATCTAAAGCAATCTCTGTTCAACTCTCTCTCTCTCTTTCGATTTAGCTTCTGTTCAGTTGCGCAGCTCACCCAATCCCTCGACGACATCCACGCACTCCAACAGCTCCGGCTACAGTTCCTGGTGCGGCAATCAGCAGCTGCCACGTCGCCTGCGCTGGCAGCTGTCGCTGCCCTTGCAGAGAGGCTGTTCTATCGACACTTGAAACTTACGAGTTCTCTTTTCTTTGATTACTTACTGCTTACAAAAATAAGTTAATAAATGCTTGAGCTCTTAGTGTACACAAATTACACGTTCAGCGATTCATATAAATGACACATAATTGCCATTTAACTGCTTCACCGGGTTTCACATGGGCATCGGCAAGCGGCAATCCGCAATCCGCAATCGGCAATCGACAATTGCAATTGCGCTATGCGTCTCGGCCCAGCCCACTCATTAGGTATCATTAATAATCGGACTGCGAATTATCAATGTAAAGGTGCCAAAAAATTTACTCAGCACTTAGCCAAAAAAGAAACGAGTAAGAAAGCTCTAGTCGGAGCTGCTCGACTCGGAGATACCTTGAGGTAAGCAGATCTGCGTTTATTGAGTTATAAAGGTTATTATTATTATTTATATATTATTAGAGCAGAAAAATGCAGAAAGGGGAACAAATTTTCAATTAACATAAGCAAGTTTTTCGCTCTATAATTAAAAAGCATATTTGTCAACAAAATAAATAAATATTCCGAAATAGCTTTGAGTTGAGCCCTTAATTCTCTGCAGTAGGTAATCGATTCGAAATTTAGTCGATAAAATTAAAATACAAATAGTTATCGATTAATTGAAATAACCTTCATCGGCGCATTCTATCTTGGTATCCGCAAAATAAATTTAGAGGCTCTAACTTTTATCGTTTCTAATATCAACGCATTCATAAATACATATGGACAGACGTACGGACGAGCAGACGGAAGGATGGACAGAGTGACGAATAGATAAGATAGATAGATAGATAAGATAGATAGATAAGATAAATAGACAAACAGACAGACGGACGAGCAGATGAACAGATAGACAGGCAGACGGATAGAGAGAAGGATGATATGTGGATTATATAATTTATAAAATATTATCTATTCATATTAGATAAGTACACAGCTAGATTAGCTCAGCTCATCATCCTGATCAAGCATATATACTATATGAGGCTTACCACGCCTTCTTCTGCCTGTCAGAAAAATTTTCCTAAAACCATTATACCCGGATTTCCCATTTTTAATGTGTCCAGGGCATCCAAAAAAAGTGTGGGCAACCACTCTGAAATCTGTTTCATTTGTGGGCGCGCGAATTGATGTGACCTGGAATGGCGCTAACGCAAAACATTCATATCCTTTTAATTGAAATTGAATCAATAACTCTTATTTGCGCAAACTAATCAACACTAAATTATAACACTCACAAACAGCTTGAATATTTATTATCACATTTATCACAGCGAGCAGCGAGCAGAGACTGGGGCTAATGAAATGTGGGTGTGGGTCAGACATCTGTGTGCAAGCTGTGAGCTGTGAGCTGTGAGCTGTGTTGCCCTGGCCATACAATGCCAAATTTCAGCAACTCTATTACAACAATTACAGTGGATATTCGAAAATGAAAACAAAATGCACACTGGCTGCCATCGGCGAGGGGCGGCAACCGCTGAGTGCTGTGCGTCCTTAACCCACATTGGTGCAGCGAGCCACGCCAGTCCAGGCTTGACTCAAACTGAAACTGAAACTGCAACGGCAACTGCAACTATGACTGCGACTGCTACTCTGGCTCTAACTGAGTTGGAGTTTGGTAGTATGTTTAATTACTTGTTAAATGTTTGTCGTGCTTATCAGCCAGCGAGCATATTTAAAAGCGCAAAGTTTTGGCCATTAGCCGGCCAGAGGTGGCAGAAGCTGTGGCTCAGGTGACATGCGTCAGGGACAGGGGACAGGGGACAGGGGACAGGGGACATGTGGCGGTCTATCGAGTGATTGTCCCCGGCCAAACGTGCTCGTATCTGCCAGCTGACTACGTGGCCCAGCGTGCCTGACTGCCTGGCTGAAATTAAAATATTATTGGCGGCTCAAAACGTTGCAGGCAGCGCGCGCTGCATGTGGCACGAGCACTGGCACGTTTCAAAGACAAAAGCGCCACCCAAATGGTTTTGGCCTCTACCTCTGGCTTTGATCGCTGCAATTCATATTTCCCCGAAAACTCCGAGTGTATATATATATATATATGTGTGTGTGTGTGTGTGTGTCTGTGTGTGGGCATGGTAAATAATTGTTCGTGTCATTTTTAATGTGCCACATACAAATTCGGCTATTTGAAGTATTTATGTATATCATGGAGCTTTAGATGCAGCAGTCCGTGAGCGACTTTTGGCTTCCCATGGCTCGGCTAAGTGGCCCCAAAACACGCCTTAAAGCTGCTAGCTGTCAGCACACTCATAGCTGGCATTTTATTGTTCCAAGCTCACAAAACGAACGAAAATATGTAGCTCGCTTGATATTTAGCAGCCAGGCAAGCAGGCAAGCAGCAGCCTAATAAAGACATCAATTGGACGATGACTCAAGCTCAAGCTCAGGCTGCAACTGAGGCTGCAACTGCAACTTTAGCTGAGGCGAGTTCCTGTAAAACAAGCTTAAAATTAACTGCGCTCGCAGCGCGAAAATGGCAACGGCAACAAAGGGTAGAACATGCTACATAACTCATCCATAATCAACACTGTTTACATAAATTTCAAAAATTATTACACGGTAACAGAGATGAGAGATGAGGGATGAAAGAGAGATGGGAGCTGCAAGGGCCCCCAGACGATGTCTGCGGCTGGGCTGCGGCTCGTGATGAATGCTTAAATAATGCGCTTAACCCTGTGCGAACATAATTTATGGTGTGCAGATATACATGAGTATAGCAATACACTCGAGTATATGACTATATGAGCACATGAGCATGAATATGCCAGTTCGGGCCTGGCCGCCGTGTCCCATGCACAACACACGCTGTTTTCATTGTTATTACACGGACATTGCCGTTGCCGTTGCCGTTGACCGGACCAGGTCCCGCTGCTGCCACTTTGCTCAAATTGATTAATTACGGTCATTTTTGCAGCAGCAACAGCAGAAGCAGCAGCAGCCACCACAAACGCTGCATAAGTAGCATAAATGCCATAAGAGATGGCCTGGAAGCCACGTTCAAACTTTAAGTCATTTGCCAGTAAGGACAAAGCCGCCAAAAATGAAATTACTCAAGCGTAGCGAACGGCCCACGGACAGCACAGGCGGACTTACAACAGAGAGACAGAGAGAGAGAGAGAGGGAGACAGAGACAGAGCAATTCGAGTCTCCGAAGTCTCCGAGTCTCAGCATCAGCTACGGCTTCAACCGTTGACGATTTTGCCGCCATGTGCAGCAATTGATTTAAGTTACTCCCGAAAACTTACAAAGTGATTGAGTGCGCAAGAGACAGACGGCGAGATAGAGAAAGAGACAGATAGCCAGGCCATATCTTTACGACATAGCACATAACTACATGCATAATTATGAATATAATAAAATGTAAGAAAGCGCTAGTCGAAACTGCTCGACCTGAACACTTCGAGGAACTGAGATTTCAATTTTTCTGCATTCACATGAGAAAACAATTGCATACATACACACACACACATACACATACATGTAGTATGGGTTTTTCTTCAAATTTGGAAAGGGAAATCGACTTAGGGCCGGTATCCAAAATATAACAAAATCAACATTCTATAAAATCACCACGAATCTATACTAAAAGATGAAGGATATATAACTTTATAATTGGATTCTGATAAGTTTTTTATTCAATAAAATTTAAAAAAAAGTTATCGCTTTTTTTTTTAAACAAACTTGGTCTGCGCTTGCTTTACACGGACATACAAAGAAAATTTCTAGTCTCTCTTGACACGCCTCCTTCTGCCTGTTACATACATTTCAATAAAACCAATATACCTTTTTTCCCCATTTTCAATGGGTCCAGGGTATAAAAAGGGCAAGAGGCCTTTGGCCCCTGCTGCTTGTTGCATTTACTGTTGCAATAACAAATTTCAGAGTACAAAGTCGGCGAAAAAGGGTTAAGTGCAGGACAATATGCTTAACACACTGAAGCCGTTGTTGTTCCCATTGTCGTTCCCGTTCCCGTTGCCGTTGCCGTTGCCGATTGCCTTGGGCAGCTTTTGCTTGGCTGCATAATATTGAAATTAATTAGTTTTGATGGAAATTATTAAGTAATTTTTATGCTGGCAACAAATGAGTGTGCAGTGGCCGTTGCTGCTGCTTGTTTTTTTTTTTTTTGTGTTCGCTTTGTTTTCGCATTATTCCTTAATTATATTTATTAAATAACATAATAAATTAGCGCTGCACTTGCTGCAGTGCCCGCTCCAATTAATGAAGTGCCACTCGCCGCATAACTGAAACGAAACCCCATCAACTGCGACTGCAACTGAGACTGAGACTGAGAGCCAGGCCAAATTGGCTATCGGGCGACCGGTTATGATGTATTTTTCGTTGTCGTTGATAAGGGGGCTTTAATTTAAAATCTGCATACATTTTTGGGTCCGTTGCATTTCGCAGTCTGGCTGGCGGGCAGTCGGACTGGCGGGCAGACTCTGTCTGTCATCTGAAATCCGCCAAAATAAAAATCAAAATCAAAATCAAAATGACAATCAAGAGCGGCACAGGTCGCCTTTCTGACAGATCTCACGTTGGAGTGGACGTCCGAGCTGTCAAAAATAACACTTGAGCGGTGTGGAGAAGCTGCAGGTTATTATTAATATTATTTTTATTTCATTTTTCCTTTATATATACATCTTTTTTTTTTTTTTTGATACAGCGGATTTGCCTTTTTGGCGGCTTTTGATCTGAAGTGAAGGTAATTTAGCAAACTTCAACTGCCACAAAAGAAATTGCAAAATAATAAAACATACACAGACACATGAGCCCTTGGCCAAAAGGGGCCAACTATAAGCCTTGACGAGCTTAAGATAAATGCATTCGCAGTTTCACTTTGTCAGACATTGTATATGAAGAATTATGGCAGATCTTAGCGCGATCTTAGCGCTATCTTAGCGAGATCTGCTAATTTATATATGTTGCTGTAATTTATATATAATGCTGTAACGAGGAGCATTTACATAGTCCGGTCATAAAGGGCAGCATAAATATTAGCTCTTAGTTTTAGTAGCCGTCGTTGATCTAACGCCCTTTGTTGCGTTTATCTTTACAGCTCAATTTGTCTTTGTGTTTATTGCAAATCATTAGCGTAGATTTATTAATCGATAAACTCATAAAACCATCAGCTTTTTCACATGCAAAACAGTTCAGATCCAGTCCATGAACCTTTCACATTTACACATAGCTTTTTGGAAAGTTTGATGTTTATGAAAATGAACTGGAAGTCTCATGGGATCATTTTATATCGCAACTAAAGTTCTTCGCGCTGCCATTAGCAATTTGCAAATGTGCGTTGTTATTTGGTGTACGAGCATCGGCTTTATCGGCTTAATGATGCATAATAAAATTATGGCGGCAATCAGAAATCAATAACAGTTTTTTATCCACTCGAGTTGGAGAAAGTAATTATTGGCCGGTCAAGTGGCCAGACAACATCGGCCAGACTCTTATCCGATAAGGTGGATAACATTGTGGCAGCGGCTCAGATGAAAGCAGGTGGGGCAAGCGTTAGGCTCCGTCCTGGCTCGTTTGAGCCCATCGTCACTTGATTGAAGCCAGTGGTTGAGTGGTTGAGTTGCAGCCAAATGCAGAAGCAGTCAACAAATCAACGCCACGAACAACGCGAACAAGATGAACGGCATTTAAGGTCCAGCCCAGTCAGGGACAGCAATCACAAACTGACCTACAGCAGCAGAGCGAGTGGCCAGCCAAGTCGGGCCAGCTTTTATTGATGCAAATTGCATGCCTCGGGGCCTGTAATCACCTTCCTGCCGAGCGGTGTGTGCGTGTAATTTGATCGACAACTGGCCCGACTACGACAACGGCTCGAACTTCATCTCGATTTCAGTCCCCTCGCTGGCTTGTCCACTCTCATCTTGGCAGATGCCTGATAGGAAACTGGAAACTGGGTCACATTCTGATGTGAAATTCACTTAAGTCGGATGATGGGGCGAATATGTTAGGGCGCCATCTAGCGGCGCCAAACATTATTCAGATGTTAATCGGCCGGGATGCTGCTGATTTCTCAATTCGCGACGCTTATCAAACAGGCACAGCACTGAGAAGGTAACAGCCTTGTGTTTGGGTTTCTGAATCGGAATCTGGCGTGTCCTTGCCGTTTAACAAGCTTTAAATAGCTTCAATTACAGCCTGCATCAGCTGGACATGCATAACATTGCATAATGGCTGGCCATTGGCTTGCCTCTATGCAGATGCAGCCAGGTCCAGTGGTGCAGCAGTCCAATTAAAGCGTACAGACTGACAGGCGCTGCAGTACTCATCAAGTAGGCGGCTGTTGGCAGCGGCCATAACGACGACAGCACGACAGGAGGTCATGTCACGCAAATATCCATTAACACATCATAAAAATTAAAAATTAAGAAACCTTACGATGCAGCCACCGACACTAAAAAGAACAGCTACAATACAATGCCTACAACAACTGGGAGGGTCATAAAAAGCCAACCGCAATGGCTGGAAAAAATGCAACCAAAAAAATAAACAGAAAAATAAAAAATGCCAGCAAAAATTAAAAATAAAACGTCAAGAAATGCCACGATAATCAGAGGCAGGCAAAAAGTGAAACCGGTAATTATGTATTATGTATGCACGCCACCAACGCGGCAGATTAAAATAAGCTACTGCTGCAGCCGAGGAGCAGTCGCAGGACAACTCGACCCGGGACAGGGAATCAAGATGGGGGTGACTGTGGTGCGGTGTGGTGTGGTGTGGTGTGGTGTGGTGTGGTGTGGTGTGGGTAGTGCTTAGTTACGACCCACGCAGCACCGACATCGAGCACTGGTAAGTAGGAAATATCTTCTCTCTTTTTGGCAATTTACGTGCTACGATGTGCGACGCGCAAACAAAAGACTTAAGCGACGAACTTGCAATAATATAAATTTCACTTAATTGCAAAAACAAAGGCTGGCCGGACTGCTGGCTGCCTGGCTGCTTGGCTGGGCAGAGATTTAAAACCTGGCGGACATGCCAACTACGAAATGCATTAAATCGATAAAAGCAGCACAAATAAATGAGTTCAACACGCAAACGAAATTTTAATGCAATCGCAGCCAAAAAATATGCAAAGCACATAAAATTAAGCAAAAATTGCAATAACAACCGCAACGGCAACGGCAGCGGCAACGGCTCGCAGAACATTTATCTCTTACTCTACTCTCTCGATTCCATTGAAATTGACTTGCAGGTTGCAGCCAAGCCAAGTTAGCCACGGACGGCTCTTCAGGCCACTTTCCGTATTGTCAGCTGGAAATTTGTCTCCACGGCACTGCACAGTAGCTTATTTCCAGTTGTTGTGGTTGCTGTTGTTGTTGTTGCTGTTCTCGTTATTATCGGCGTAATACGAAAAGTTTTGTATACGAGTGCCACGCTGTCAAGCTTCATTTCTGGCGGGGCTATGCAGGCAATGACAGTGAATATGGCTCGTAATTTTTCGACGCTGTAAGTGTTAAAGTCAACAATCGTGAGAAAAGAATTTTATTGTTTTTGTTTTTTCCTTCATAGCCATGACGGTGTGTGTGTCTCTCTGTGTGTGTGTGTGTGTGTGTGTGTGGCTGCACTTTTTGTGGCCACTGAAGGTCACTTCGCCTTGATCGCTGGCTCTACGTTTGTTTGTCTGAGTGGCTCCGATTTTATGTGCGCCTTTAAAATTTCAGTTTCTGTATCTTTTTTTTATTATTTTGTTTTGTTCAATTTTGTTTACGTCTCTTTTTGAGTCTTTTGGCTTTTCGGTTTTCTCGATTTCTGCCTTTGCCCATTGCCTCACATGATGCCTGGCAGCGGCCGCTGTCAGCCTTTGTCTTGCTTTTATTATACATATATAGCATATATATATATATATATACACATGTATATATATATATCTACTATATATTTTGTTTTATTTTTCGGCTTGGCTGTGGCTCATGTTAAATTGTCCGTTTCATGTTTCTGTTTAAATGTCAGTTGTAATTTGTTGTATTAACCCATACCACATGAATTATGTTTAGTTCGAATGTAATTGATTTGAATGCAATTTGAATGAATCGGGTAACTGCAACAACAATAGCAACAACGGCAACAATAACAGCAACAATGGCAACAGCAACGGGTGCAGTTGCTTCGTCGTCTTGGAGTCGGAAAAGCCAAGATTGAAAATTGCAATCAACTTTGTCCAAGATTTAATAAAATTATTCAATTTTTCCCAGACAACGAACGGTTCTTAGGCAAAGTCCACGCTATGTGAGCTACTTATCTGCACTAAGAGGGTGTTATGGTAGTCAAGATCAATCAAAGTTCATCATCATAAGCAAAAACGTTTACCACACACGGCAAACATTTGTCGCGGGCCTTGAAATAGTAAAAGTCAAGATTATCACACTTGATGCCATGGCTTTTCGAACAAGTATTATTATTCCATAATTGAAAGTCTAATTTCTCATAGAGTAGGCAGCGTTTGCTTTGTCTTTTTTTTGTTGTTTAACGGAAACCTTGAGGTGAATTCAAACGTTTTGTATGTAGTTCAGCTACTATCGACGGTGTCCTTTAAAGCGATTTCAGATTTGTAAGCGAGTGTCGTTGAAATAAGTGTTTGTGCATTTCCTTGTTGGTCCGTTATCATGAAGAATATCCCTAACCCATGCATATTTTGTTTAGATGAGCCACAGCGGCCTTGTCGCCTGCCGTGCAGCCATTCGTTTTGCACGGATTGTTTAGAGCGCTATTTGCAGGTGAGAGGCGATCCTCGGTGCCCGCTGTGTCGTCGCGTGTTTCAGGTGAGCGCTCGAGAACCAGCTGAAGCATCCAATGACAGCACCACAGACCCAGATACGCACATTGTCCCAGCAGCCAGCATGCCAACCATACCAGATGCAGCCCATCCAGATGCCGATCTGCGGAGCCCCGACTTTGTGCACCTCCTCGACATCGACATCGATATGCTGAACGACACTTTGGTGCTGACGCTCACGGAGCAGGAGATTCGTCTGTTCGCCAATCTGTATGATGAGGTGCTGCGCGAGGATCAACGCCAAACTGCTCCACCAGAAGCAACGGATGCCTGGGGTATGAGGAGCATGGTTGGAATCTAATGCAATATGTTGTGGGGCCACAACACTGTTGGTTGTTTCTCTCTGTCTCTGTTCATTTTATTTTTATGTGATTGTTTCATTTATTTTTCCGTGTTTGCTTGCCATATAAATACTCTAAACACCTGCAATATAGCGCTAAATTAAAGCCTGGTAAGATAAACAATAAAATAGTTATACGATTAAAGATGCCAAATAATAAAGAGTAAGAAAAATGTTTAAACTCATTTGACTTGTATGAAACTTGTATGAACTGCTCAAACTGAATTTTTTAATTTTTTATTTATTTATTTTTTAACAATCATATAAAGCTTTTGATATATGCTAAAATTGAATCATAAAACTAAAGATGCGATTAAAATTTAATTGATAATTACATCTCTTATAAGATATAGCTATCCGATATACTTATATATAGCTGTCCGATTTAAGATGGCAAATAATAAAGAGTAAGAAAAATGTTTGAACTCATTTGACTTGTATGAAAAAAATAGAGAATTGCATCATTTTTATTTATTTATTTTATATTTATTTATTTTTTATTTGTTTTTTTTTTTCCTTGAACATTTTTTAACAAACATATAATTTTTTTTACATTTTCCCAACTTGAATCATAAAACTAAAGATGCGATTGAAATGTTATTGATAATTACATCTCTTATAAGATATAGCTAATTTAATGTCTAACACGCTGCTCTTAGCTATAAATCATGTAAAACGCTTGTCGTAGAATATAATCTTCAAGCTGAGGCAATTAGAGCTACACATTGCAGTTATTGTGTGCTCAGATAGGAACGTGTCTTTCAAGCATTTGCATCTGCAAGAGGCTGTAGCCAAATTGTTGGCCAATAACACGCCATCGATCAGAGAAGTCGCATGTGCCGAGACTGCTGCTAACTGCTGGGGCAACTTAATTAGACGCTTAGTCTGGCTAATTGCAACGATCTGGCCACGCTGCTCCAGATAATTGATAAGCCTCGGCTGCAGATGAACAGCTAATGATGGCAATTAACAACAACAGCAGCAGCAGCAGCAGCAGCATCAGTATGAGCTGCATGAGCAGCAGTCGCCTGCCTTCGAAATGGTGCAAAATTGTTTATTAAATGTTCATGGCTGTGACCAGTGGACAGTGGAGGCCTAGCCCAGCCTCAGCTCTCTGGGCCAGCTGGAGTGTTCATTTGTTTGTTTGCTGGTCTGCAGTGCAACGTTGCCAACTCTTTATCGCCACGAATCATTTTTGGCTTTGCCATTTTGACAGCGTTTTGAGTCAACAACATGGCCCGCTCGTTGCCGCATGCAAAAGATACAAATCTAAGCTGCACATTATGCAATTGGCAATGCAATCGTGCGACTGCCCCACCGCCTCAGCGAAACTATCTCATGGATTTGCGCAATTTGTCATCCATCCTGCGCAGGCGGCAGCTGTCCCCAGTTCTCCATCCGCCGCCACCAAGTGCGTGCGAGGGCGTGGCCGTTGAACAGTTTTTATTGATAACGCTTGCCAGCGTGCTTTGATATTGCGTTTAGTTAGCCAATTATTAATGCCTGTTGTCGCCGAACTGCGTGTAATTTGTGGCAGTTGCTGCTGCTGCTGCTGCTGCTGCTGAAATGCGATATGCCCAAATTACTTTTCCGAGCATTTGCTCGTTGCAAATATGCATTTATGAATGTCGCTGGCGATGGCATCGTCAACAACATCTGATCTAACATGCAGGCAAACATTTTTATCGCAGATTAGGCACAGCCGATAACCCCAGCACAGGAAGCTAGTTCAGGCATTGCTTAAGCCAGATATATTATATATATGGTGAATATATAGAGGCATGTTCAGTTCTCATCGTTCGCAGCTTTCAACATTTAGTGGCTGGCTTGTTGTTGTTGCTGGTATCGCAAGTCATTTGTCAAATTGCTAAACTGACATTAAAGCCGCTTTGGTGGTTCGATAAACGCGCCGCAAATTTGACATTTCGCTGGCGATGATCGATGCATATCCAGGGAGTGCAACCTGGTGACATTTTTGCGCCAATTTCGGTCGCTGGGGCATCAGTTAAGCAACAGCAACAGAGCCACAGAGCCACAGTGCCACAGCAACAACTCTGGCGAGCTCTGTGCGCATTTTTCGCTTTCAGTTTGCATGCGTGGGAGTTGCACGAATTGTGTCGTTAAATAATGCGCCATGTCGGCAAATCCTGCACGAGGAAGAGGCCAAAGACGCAGAGCAGAGCGAAGGCAATGCTAAAACTGGTTGGCTGCTTAGAGCGGAAGCGACGACGTTGTAGTTGCTGTTGTTGCTGTTGCTGATGCCGCAAAAGGCAACTGGCAACTGGCAACTGGCAACTGGAGCAGCGTTTTGGGTGGCCGTCATGCCGGCCTTGCATTTGATATTGCAGCAGCCGCTTTGTTTAATTGATAGACGACCCACGCCGACGACAAAGCTGCGCCAGCCATGCGGCACGCGATTTAACTGTTGCTCTTTCTTGTTGTTGCTGTTGCCATGGCTGTTGCTGTTGCTGTTGCCATGGCTGTTGCTATTGCTGTTGCAGTTACTGAGTTTGCCTTTTGGCAAAGCCGCCAGTGGCAGAAAACCCATCGAACTCAAACTGTGCGCGCACGCGCATGCAACAAACGGCGACGGCGTTGACAGATTGATGCCCCCAACAGCCGCACGGGCATCGACTAAAGCTGCGGCCGAGGCCCCCGCTTCATTATTCAAATTGCTTGTGTGTTTCTGCGGAATTTATCAAAGTCGCTCCACAGAGACGATGCACCCAACGGGTGGCGGGCATGGGGTGCAGTATGTGTGCCATTTGGATTGAATTCGTGTCGCGTGGGAGTCAACTGTTGTTGTTGCTGTTGTTGTTTTTACAAACAAAACTATCTGCAGGTCAGTTAAGATAAGTAGTCGCATGTCCAACAACTTTCCTTTTGGCTAAGGGCAGGCTCTGCACTCTAACTCCAACTGCAACAGCAACAGCAACAGGCAACAGCAACAGGCAACAGGCAACAACGGCAACAACTGCATTTTGGGCGCGGCCGAAATTCTCATAAATCTGTGGCCCCAAAATGTAAGCCGAAATATGCCAGCACATAAGTATACATATGTATATGTGCACAGTTGTACATTGCTAGCTGAGTAATTAAAGCAGTTTAACATGTATTTCGATGGAAGTTGGCCAGTTTTTGAAGCTGTCACAACATCAACAAGCCTTCATTCATGCGCTGCGACAGCCAGCCAGCTAGCCAGCCAGGCAGTCGGCTAGCCAGTTAGCAAAGTCAGTCAGTCAGTCAGTCATTCAAAAGCCAGCCGAAATGTTGCCATAAATCAACTCATTTGAAATGCATCAACTGCAGCAATCAGAAACAGAAACAAACTTTAAAAAAATAAAATAAAAATCTGGAAAAAAAAAATACCCAAAAAATCGAAGTCAGTTACACAAATATTTTTACACGTTGCTGACGACGATTGCGATTTCCAATTCCAATTGAAAGAGTGACAATGCGCGGGCGAGGCAAAACACTGCCAAACATATTCAGATACACACACACACACACACACATCATACCACTGTCCAGTTGTCCAAGTTGGCGTGTTGCACAATGTGTGAAAACAGGATCAAAGTCCTGCCTAAACATTTGTCAACGTTTTCAGCGTTTATGTAATCTGCATTTTTTTTCTGCTGTTTTTTTTTACTTGGCTGGCTTTTGCGGGCTTGTCATGAATATGCGCCAATTAAGCATTTTGTCTGTGTGTGAGTAACATGCATCAATCAAATGCTCGCAGGATAAACATTGCCCCAGTCAGTTGGTCACTCTGTCAAATGGACCTAACAACATGCAATGCTGTGCTGTGCAGTGGGTGACTTGTGAAATTGTTGAATATCAGTAAATTAAAGATGAACAAGTGAAAGTGATAGAGTGAGTGGAGGCTGTCCGACTAGGAGACACCCTGAACACAATTATATTATGCTTTTTTTTAAAGATGAGCAAGTGAGAGTGATTTATTCGAGGCTGTCCGACTAGCAGACACTTTGAATACAATGGCTTACGAGATCGCTGCGTTCATACATGGAGATGAAAAGACAGACAAAAGGTTGGATGGATGGACAGAAGGACAGAAATGCATACACCTTGTGGTTTCGATCAAGAATATATACATTTGTTTTCCTTCCTTCTTATGCTCTTTCTGCATGTTCAATAAATTTTCACAAAAATATTAAGCATTGATTCACATTTAAATGGGTTTAGGGTACAAAAAAAATTTGAAAAATGAAAGTAAAATAAAATAGTCAAATCAAGGTTTTCTCCCCTTTTCTACTTTTCTTATAAATCAAAATTTTGTAAAAAAAAAAAAAAAAAAAAAAAAAAAAAAACAGAAAATTCTGAAGTAGCAAAAAAGTTTAATATCTCAGTTGAAAAGGAATAGCTAACATCTGTAAAAAATATATATATTAAAAGCTTTAAATTATTGCTAAAAATATTCAAGGGAAATAAGTCACAATAAATATAATAAACATTTATTTATTCATTTATTTAATTGTAAATAACAATTTGGTTTAATGCCAGAGCAACAAAGGTCTTCAGGCAGATATAATAAACAAAATAAAATAATTGTGATTCTTAATACAGAAATTCATCAACATTTCTGTACTTCAATTCATATTATTATATATATTATTATTTCAAATTAGAAGCTACTTATGCAACTTTTCAGCTTAACTTTGTTGTTAGTTTCAACTCGACCCAGACTTATCCTCATATAAAAAAAGTAAAAAAAACTTACTTCACTTTAAGTTTCTATTCAAGTCTGACCAGTCTTGGCTTTTACACATGCTTCCCCTTGCTCACTTAACAGTTGATTGAGCAGCCCTCGCATAAATGCAAATCCATGCATACACAACTCGGACAGCCACCGTCTGTCTGTGGCTACTCAAATCTTATGTTGACTGACAGCCTCGGGGTTCTGAGAGGCCGTCGATGACTTGGGGGCGTGGCATGGTTATTATTAGCATCGCATGGCAATTTCTTAATTGATTTCGTTGCTGGTCATGTTAATTGAACGCCGAGAGTCGGCACGGATGTAACATGTCGATAGTCGCCTCAGCCAAGTCAAACCCAAAAACTTTAGCCACTACTGCATGGTCAGACCAATCCAGTCCAGTTCTCTCCACTCCTCTCCTCTCCACTCCACTCCAGTCCAGTTAGTTGTCAGTCAGTCAGCTGTAGATTTGTTAGTCAAACGGGCCAACTAGCTAGACATTTGGCAATATCCTATGTGGGCCGTCAATGTGTCCAGTTGTTGAAGGCACTGTAGGTTTCACTTATCAACAATGACAACAAACAATTAAATGCATTTGCACGAGTTATAAATATGAATGTCAAGATGCTAAAACAGAGATTCGTGTGCATTTTGACCCACATGGACTGGCGGCAACTGCCAGCAATTTGCCACCTAAAAAGAAAATTATGAGCACCAGCATTTGCAGCTCAAAACAAACGATCGGCAATAAAGGCGAACAGGAAAACGCGTCACGTCACTTTTGCGCAAATGGCAACTGAACTGAGTCGAGTCGAGTAGAGTCGAGTGGAGTCGACTCGAGTCGAGTGTGTGTTGGGTGGGTGGAAGTGAGGAGGCTGCTGCTGCTTCCCACAATTTCAGCCATTCGCGGCGCACAAAGTCAACAGCATTTTCGTTATAATTTCTATTATTTTCCCTTTTGGCATAATTGCAGACAATTTACTTAACGATCAATAGCGGCAGGCAAACGGCAAACGGCAAACGGCAAACAGTCGACGAAAAATTTATTAGCTCCCGCAGCTCTGGCTGGCAGTTGGCAGCGCAAGGAGCGGGGCACAACCATGTGTTGGCTCCACACCAGCTCTCGGAGGCTGTGGCATCCGTGAGAGTCGCGCATCGTGTTGCAGCCGCTGCTGCTGGTCTCTATCCTTGAGCTAATACGAATAACTTTTTGCTTGCCACTAAACATTTATTTAAAATAGAGCAGAGCATTGCCACCGCCGGCAATGGAGCGAGCAGCATGGCCATGGCTATGGCTGGGCCCGGGCCCAATGGATGAACGCTGTTCATATTTTAATTACGCGACTTTATCACGTCAATTCACGGTGGTTGTGGCACGATATGACAGCCGGACAGCAGGACAGCCGTACTGAACCCGTTTCCAGACCTTGATAGAAAACATTCGATAAATTCAACTGCAATTTGTACGAGCTGCCAGCCACAGAGCCACAGACCCACAGAGCCTTTCCCGCCAGTTGCATACATGCATCGACAGCGCAGAGCAGAGAGTAACAAATTGAACTATTAGTTCTATATAACATCTCTGTGAGGCAACTTGGCTTAGTCTGTTAGCCTAGCATTCAAATTGAGGAACTTATCAACAACCATATCAAAGAGACGTTGATTGATATTTTTAGCTGTTTAATTAGATCCATTAGTTAGATTGTCTGCGTTGCAAATTGAGGTCAGACCCATCAATCAGTCAACAAGTTTGGTCTATAAATAGAACTCAAATTCAATATTTCGATTGTCTCGCAGTTATTCTAACCTCCAGCGGCTGCATCGATACAAATGCGAGGCGTAATCAACTTGATCAACGTATCAACGCATCCAAAAGTTTTACACTCGCAGAGCTCACTAATTTGCCATAATGTTGTGCCGACAGTCGCCCGCTGATTGCCGATAATGTCGGGCTTAATGCACATTTAACATACGAACAGAGAGGGCGGACAGCAGACAGAGCGAGAGAGAGAGAGCGAGAGAGGGAGAGACTGTTGGGGGAGGGCATGACACTCTTAGGGCTATTTACCTGTCAAAGTCCAAAGTGTGAGAACTGCTTTGACTTTTCAGTCATAATAACAAATGAGCAATAAATTTCTAAATTTTCGCCAATAAACAAACGTAATGATCATGTTCATCAGTTGATGATCGTGCCCAGGCACACAGCCCGCCATTGTAGCTATTGCATCGAAATAGCTAAAGAGCCATGCCCGTGCCCATTCACTGGCTGGACACCCACTGCTGATTATGTTCGTCCGGGGCAACGTCTGTATAGGCCGTGGTGAAAATCGCTGGCGATCTTCGACCATCTTCGGAAGATCAACGGCGGCTGATCAATGCGGTGGTCAGCAATGTTGTTTATGTGCTGCTGATTATGAGCAGGCGTCACTGGCAAACACATAATCGGGCAAAGTGGGCTTTGACTGCTGCAGCAGAGGTAGAGGTAGAGGCAGGAGTAGAGGCAGAGGTAGAGGTAGAGGTAGAGGTAGAGGTAGAGGTAGAGGTAGAGGTAGAGAGATGCGACTGAGGTTGCGATGATGTTAGCTTTTTGATGTTTCAACAACGTCGAACTTTGGGGTCACAGCAGCTACGACGCATCGTAAATCATTCATAGAGGCAGCAGGAGCAGGAGCAGGCGCAGGCGCAGCCTCCTCCGCAGCATCATCGGCAGCCGCATCAGCTGCAACAACGTGAAATTTGTTGCATTGGCCGCACACAACAAATTGATTTTAGTCACGATACTGTCAATTAGCCAGCCATGGGTCAGCTAGCCCATGGTACGACTTCTACTCTGGCCGAGGTGTTGATGCCGGCGAACTTTGCCGGCTGCCTTATGCCTTCTGCCTTCTGCCTTCTGACCCGTGCATGAGGTCCCATTTGGTTCGCAGCTGTGCAGCGTTTAGATGCGATTAACGCTGCAAAATTATTGTTATAGTTGGCCGCCAGGCAGGGCTGCCAATGTTGGCTACTTTATTAAATCAAAGTATTTTCACATGATTATCACGTGAGTCGCCGCATGCCACTCGCTGACCTCACACGCTGCTGTCCATGTTTATGGCCAGTTGCTGGCCATTGTTTCTCTCTCTCTTGACGACTTTTAATATGCACGTCAGGGCATGGATTAAATGGATTTTATGTTTTCCGATGTTGCTCTTAATGCCAGCAAGTTATTGCTTCAGCCTTTCGCTCGATCTAATTGAGTGATTTCTCGAATGCTGTAGCCAAAAAAAAAAAAAAAAACGGAGACTGAAAAAACTAATTAACTTTTTTGGCTGGCCAGAGGTATTTTAAATTTATTTGCTTAGTTGGGTGGAAATCGTTGAAATGCCTGGCGATAATTAAAGCCAACTACGAAATGCTAGTACCTGCTCGGCCGATACTCTCTGTGCTCCTTTTTGGGGCTGGCGCATTGTCAGGCGTACCTGTTAGGAGATACTTTGAACCTGTTGTACAGTTAGAGTTACAATTTGCAATGGCCAGGCAGTTCCTGGCTTGTTCTCATTGTATATCGATGGCGATGCACTTGAAAATCGTGATTTCACCTTTTGAGCATGGCAAGGCAAGGCAAGGCAAGGTAGGCTAAGGTAAGGCAAGGCAGACTTACAGCAATTGCCAACTGGCAACTGGCAACGGGCTGCAGCTACAGCAACACCACCAGCACCACCACCACTACCAGCAACAACAACAACACAAATGCTTCTAAATGGCAAAGTAAACTGATTTACAATCAAAGGCAACGAAGCGCGCAAAAGAGTCGCAATGAGGTTTCAGCTGAGTTGAGTTGAGTTCAGTTGAGTTCGATTTAGTTCCGTTCAATTCGTTTGTTAGATCCCGTTGGCTGCTTCTCCCTTGGCGCTGCTCTTGCTGCTGATGCTGCTGCTGCTGCTGCTGCTGCTGCTGCTGCCATCAGCAGCGCAAAATCAATTGAAGTAATTACGAAATGAAGGCACGAACTAATAAACTTGGTCGTCGTCTTTGGCCCTCGATTTGGTCGTCTTAACGAGCTTGTTGCTTCGCCTGCCGCTGCTGCCGCTGCTGTTGGGCCCGGCGAACGGCTATTTCGGACTGCGGACGTCGGACGATGCCACCGCGCCCAATTTACAGTTAGTTTAAATTAATTAAACGAAATGCACTTAATTAGAAGGCAATTTCCAATGGCAATATCCATAGACATCCGAGACTCGAGCGCATTCGGACTTAGATTTGGATTTCGTTTTTTTGGACTTGGCAAGTGCATGACTTTTGCTGCCCAACCTCAAAATGAAATCAGGTCAAGCCCGGCCAGACCATGGCAGACCATGGCAGACCATGGCAGACCATGGCAGACCACGCCAGCCCAGAGACGCCCAAGCTGGCAACAAATTTGCGCTGCTGCAGCACCCGGACAGGCGCAATCGATCGCACGTCAAAAACTGGGGCCAGCCAGCATCAGAGAAATATGGTTTTTCATTTAAGCCAGGTCAAGCCGCCCAGAGAGGTGACCCGCGCTGCTGCCACAACGAAAACGAAAACGAAAATGAAATCAGAGAGCGCCATTTGTAAGGGCATCAAACATTTTGACCAGGCCATCAACGGACCGGGGCTCCACTGCTGACAGACAATTTGCTTATAAGGTTTCATTGTTTTCCGACGCGCAAAGATCAAAACAAAACCCAAAATAGGAGAAAAAGATGCGCCACACCCGCAACGCGGCTCAAACTGAAAACAGAAAAGCAGAAAAAAAGAAACAATTGGACAGCTCAAAATTAAAGCCATTGTCTGGGCATTGGGTCAAGTGCTGACAGCCTCGGTATTGATGTTGGCGCGTGTGCAACTTTTAGATGATTTAACGCCGGTTTAACGGGTTTGTGTAAGGCTCTGCCTATCTATCTTAACAATTTCATACATATATACATATATATATCCAGATAGGTGAAAAGAACACAGCATATAGGGAATTTGTTACTTCAATCAGTTAAAATGATTACTGCTCAACCCTAAATTATATTTATTGGCTAACCCCTGAGAAATAAGCCAATCAACTGCTGCCCTAGCCAACGCCTTCGGATCGGGTGAAAGTTGGTCCAAAAACGTGCGCCCAATTTGACACCCAGCCAAGTGGACTCGCACTCGCTCCGTGGCCACAAATGGAGTCCGAAAATCGGTTTCAATTAAAGCCGAAACGTGCTGAAAACCAAATTAAATGCTACAAAGCGCGCGCCAAAAATTTTGATTATTTGTACAGCTGAAATTAGAAGGAAAGTCGCCAATGCCAATGCCAGTCCAAGTCGCAGTCGCAACTTCAAGTAATCAACCTCATCATCACCTTTTGTGGCTGGAGCCTGGCTCAGTGTGGTTCAGTGGCGTGCTGCCAAAGTAGGTTGACCGGGTGGCTGTTTGTCGGTGACCCACAGCGATGATGGCCACATCCACATCCATGACTGGCACTGGATGCCAGAGAGATGAAAGCTTGCCGAGTGGCTGAATGAAGTAAGTGCTCGCCGTTGACTGAGTGCCAAAGTAATTAGTCTACTAGCGAAAATATTTGGGAGAGCTTGCAGTTCCGCATCGCTGCTTATTAGGCCTAAATGCCGAACACGAGGCAAACAAATCGACTTAATTGATTAGACATTCAAAATGTTTTTGGGGCTCAGCTAAGAAATTTCAACGATTTTCAAATGCACTTCAACATGCTTCATCATCTGCCAGCGCGCTCTTTGGCCGCTTCATCAAAGCGAATAACAAATAAATAAGCTAAAAATAAATCAAGCCAAATGGGTTGTTGTTGTCATTATTGTTGTTGCTGTTGTTGTTGTTGCTGTTGTTGTTATGGACAGCATCAATCAGAGCTTGAGCTGAAGATGGTGGAGCTGGAGGTGGAGCAAAGCCAGTGAGGCCGAAGGCGTTTTACAGTTTCACCGTATGAAGCTTGGCTAAAAATAAATAAACAGTCAAGTGAATAAGCCACATAAACAGCTGGCGTTCAAAAATTAAGTTAATAACTCCAAAAAAAAGTAGAAAAATTAGAAAAAAAAAAAAAATAACAACAAATTTACTACAAAGCGCAATTGATAATCTGCTCTCCAGCCTCCTCGTTTGAGTTTTTGTGAGCAGCTTTAATTGAATATGGCTTTATGGGTTGGCCAATTCCAGTGGAGCTAGTTCAATACCTGCTGCTTGATGTATATGGCAGGAGTTTGTTTTGGATTCGCGCTTCAAGTGTAATTAAAATGTCGTTGGGCATCAAAGTGTGCTCTGACCAAGGCCCTCTAGCTCTGGCTCTGGCTCTGACTGCATCGAACTTTAATTGAACACCTCAAAATGATGCGCACGTAATGCAGATTTACAGCGGCAATGAGGCAGCAGAAACAATGGTCCCATGCTCGCCACATCCTCTTGGCATCCTTGTCAAACTTAATGAGGGCAGCGGCTGCAGCTCGCTACACGCTGGCTTAACACGCCCCATCAAGCGGCGGCCCGAAGTTTGCACAAGAAATTAAACGCGAACGATGCGCACAGCTGAAGAAATACCCATAAAGGCGAAATGAAGTTCCATGTCCGTGTATCAGTTGTGCATCTACTTGCCCTTAAGTAAAGTACAGTATCTTGTTGCAACTTCATTTCGTGGCATGGCCCCAAATATTTTCGCCTCGCTTTTCGGATTTTGCTTTGCTTTGGAGACCGCAACATCAACAACAGCAACAGTTACAAGCAACAACAACATGCATGCCGCATATTTTTGGTTACGGCCTTGTTGTTTTTGCTCTGGACTCTCTGGTGCCGCGCAACGCCGGACAGAGCCGGCAGGACAGGCTGGAATTATTTTCTCTCCCTCTCGTCGTATGTGTTTCGTTTACGTTTTCTGGCCTGGGTGTTTTTATGTTCTTATAATGCGACTTATCAGATTTTTCGAAGCTGACAATGGCCGAAAAGTGGCCTGCCCCAGCAGCCGGTGGCAACGGCCGCGAAGGTTATTGAGCAGCGATGCAAAGAGGCGGGGGAGGGGGAGGGGCAGTGGGAATGAACCAACTCTGTTGCGGTTTTAATGCGTGCGCCGACGTCGCCGCGTGTTGTATTAAATTTGGTTTTCCCTTGGAAGCTTGGCAAAAACCAAAGAAACAAAACAGAAAAAAAAACAAGATTCCCTCAGCTCTCGCCACGCGCCTTGATTTTTGCCATGATATATTTTTTTTTCTCTTTTTTTGATGATTTTCAATAAAATTAAATTGAAAATAAAAATAAAATAAACTTTTATGTTATTATTATGTTGACGCCGCTGTGACGAGGCCTCATAAAAGATCGCCACTGATAGTTGGGCCGAAATGCATTAACAATGTATGTGACCGATAAGACGCTACAGGCAAGACAAATGGGTTTCCAAAAAATATTGTAAGCAATCAAGAAATATTGTACATATATAAATAAAAACATATACATACATACAAATTGCTTGGCTGTGAACAATACCAGTAAGAAATTGTGCAGATTTGTTGTATTTTGACTTATGAAATCCACTGAATCCAGACTATAATGTTTTCGGGTGAATTGATGTGATAAGCTAGAGGAGACGTTGCAGATTCCACATCAACACTTTTCTATATCTCTGTATCTCCACCTGTTGATCGGCATAAACGCAGCAATGTCGCAAGCTCCACCAACTGAGGACCTGTAATTTTAATTGTTCATTCTTGTATACCCAAGGCAGTACAAGCTTATACTTTGTTCTTCAAAAACTCAGCCCATTTTCTCATTATTTACGAACATCTATATTTTGACTAGCTTGAAAATGCCATGAACTGAATATCAGCTGGAGACATCCAATGTAAAATTTACTGTATTATTTCCTGTAAAGAATGCACAGATTAAGTTAAGTATATCCTATTTCAGATTCCTCTAGAAATTGAATTTAAAGTAAACAGCATAGCCTTAAGCTATTGCTAAATTCACTCTTTCGAATTAATTAATATATTATATTAAAATATATTTTGAATGACATTTGTTTAAATTTAATACTTTAGGTCGGGCTTACTGCATACTATGTCCATTTACTCTTTCAAGGATGCCCAGCGTCAATAGCTGGACACTTGAAATTTTATATATTCAAACTTATAGAATGGTATATAAGCATAAGCACTAAAAGTTTATATATTTTTTTTTTTCAATAACTATTCACATTTGTTTATTATATACAAAATTTATATATTATTTCTTATTTTTAGATTTTCAGGTCATGATCTGAAGATCAGCTATGGATCCAAAATAAATACGAATATGAATATTTTAGACTTAAATTTTTTTTTTTTAATTTGCCTCAAAATTTTACCAAAATATTCCTGTGAACTTTTATTAAAAACATTTAAAACAAACATTGTTCCAAAAACTAATTTCTCATATTACAGTATAAACTATAAGCGTATATTGTATATGTGTATATGTATGTGCGTATTCGTTTGACTCGTACTCATTTCATTATTATTTTTTAATATTTATCAATAATTATTTTTTGGATTTGTTACTATGATATGACGATATGGAGATGCACACATTAACAATAATTACTTATTTCCAAAAGAGCTCGACATGTGTGTGTATGTTCATATATGTGCATGTATGTACACCATGCTATTATACATTTCCTTCTATAAGTACTCAGACATGAAGACAAAACCTCTATTAACAACACCTCATCTATATGTCAGCAGGGTATCTGCTAGTCGCGCACTCCCTACTAGAGCACTCTTACTTGTTGTTATCGTCAAATCAAGTTAACTATGTACTCATCCCTGTTGTGTATCATTATGTGTGTCACAACTACTTGTATTTTGCTGCCACTTGCAGTAACTGGTAATGATCGTTTATGCTGCCAAGCGGACGCCCTGCCGCAGTTTTCTGTATTCGGTATTCGGTATTCGGTTTATGGTTTTCGGTGTCGGTGTTTTGCGCTTGTCAAATATTTGCAAATCGCTTTGACATCTGGTTCGACAACTTGTTATCGTTCGTGTGTAGCGTCGCCCAGTTCACCCGGCTCACCCGGCTCGCACATATTTCGTTTTTAATAAATTGTAGCACAATTTGATATGGCAACGCCACGCCCATGCCCCGACTTGAGCGCAGCTACAGGTAAAGCAAGAGCAACAGCTACGGCCTCAGCCTGAGCTTGAGCTTCAGGTTCGACTCTGGCAGTTATTGCAGCTGTCATGAGCGCAATGCAAAAAATGGCATAAAGTCTTTGATTAGGCGTGGAAAAATATTGTCGGAAAGCATTTTAATCGTTTTGATTAAAAGCCACCACGCCTAATTAGTTGGAAGTTTTCGCTGGCAACCGGTTGGGGCCAGCCAACTTCGATCAGCATCCCAGCCAGCGCCAGCTGTTAGCGTTTGCCCATTGATTGGGCAGCGAACCTTTCGTCAATCGGCACACATGTGCGGGCAGCCAATTTAACAAATAATTCATAGGAACATAAATCGCGATAACGCCACGGCTGCCACATCGTCATGCCTGTCTCTGAGCATTGTGACTTTGACTGTGCGGCTCTGACTGGCAGTTGTTGCCACAAATTGTTGCCAATTGTTTTGGCCAAAACAAATACACAAAATACACACAGTCCGCCAAACGGGCACGCCCATTGTTGTAAATATTTGAGCGTTTTGTATTTTGTTCTAATTAATTTTGCTGTTTTTTCTTTATTTTTTCACAATTTTGGAACGGCCGTGCACCCGCCAAGCATTCAACACATTTGGCGATAAGCATCGCGAAAAGCTAAGCAAGCGAGCAAACGACATTGGTAAATATGGGCGATTAGCAGTGGAAGTCTAGCGGGGGCAACACGTGCTCCACGATTCGCCACTCAGACAGACGCGAACAATGAGTAGCTAGAAAAATCACACAAAGCAAAAAAATAAAAATAACAGAAATACTCTACGAACCAATAAGCAATCATTATTCTTGCTTAATTCGTATTGCTCTATTGATTCTCGCGTCACATTATGAAAGCTGTGAAACTCTATGAGTGGCCCTCGCTGGTGCTAAGGCACACACATAACAGAAACGTGCCAGTGCACAAATGACTTGCGCAGCAGCCGCGCGAGCAGCGAATGCTTTTAAATTGAAAATGTTGATTGAACTCAAGTTCGTAGCCTAAGTCTTTCGTTTGCCTCGACTACTTACTTAGCAGACAAATGCTGCTAACGCCGCCAACGTGGCCCGTTGGTTTTAAGCGTGACACCAAACTGTTGTAGTAATTAATAATAGCAGGCAGCAACAACAAATTATGTTTTTAATAACTGTAAATTTGTAGTTGTAAAAATTTACGATTTAATTGCCAAGCGCTTGAATTTATTATTTCATTTGTTGCATGTATCCTACAATAGTTATCATGTTTATATGTACGTAATACTTGATCTACTTTATAACATTTACTACATTTGACCTTTGGCGGCGCTGCGGACCACCCAAGCTGCATTGACCTAGGCCTCGGCTGGTATCCGATATCTTTTGGCCTGACTGGCCATGCTTAGCAGCTAATTGAATGGCGGCTGCAAGAGCCAAGATCATTCACAGCAACGTCAGTGTTGTCTCCATCTCCATCTTAATATTCATCTTCATCTTCGTCTTCATCTTCATCTCCATCGGCAATTGCAACTGCAACTGATCCAACTGCTTTTCAGCTATCACAGTCGCCGCATGCAGTTAGCTGCTTAGCATTTTTTTTGCTGGCCATTTTGGCTCAATCGTGCTCGTCGACAACGTCGTCACCATCGCTATTGCCGTTTTGTTTAACTACAATTACTTATTTAATCATAATTTTGTTCGCGTTTCAACAATCATCAATCATCAAATGCAATGCCGACAGCGGCCGGCAGAATTCTGTGACTGGGCCAACTGTCAGCCTGACAGATTGCCCGCTTTCAGCGAGAGAGCAGACGCTGCTCGAGCAGGAAACTGGAGAAAAGGTGAAGGTGAAGGTGAAGGAGATGGAGATGGAGCAGAAGAAGCTGGCCAAGCCAAGTGGAATGTGCTGCATGCCTCAGCTATGTGGCAGCACGGTCTGCTGCCCGTTCGCTGCCCGTTCGCTGCCCGTTCGCTGCTCCAGCTGTTCAGCGCAAAAAGTAGCGTCAGCGGCAGAACGCTACAATTATCTAGTCAGCAGTCAGTCAGTCAATCGGCTCGTTGAACTTGCAACCGGCGCTCCAGCTTCAGCTATGGCTGCGGCCACAGCCGACACCACTTTTGCCCCGCTGCTGCCCTCTCAATCGCACAAATCAATCGATCACGTTTTATAATGCTGCAGCAGACTTGGTTTTCGAGAGAAAAAAACAAAACAAAAACGAAACAACAACAACAGCGAAGAAAAACCAAATGAAAATAAATAAAAATAGAGGAAAAACTGAAGCGCAACTGAATGAACTTTCCAAATGGACAGCGCGCGGCTCGCAAAATGCTGTCGGCGTCAACTGCAGCTCGGCGCAGTCGGCGCAGCATCGCGGCTAGATGGATTGATTGATTGCCTGAAACAGTTAGCAGACATTGTCTGGCTTGGCTTATTGCTATTTATGATCTTGATCTATGGATCGAGGGCAAAAGCACATGCGGCGACGTTGTCGTTGTCGTTGTCGGCCAGCCAGTGCACATGCTGATAATCAGCACGAAGCCAGTGCCGATGCTGAAGCCGATGCTGAAGCCGAAGCCGAAGCAACTGCAACTGAAACTGATAATGATGCCAGCACTGGCCTTGATTGCGGCTCCGGTCGAGGTTTCTGTTATTTTGGTTTTTTTTTTTTCATCTTTCAATCATGCTCGAGTGCAGCAATCAACGCTTGCTGCATGCAGCAGTTACCGCCTAGTTTTTGATTGAAAATATTTGGAAAATTGTTACAGAAAAACCTTTAAGGGTAACACTGCCCCCAACGCGAGCTGGCTGCAGCAGAGCACAGGTTAAAGAGCTGACTGGTGTTAAGTGCACGATAATCGATTCGACTCGCTGCAGACCAGCCCAATTTTGGTGTTGGCGTTAAACGGCCAAGCGAAAATTGCCTATTTATGGGCTGAAGCATTTACTGACGAAGTTGTTGCTCCGCTCGCTGTTCGTTGTTGCTGTTGATATGGCTCCGGCTGCCAGCAGGCAGGAAACCATATATTTGCATGTCCACCGAAAGAGTCCATTAAATTTTGGCAACAGAAAACAGAAACAAAAACACAAAAAATATACGAAATTGAATAAGAAAAACCGCACAATCAAATATGTGCATTGAAATGCATTACAACAGCTCGTATTGGGCATATAAAAGCGGCGCAAAAATTGACAAAAAATCGCATGAAAAAATTTCAACTGGTTAATACAATTCGCGAGTTTTTTTTATAGCGCTTTAATTACGCATGTGCCAAAAAGACGGCGATGTTGAAAATAAGTGTGCGTTTTTCTGTGCTTTTTATTTTTTATTTTTTTGGTAATTTTTAATTTGTGCTGCTCGGCAGCAATCAATGAAAAGTCAATAAAAATCGCCAGCCAGACGTTCACACGATCAGTCAGTCGGTGGCGCACACACGAGCCAAAGAGTTATCATTACGTTTGAGTTTAACATGCGACTTAGGTGCCGCAGCAACAGCAACAACAACGACGACGACGTGTTAAGTAGCATTTTATGAGATCATTTGAGATGTCGGCGCTGGCGGAAACGGCAGCAGCAGCTGCAGGTGCGCCAGATTTGCGCTGCAAGCTGGCCGAAAAAGTTAGTCAAACTGGCAGCCAGTTAGCATGCTAATTACACGCCAGCAACATGTCGCCAAGCACTTGTTGTTGTTGTTGCTGTTGCTGTTGTAGCTGCTGCAGTTGGCACACACGCACATCAAAAGACTTAGGCAACGAACTTGCTGGCAAACAGCGAAAGGGAACTTTAAGATCAAACGTTATGTAAAGCCGCGGAAACTAATTTAATTACACCAAAATATTTGTATATATATATATGTATATATATATTAAAATACAATTCACTTTGAAATTAGCGAACATAGAATTCGTTTATCGATCGGGATGGCAACCGTTTCGGGCTGCTGCAAATTCGCTAATGATTTATTTAAAGCATGTTGCCGGCCACATTGAGGCAGCCCGACCCCGAACTTAACTGATTTGGCCGGCGGGGGCCAACGAGGTGGGCGTCATAGGCCTGGCCGCACCCTGTATGCGTGGCATTGGCAACGACCCAGCCAAACTGACCCAACCCCACTCCTCTATCTCTGGCTGCGTATCAGCGCCTCGGGTGCAAAACGAAATCGACATTGAATGCGCTACCACAAAATTTGTGTGGAGTCTGTCCGTCTGGCCGTCCGGCTGTCCGTCTGTCTTTCTGTGGGGGGGTGGTGGAATGGGCTGGGCTATTTCCGTTCGTTCAATAGCGGCCAACAAACACGATATCGCACAATTCAATCAATTTACTTATTATTGCCGACATCGACGAACGGCCAGCTCTCGGGGCAATCCCGTTAGTATAATAGACCATAAAGGTGCGCTCGAAATTTCACTGCCGCAGCCGCAGAATATACATATATATGCATATATACATATATATTTATAGATATGCATATAAATGCTGAGTTGAAGTCTGAAGCGTGAGATGCGACCACATGCAAATTTATGCACGACGCGACGCTGCGGCCCAGCTCCACGAAGTGTTCGCCTGACAGACACTTGTCAACATTTCGGCTCAGCCATTTTGTTCTCGACTAAACTATGCAAATATGTGTCAAGCCCGATGGCAATGGCAGAGTCATGTCAGCTGCTTGACAACAACAAATGAAGATCAAAGTTGGCTTATTTATTTTATTTTATATATGCAGCAGTCGCCATCGCCGTCGCAGTTTATGTATAAAAGCCGTTACGCCCCTGCAACTGCAGCAGCAGCATCGAGCACGGAGCTCAAAGCACTTGGCAAACACTTGGCCTGGCTAAACTTAATGCAACAGCAACAACAACAGCAACAGCAGCAGCAGCAGCAGCTAAAGCAATAGCAATAGCATCGCCGGCAATGGCAACACATTTTTCGCGCCCAAATGTGTTGGAGGCGTTTTGTTGTCCACTTAGAGACGAGGGGCTGTCTGTCCATGCCCCAGCAGCCGCCGCTGTCTGGCTGGCAAGCAAGCAGCTAGGCAGCCAGGCAGCCACTAAGCGTCTTAGGCACACGTCAGACTGTCGCTTCTGTCGGTGGCGTGTGTTGCTGCTGCAGCTTTTGTTGTTGTTGTTATTGTTGTTGTTGTTGTTGCTGCTGCCTTTTGTTGCCTTTTGGCGCCCGTTGTTGTTGTTGATTGTGGCATTTTGATTGATTTCTTTTGACTTTTGGCAGCAGTCGCAAATATTTGGTAATCCTACTACAATCCAGCCAGACTACAAGACGCTTCATCAGCAATTTTAATGCATACGTTAGTATTTTAACACCTTGGAATTGGAATTGGCAGTTGCAGCGGCCGTTGACTATTTTTGGTATTTTAATGCCAGCTTTGTGCAACTTTCTACCAGAGTCGACAATGCTATAGAGCTGAGGTAAAAAAAAAAAAAGTTTCATATGGCTTATTCTGCAAAGCCTCTGTCTGTCTCTGTGTGTGTGTGTGTGTGTGTGTGTGTGTGTGTGTGTGTGTTTGTGTTTGTGTGCGTGTATCAATGGGTATTTTTTTAAAAGTTGCTCAAGCAAATTGACCATAAACTTGATTTCTGCGCACATTCAGCGACAATTTGTCAAAAATTCTGGCCGCCTTCTCCAGCAGCTCGCGTATTAAGGTCAACGTCAGCATTTAATTGAACACCTGGACGACCACAACAGCGATGACGCGTTGGCCATTCCGGCCAGACCGACCAGGGCAGTCGCCATCTGACAGTGACTCATGCGCTTGGCTTCAAGGCAAAGGCGAACCTTTTGCAATTGCAGAGCATTCATATATTTCTGCATATGCAAAAGAGCTCGAACATATTTTACATAAATACATTCGAAAAAGCGTAAGCTTCAAGTACAAATCAAAGAGTTGATAGAATATATAGATATATATAAATATTTAGCATTTAAGTTAGTTTCCAATTACAGTTATATTTAATATGATAAATATTTCAATGAAGTTCGAAAGTTGTCAGTTTATATTTTGTTAAAGAAAATTTTTCAATCCATAAATTATCATTTACATTTTTTAATTTTAATTAATATTGCATGTTTTTTTTGCTTTTGAAGTTGAAAAATTAAAAAAACAGAATATTAATGTTATACACTGTATATCCAATTAGAGATAGTTTCCAATTATAGTTGACCGAGTCTATGGCAAGGTGTTGAATAGTTCTGAGCCTTAATTCGTTTGTGCTTGTTGCCTGGATTTAGCATAATTCGGTTGTTTTCTTGTGGTTGCGACTCAATTCTGTGGCCGCAATGAATCTTCGTGTAGTTCGTCGTGATGTTGCGGTGGCTTCCTCTGACAGCCAATTTGCATTCATTTTATATGCCACAAAGCAACAATGACTGTTGAAGCTATCTACAAGCTATCCAGCCACACATTGACATAGAATGGCAGCAGCTCAGCCACAAAGACGATGGCTGCCAGAAGTAAGCCGCCGCCATAGAAAAGTCCCACATACCGAAAGTCCTGCAAGCGAAAAGGTTGCACCTGGCTGGGCGTACTGTAGTCCTTGATCTTCATGCGATCAGCTTTTACCATATCGATGAAACTGTTTCGCATCCAATAATTAATCAGGCCCGAGGAACGACATCTCATGGTGAACATCATCAAGCGTTTGCGGTATATGGACTCGTCGGCCAACAGGATGCTGTAGGGATAGTTGTGCGACAAGCACAGCTCCGAATAGCGAAACACCGGCCTTTGAAAGTAGCTCTGCAGCTCGTTCATTACGATCCATTTGGTGGATGTGATTGTGTATGCCCAGCTGGTGTTGAAGCTGTTTCGCCGCTCGAACACCTCCGTTAGATTTTCAGTCAACCTGAATGCCGACGCATATTTGGCACGGAAATCTCCGTCCAAGCTATCAAATTCCTCACGGAACCCGAATATACGCAAATTCGATGCTAGCAGAGCGTCAAAGCTGTCGATGCGTGCCTCCAAGGGACAATTGTTGATCAGCGAGAATAACTGGGCCTGGCAGCCACACAGCACCAGGACAGCTATTAGCCAGGGCGTCAGCCTCAAGCAACGTAAACAGTAGCGAAGCCAGGCTGGAATGATTGTCGTTTCGCGTTCCACATAGAGCAAAAGGTAGTAGCAACCACAACTGATGAGAAGTAGAACCACCGCCTTCGCCTCCACAATTCGCTTGAACACTGCACGCAGGTCTATGTGACGCTCTGTGGGCAATATGATGCACCAGCCGCCATAAAAGATGGGAAACGAGTATTGATAGTACCTATGTGGAGACATCCAATGACAAATGATTCTTAGTCATTTCCAGTTCATTGCTTACCTGTTTGAAAACCTTATGGTCATTTGTGTATTGAGCAGACCAAAGTCAATGCTTCCATTCCTTGTGAAGTCCAACATATAGGCCTCGGACAGAACTCTTCCCGGCCGCCAAGATGGGAACACGGTAGTAATATTGGCCCCGAGCTTCTGAGCAAAAGTCTTCATCAAGCGCCATCCGTAGCCCGACACAAGCTTCTCTCCGTTTGCATCGCGGTAAATGATACAAGTTGGCTCGGAAGAAACAGGCATGATGCGCAAAGTGTATCCTCTAAGATTGTCCAACTGTTTAGGAAACAGTTCAGCTTCTCCTCTAGTTAATCTCGAATGAAGGAAGTTTCGTTTGACCAGCGTAAAACGAGGAAACGCTGAGTAGCTGTAGAGAGCCAAGTCACTTTTGTCTTGCTGAAAGTAGAGCACCACATTGAGCATGGAACTCTTCAGGCAATAGGTTAGGATTTGGGTAGCCAAGGAATCCTTGTCCGTTTGATGAATGGAGGTACTGTCAAATAGCTCAATAAGCACAGGTACATCCCTCAAGTGATTCAGACTCGTAGATAACCCAGCTAGGTCAGCCACATCGAGGCTGGCTGACAAGCAGGCCAAAACAAAGAGCTCGCTGGTCTGTTGCTCTTTCAGCTGGGCAAAGGGCATTTGACTGTGCCACACCCACTGCGGTTGGTTGCTCAAGTTGCTGTGCTGCTGCTGCAACCACTGCCAGTCGCAGTGCAGCCTGTCGGGATTGTAATAAAATATGCTTCTTCTATCCACGATCTGCAGCACCAAGGCGTACAGCTGGTAAATTTCTGCAGCAAAGCTTACGTTGCCGTTGACCCACATGACGTCCACCAGCGACCACAAAGGACTGCAGCACCGCCAAGAGAAGTCGTCGGTGTAACGCATTTTACATTGTTTACCTTTGTAATTGCTTGGGGATATGTCAATTATGGCAATAATATGTTGCTCGAATATAATTATTTTTGTATTTGCAATGGCAGTAAATAAACAAACAAATTTACTGTTTAAACATGCAAAGCTCTTAATCAATTGTGGTTGCATATCGCACACATAAAAATGTAAGCTTTTTAAAATGGAAAAAATGTACAACTCCTGCTTAAGTGGCCAACTGGCCAGGCCAACCTAAAGGGCAGCCACAGTTAAGCCAAGTTATTTTTAAACAACAATTTTTATGCTCATTGAACAAATGAAAGAGTATATTGGTTTTGTGCAATATCCCTGTGGCTATCAGTATGAAAGCCATTTCGTCGAAGCTATTAAAGCTAGAGACTTTAAAGTTTTAATATATAGTCGTGGGTATTCTGGTATGATAACGTATTAATTTCAGTGTATTATTCAAGTAGTGTTGAAAATCGGGAAACACCATTTCTTGTATGTCGAAAACCTAGAAAGTTTATAGACTTGAAATTTTGAAATAAATACCCGCGTTGACAAAGATTAAAAATATTTATTAAATATATTTACGCCCATTAAAAACATTACAAATCGAAAAAAAAAAAAAAAACTTTTTGAGAGCTGGGTCTCCCAAGTGAGAAGTCCTTTACCATAAGAGATTCAACTGCTTTTGAATCATGAATAAGTATTATTCAGTCGAGTGCGTCCGCCTGCAAAATTCTTACATATTTTTGTGTTGTTTTGCTTATTTCTTGTTCGCTGGATGCCAGAGTTCATACGGCGTTCTTTATGTGTGCAATAAAACATGATGACCATCTTCATTGATCCTTCCTGACAGCGAGCCCATAACAGCCGGAGAAAGTTTCACTTCCAATATTAATCTCAGGGTCGAAGCATAAAATTGACTTTACGTTTCATCGACATATCAAATAATTTGCAGCAAATTATAAGCGTTAGGCCAAACGAAATAGTGTCAGCCGTCTCCAGTGACACCTACTGCACGATTACGATTCCAAATTGCCCCACATGTCGTGCGGCTGGCGGATCGGCAGTTCGGTAGATCGGTGGATCGGTAGATCAACGGGGCATCCCATCTCTGGGTTGGCTTTTCCACAGGCAGCCCACGGTCACGGTCACATAATTTATGGATCGTGTTGTGAGAAATTTGTCAACAAATCGTGGCGCCATAAATTGTTGATTTTTCCTCCTCATACTCTTGCTCTTCCCCTTTCTCTCCTACTCATTTTTCTTTTCTCTCTCTGGAGATCAGTATGCCAATTGTCTGAGGCCTGAAAATATATGGGACTCTGTCTCCATTCATAATTTCAATTGATTCATTACGGCAATGATTAACACTTAGAATCTCTATATTTGTATAGAGGACTTTAAGCTTTACAGGTAAGTATTGATAAGTAAGTATTGAGTTATTCATTTGACCAGGCTTGAGGCATCAGGTGTTGACTCTACTGCCTAAATAGTCAAAAATCGTGAATACAAATTTGTATTAAGCTGCTGCAAGTAAATGTCTCTTATTATGGCGAATAGTAGTTCTTCTTCGGTTTATGTTAATCGAATTGGCCCCGGTAGAGAAGCAGCCAGGAAGGGTAAGGAGACAACATCACAACTTCTCGACGGACACTATAAGCCACAATTTGTTAGCTTATACTTGGGTGCCTGTTGCCTGTTGCCAGGGTTTTACATAATTTGGTTGTTTTCTTGCGGTTGGTTTGCCTACTTGTTTCTTATTTCTGACGCCGAATTGAGTCTTCGTGCTGTTTGTCGTGCCTCTGTGGTGGCTTCTTTGCAGTCGATTTGCATTTATTTCTATTTGCGAGGTAAACAAACAGCAGACAAAAACAAAAACAACTCAAGGTGTAAGATGGTAGCTTTGTTTAGAAAATTTTCACTTACTGCAAACGCCACAGGCTGCAGACCGAATGGATGTAAGACAAATATCGACAGGACAACGGACTAACTTAGACTTATCTCTATTTGCTAAACGAGTTCTTGATGTATCGAAACATATTTGCATGACTAATTGTCAATGAAGATATCGATTCATGTATATCGAAATTTGATTGTTGATAAGCGCAACGAGCTTGTATGTCTAGAACTGCCTGGTTGAATCACACAACTTCGCCTGGACATTTGACCATCTCTCGCAGTGTTGCCTAAGTTGTGGTGTCAGCGTTTTTAAGGGCTGACTTGCAAAACTCTATGAACTCAATTAATATGCCATTGTTAAACATTGTGTCTAGCACAATTAGATAAAGAGTTTGCGGGCTATGAAAGCAAGAGTTTCGAGTTGGACAAATGCTGTTGGCCTGACCTGTCGCCTGGCTGCCCACTTGGCTGGGCCAACAAAACAAGCGCGACGACAATGGTCAGATGTGCAGGCCAAAGTGAAGATGCAGCTGGGATCGCAGACCCCAAGCCACGACAGCGAGACACTTGCATACAATGAATTGTTTGTCTTCACACACACACAAACACACACACACACATAGAGCGGAGAGCAGAGAGAGAGACACCCACATGGCTGCACACTTGTGACTGTGGCTCGGTCTTAAGCTTTGCCCCTGCACAAGACGGGCAGCAATGTCCATGTCCATGTCATCATCATCATCATTATCATCATTGTTGTCGTCGTGCTTGCAGTGTCTCTATGGCCGGTCCGTCTGTCCGGTCTGTCTGGCTAGCACTTGTTTTATCGTCATTTTACAAGCATTTTTCATAAATTACAGTTTATTGTTGTTTGATAAACGGCCAACGGTGGGCGCTACTTGTATTTGTATTTCGTGTGTCCAGCAACAACGACACGCAAATAAAACCCAAACAAGAAATTATTGTAGTTTTTATTGTATTAACGTCAGCATCGTTGGCGTCTGCGTCTCCGTCTGCGTCTGCGTCTGCGTCAGCCGCTGCTTGCCTCACTTGCTTGATAAGTTAAGCGTTGACATCTTTATGTGCGTGTGTGGGCACTAAACAAGCAAACAAACCCAGCATCATCATCGGCAGACGGCAGACGGCACTCGGCACTCGGTACTCGGCAGTCCGCAGTCTGCTATGGACCATCGACAGTTGCCCAGCTGCCCAGCTGCCCAGTTGGTTGCTGGCAGAGTTGGCAGTTGTCTTCACAACCACAAACCGAGCAGGAGCCATCATAAAAATCAAATAAACAAATGCGTGTTCAATTTTAGGCTGCCTCGTGTCATGCGTTGATGACAATTAAAAATTCATGATGCGCTGCTTAACGAGCATGAGAACTTCTTGGGACTTGGCCTGAAATGTTGAAGTGAATCGTTTCGAAATGGTAAACGGCTTACACATATGCAGGTGCACTTAAGGGCGTATTGAGATATAGATCTAATAACATAAATCTAAACACTTTTATTTCATGCCTTTTATTCGGTATTTATAACTGATTATGAGATAATAAGTTGAAGTTTTGCATAATAACATAATAGATATTGATATAAAAATATAATAAATATTGGAATATCAGCTTATTTATGGGAATAATTTTAATATGGAAATTCATTTAAACATGTTATATGTAGACTAATTGATATAATTTCAATTTTTTTATTAGAATAATTACACTATATAATATTTTAGCTTCAAACGTTCGAGCAAAATATTCTCAATTAATTTATTTTAAATATTTTTTGTTAATAAATATTTTACCTGATAACACTTTTTTTGCCTAGATACTTTTTTAGCTTTCAAGTTTATTTTTAGTCTTTTCAGATTTTGATTTAGAAAACTACAACTTAAAAACAAAAATAATGACTGTTGATGTCCTCAACTGATTTTTATGGCAATTGAGAGAAAATAGATAAAATTTAATATGTTTTAGCTATTAAAGTGACTAAGCAAATCAATTTTATTTGACAGAATTCAGTTTCGAATTTTTAAATATTCTTGCACAGAAAAATATGAGCATAAAATAATTATTACATATACAAATTTGAAATTAAAAAAATAAAAATAAATTTAAATAAGTATCAAATTAAAATGTTACCAGTAAATTCTATACACTCCTAGTTATCCGTCAAAAGCCAGGTTAATGAACAAATTTGTAGGCCAACTGGGTGGAACCGCAGCTAAATTATTAAAAATAAAATAGAATATTTTTGAGAAATGTATCCTTGTTTTGAATGCAATGCAAACACTGCCAGAGCTCGCTCCACCCTCGCCGAATAAATATATCAGTCTATGAGCTGGCGCTATTCAAATGCTAAATAAAATCCAACTTGCCCAGTTTTGTGATTTACGATTTCGCTGTTGGCCCCTCAGGGCGCCGGAGCGCAAATTACCAATGTAAAACTGCATGAAGCGAGCGACTCCCGAGTGCTGAGAGCAGAGAGACGAGTGCCGAGTGCTGCGGCGGCATTTGCATAATTTTATGGTCGCAAATTCCGCTAAAACAACTTAATTAGATATAAAAAAATATATATAAACCATAAAAAATAGAAGTAAAGAGGCTTATTTGAATGCACTTAAATAAACAAAATCAAATATGGAGAGCATGTCCCTTCGGGCAGCCTGCCATTGATTTATTGCCCCGCTGTCAGCCAATAGCACCGTTTTGGTAACTGAAGCTGAGTGATTTAGCTGCAAACTAGCCGATTGGACGACTGACTTATCTGGCTGGCCAAAAAAGAAAAAGAAAAAAAAAAAACTGGCCGCAACGAGTGCAACGCCCGTCGTTTAATTCAACCGCGTTCGTCTTTAATGGCCGCTAATCTAGTTAACAGTTTTTCAATTATAAACGATTTTGTGCAACTGATAATAAATGCGATAAAACATATTTGCGGCCGAGCCGATGCCAGTCGGCTGATTACATCACAGCCAATAGTCGAGCAGTCGAGCAGTCGAGCAGTCGGGCGTATTGCGGTTGCAAATGTCAAAATAATTTGCTTTTTAGCTGTGCCTCGTTATCTCGCCTAGTTGGCTGCAGGCGTTAATTGATTTAGTGGCTACTACTACTGCTACTACTACTACCACTATGTAGTTACAATCGAGTCATTAAAAAAAGAAACATTATTAATGCTTCGATTGGAGCTGATATCATTAGAGGGCCGCCCTTTGATTTAGGCAATCTCTAATTGGCATTTGGAGCAGCAAATCTCTGAGTCATTTCTCAATTCAATAGATGGCTATAAAATTGCGTATTGAGAAATCGCCACATTGCGACGCCCAAAGGCGGCAAACAATCTTTACTTGGCAACAAATAAAATTAATGAGCTTCAAGCTGGACATGGACAACAGAAAAAGAGGCAAGAAAAAAATAGAAATAAACCACTGCTGCACCGCTAACCCAGTTCAAGTGGCTTGCAAATGTCAGTAAGGCATTTTTTGATAAATGTGCCAAGCGGCGACGTTTCTATGCCAAACGAAAATGAAAACGAAAATGAAAATGTTTATGTGGCCCCTCCCGAAAGGTTGCCGTCTCCACCTCCAACTCCATCTCCATCGCAGTCAGAGTCACAGTCACATCATAATGATGCCCTCAATCCGTGCCAGTCAGCCAGTCCTTCAGCAAGTCGTGCGCCGTCAACAAGGAATATGTCAGAGGCTGCGGCTGCTGCGACTGCTCAACTCGAGTCGGTTTGGTAGCTCGACGTGTGCCTGTTTAGCAAACATTGTCTGGGCCGTGCAGCAGCCACATTTGACGAGAAGTCAAAATGTTGCAAATGTGTTTGCTGCTTTACATTTATTTTGTTGCAGTTTTTTTTTTCTTTTTTTTTTTGGCTGCTTTCCGCGTGACAGCTTTGGGCCATCAAATTGCGAGCTAATGTCGAAAATACAGCTATATGCAAAACTGCAGCCAGACAATCGCACATGTCTGAGCCGGCGGCGCTTCTGCTGCGCCGAATTTGAAAATTGCGCCACAGAACTCGCCATTAATCGACTGTCGACTGACAGTCAATAAAATTACAAATGGCCCTCGTTAAATTGAACTATTTTCGCATTTTTTCAGACTATTTTTTTTTTTTTGCCTTCTTTTCTCTGTTGGATCCAGCAACGCTTCACTGCATCGAGGCGTCTGTTGAAATGCCGCGCATTTAAAAGTAATTAAAATATTACGGGGCGTGGTGTGTGTGTGTGTGTGTGTGTGTGTGTGTGTGTGTGTATGTGTGTGTGTGCTTCGATGCAGTTGTAATTAAATTAATTGCCAGCAACTGCCTCTGGCCTGGCCCAAGCGGTTGCATAATTCTGCTAGCTTATTTGCTATTGTTGTTATTACGGGCAATTTTATGGACTAGCAGTGGTTTATGGAGTATGCCAAGGAGCTAAGCTAATGAGTAGAGTTACTGTAGCTAGTTATGAGCTGTAGATGAGTTGGTTACGTGAGCTATGGCATGAAGAGGAGAAGGCCGAGTCTGAAAAGGCAAAGTCTATGTAGAAGGCAAAGGATAAAGCTGACAGTACTACAAAGTCAGTCAAAGCTACTGTAGCTACTGTAAATTGTTATGAATTGTAGATGAGTTGGTGATGTGATCTATACAGAGAAGAAGGCTCAATCTGAATAAGTCTATGTAGAAGGCAAAGGATACAGCTGATAGTACTGTAAATTCAAAGTCTGTCATTCTAATTAATTTACTTGCAGTCACAAGCTCATACCCAAAGCTAAATAGTCTTGCAAATGATTTGTAATGAAAATAAAAGCAATTTCCTTACAATTATGAGCCCAAACAAAAGCAGCTCCCCCCACATACCCAAGTGGTGTGTGCATAACAAACTTTGTTTGCTTTGGGGCAGTTGAGCTGCCAAGGAGCTGAAATGTATATGGCATGCATATGCGATTACGAGCACAAGTGTGTGTATGGCATGCACAGTTTGCAGTGCTTTTGAATGGCAAAAAACCAGGAAGTCTATGACAATTATAAATCATCTTCGCCTTGGCAAATTCACAGCTGTCATGATGAGCACTTCACTTGCCAGCTTCAGACAGCAACAAACAGTTGCTCATTACACAGACACCCACCCAAATAAATGGGGTAAGGGTAAGTCAAGCGTTGCGCTAAATGTGTGCACCTCAGTGCAGCAGCATTAGAGTAAACACGAACACCAACAGCAATAAGCAACAAGCAACAAGCAACAACAACGACAACAACAACTACAGGAATAACAACAACGATATGAACAACATCAACAAAAGCTGCAGAGAAGCTAAGCAGGGCGTTGCAAGTGGTATTTATTTTGGGGGCCGAGGCAGCTAACTGGGTTTTATTCCCGAGACGCGGCGCGCACATAAAACACAAAATAAAGATTTGTGCCCAGCCGCCCCGCGGCCCGCTGTCAAATTTCAGTTTTTTGGACATGCTGCAAAAGGTTCCTCGCTTAGATTAGAAAAGCGTGTGCTTGTAATTTCTTCTCCTCAAGTATTTTCACATGTTGCAGCGTCATAAAGCCGGGCCAGGTCGTCGTGTCGACTGTAGCAGTTGCGGCAGTTTGCTGCATTTCAAATACCCTGTATGCCATGGTAATAAGTAAGCAAGGTATGCTAGCAATGAGGAAATGTATGTAACATACTGGAGGTGTTTATGTTGATTGCATATAAGTTTTCAATACTCTAATTCAAGTCAATTCATGGCAACTACAAACTAGGTAGAACAGTATTTTCAAATGCAAAATACTTAGCTTAGCAACATCACCATCACCCGCCGCCTAAAGAGATACCACCCACTGGTCCTTCCACCACTTACCCTGACCTAGTCTAGTTACTAAATATGAATATTTAAATGTTAATTTAATACTAATATAATCTCTGCAGATTGTTATATAGGATAGATTGTAAATAAATACAATAATGCAATACAAGAAGCTAAACAAAAAGAGTTTTATTAAACAAAAACAAGTTCACTTTCTTTTTCTTCCACTATAAAAGTATATAAATTGTAGTCAAAAATCAACTCTTGAACAACTTTACAAATCATCAAGTTAATGTGCGCACTCTATGTGTATGCTTTCATTAATAAAAACTCTTCTCTCAATATATTTATCAAAACATATGTTTTGATTAGCTCTTCAAGCTGTTTTATTCTAGGATTATGATGGGTGAACACATGCTCTTAGCTTTAAGTGAAACCAATGAGCTTAATAAAGATGATAACAAGTGTTATTAACAACCTACCCCTGTACTCTCTCACAATCTTCACTCGTACTCTCACCGTACCTTTGATCTTCATCCAGATTTATAAGCAAGTTACAGATATATGTGATATTAACGATATACAAAATAATAGATTTTAAATAAATGTTTTTTGTCATAAAAATTAATACACTAAATCTGAAAAAAAACGGAAAGCAAAACTAGTCTTAGCTCTTTAGAACAAAAAAAATTTATATTCAAAATCTATGATATAAATTATAGTGAATAAGTTAAATTAAGTAATCTTTTAAAGATTCTAACAATGCTTTATAGTATATACTCATAAATAAATATTTCTTGTCATAGAAATGAATATACTAAATCTGAAAATGAAGAGAATAATATCAATTCCCATACTCAATTATAATATATATATTAAATTATATTAAAAATGTGTGATATAAATTGCTATGAATAAATGAAATGATATATTCTTACAATGCCTCCAACAACAATGCTTATAGTATCTACTAGTCGTACCCTCTCGACTAGAGCACTCAGAGTTGCTGTTGTTGTTGCGGCTGCGTCTATTAAAATGCTATTTTGACTGGAGTAGTTTAGTTAAACAGCGCAGCAAGCGCATCAGCATCAGCATCAGCCGCAGCAGAAGCAGCGTCATCGTTTCGAGTGCGAGTGCTGAAAAGCATTTTTATGTTCTCGTGGCGTCAAGTGCCGCTGCCGTCATGCACCGCACAGCAAAACGTTAGAAATTTTTCTAGCCCCCCAAACAAGAACAATGTTGATGATAATAGTAACAACAACAGTCAACAGTAAACAGTCAGCACAGCAGACAACAGCAACAACAACAACAACAACAACAACAACAACTGCAGCGTGCAAATAATGCAATTTGTGCAATGCGCCTGCGCAAACGTGGGAGTCGAAGCTGTGTTGTCGGAGTCAGAGTCAGGTCAGAGTCAGAGTTGGTGCCGCCATGGGGCTGCTGCCTCTGACTTTGACTCCATCTCCGCCGACTCCACGTCGGCTGCTCATTTTAGTGGCTTCCCCACTGCGCAGCCAGCTAGGCCAGCTACCAACTACTGTCAGTCAGTTAGTCGCTGCTGCCGCTGTGTGGCATTCGACGGCGACGGTGACGGCAACAGCGACTGCGGATGCGGATGCCAGTGCCACAAAACAAATAAGTGCATTTAGTGTTTAACAAATGTTCGCTTTTGCGCTGATGGCGCTGTTGATAAGCGCGAGCAAAATGAATTAACACAGAAATGATGATGCTGCTGCTGCTGCTGCTGCTGCTGACGATGACAATCACTGATGCTGCTGATGATCAACAGTCAACAGTCGGACAGTCGTTTACACCATTAGCATTTATTTTTCTAATTCATTTTAGATACAGATTGTTAAAGAGCCATAAAGCGTTGAGATAGCAATACCTTAGATAATTTAGAAAATGGCTAAGGCTCGTTTTTTATTGCAGTAAACTTCTGTTTTCTTATAAAGTTAATAATAAATACTTGTAATTCATTCGCATTCAATTTTCTAATTTATTTTAGATACAGGTTGTTAAAGAGCTGTAAAACGTTTAGAGCGAAATGCTTTAAGACAATTTATAAAATGGCTTAAGCTCTTTCTTTTTTCATTAAGCTCTTCTCTTTTATTATAAACAAAATAATAACAAATATTTTTAATTGATTAGCACTCATTTTTGCTAGTTCATATTAGATACAGATTGTCAGAGAGTCATAAAACGCTTAGTGGGCAATACTTAAAGACAATTTATAAAATAATAAAAATATCTAAATGTATTTTATTTCTTCAATTATCTAATTATTTAATTTATGTAATATGAAATCAAGGTTTGTTCCCTCATTTTTCTGTATCCAAATTTAGTAAAAAAAAAAAAAAAATAGCAGAAAATCTCTAACTATGCAAAATTATAAATATCTCGGTTGAAAAGCAATAGCTAACCTCTGTTTAAAATAAATTTGTATTAAAAGCTTTATATGATTGTTTAAAATATTCAAGGCAAATAAAACACAAAAATATAAAAATAAATAAAAAACAATAAATAAAATATTAAATATAAATAAATAATAAAATAATAAGTAAATATAATAAAACATTTATCTTCTGTTTTATTATAAATTTAATAATGCATACTTTGAATTCATTAAATACATTTTTTAGAGTTTTCATTTAAAGTTTTGCTTTTGATGTGTCGCAGTTTTTTATTTGGCACTTGGAGCTCGGACATGAATTGCAATTGAGGACTCAGCTTGATGTCGAGCTGCAGGTACATTTTAATGGGTTAATGGCCATGCCAGTTTGGCACAGGCAATGCAATGCAATGCGATGTTTGCCCGCCGAGAGACACAAAATTGAAGTGCATTGTGAACGACGGCCATAAAACTGAAAATATTACAGACGCCCACGTCAGCTCAAAATTTCACCTAGTCAAGCTGCGGCAGCCGACAGCCAAGTGGATGTGGACCAAGATCCGTTTGCCCAGTTTGCAGTCGCTGCCGCTGCCGCTGGCAGACAAATGTGCAGCTGGCGGGCGCGGGTGTCTCAGAGAGTTTCATTTAAATTAAATTAGAGCCGCCAACTCTCTAACTGTAACAATGAGTGATGCACGCACTAAAAGCTGACAGCCAAATGGCCCACAGCCAATGACAGCCGATGGCAATGCGTGGGCATAAATCAGCCCCGGCCACAGCGAGAGCCAGAGCTCATTGCCGTTGCCAATGTCCTCGTAAAAATCAACCACTTTGCGTTGTCAGGCAATTGTAATTAGCAATGAAGCTGCTGTGGAGGCTGCTGCTGCTGTCGATGCTCGCTCTGCTAATGATCGGCATAATCATTATGAATTGAGATTGCGGCAATCGCAATCGCAAACGCTTTGGCATGCCACTGAGTACGCCTACACAGCGCGACAACTGGATGCTGACTACGCGCATATCTGTGTCTGTGTTCAAGTGTGTGTGCGGATCTTTGGAGCTGGCAGTGTCAAGTAGTTCGTCATGGCATGTGGCGAACATCGATGGCAGTCCGGCTTCAGTTCCGCTTGCTGCATGCAAATTAGAACAAGCTGGAAAAACACACGCGACGACGGCAAGCGCTGACAAACGGATTTGGCATGCACCTGCTGAATGGCGCTCGCTTTATCTAGGCCTGACCCCAAACCTGACTTTCACAAGCGACTAGGATAGAAACAGCAGCAGCAGCAGCAGCCAGGCACTTTCAAGTTCAGAGACAAATGGGCGCGCATTCGATTCGATTTACTTTTAATTTATAATTTGGCAAACCTTTTGAACTCGACTGCATTGAGAAAAATGAAATTGTCGATAGGCCGCGCTGCGCCGCGCAATTTGTGGTTGCAATTTCATTTCGAATTCAGTTCCGCATCAGTGTGCCGAGTATACAGTATAGTAATAAAAGTAAAATACTGCAAATAAAATCAGGTCAAATGGGGCACAATGGGCAGCAGCAGCAGCAGCAGCCGCACGTAGCCAAAGAGCTTTTTGGCCAAATCTGGCTGGCATTTGGCTGTGTGCGCGCCTTTCTAGTCAGCAGCCATTGACATTGACCCTGCCTGCATTTAAATCGCAGCTTAATTGACTTTTGTGCTGACGTCCACTTTGGCTGCGTATCCCCAATAGGCAGCAGGCAGCAACAGTCAATGGCAATCAGATGAAGTCGACGTCGCTGTCGCCGTCGCTGTCGTCGTCGCCGTCGCTGCGTCGCTGCGTCAAGTGTGTCGCGTTGTCAAGGCAACGTGGACAAGACATCAATCATCACTAAATTAAAAAACATTTAAGATTCCTGCATGGGGGAAATGTTAGATGCTGTTGACTCTCATAAATAATGCAGCAGGCAGCAACAAGATGCAGCTACGAAATGTCACATTAAACAGGCAATATTAAAGCTGAAAAGCAGATGACACCGAAATCATGTTAGGCGGCACTTGAATGAGTATCAAACGGCAGCTGCCATAAACACACAAACACGCCGTCAACGTGTCGACGATAGCTGAAAGGAGCAGACCAGATCAGGCCAAACCAAAAGCAAGCTAAAGCAGGAGCTGATACTGATGCTGTTGCTGAGATGTTGTTGCTCTTGCTGTTGCAGTTTGCCGCCATCGACAGTCGTTTTACACTTGTCGCCGCCATTGACCAAAGTTGGCAATTGCCGCGCCACTTTTATGTGGCCTCCGCCTGGGGAGCAGCCTCTGCCTCTGCTGCTGCTGTTGCTGCTGCTGTTGCATCAAAAACCAAGTAGGTGCAAACGCCGCACGTCAATTGCCAGCATTAGAGCAGGCAGTCCCAGTCGCTGTGTCAGCCCCACTCCAAGTCCCAGTCCCAATCCCAGTGCCAGTGCCTGTGCCCAGTCCCGATCCCAATCCCAGCCGGCGACCAAACAAGTTGTCATTGGCGCGTTATTTATGACAATGTTCAAGATGTTTCTTTTGCTGTTATAGCCGCCCCCCTGTCTCTCCCTCTCTCTTCTCTGTTTATGTTAATGCAAAGTTCGAATTGCAGTTTCCTCTTCCCCCACTCACACACACACACACACACACACAGTGACAGTCGGGCTGCATTCAAGTGTCCGTCAATTGGCATCGTTAATAGAGTTCGAGTTCGAACCCCGGCAGCAAGTTCGTGTGCTGACCAAAAGCGGCGGGCGTGTGACAATTAAATTGTCAAGCGCAGGCCTTTGACATTGACGCGTGGCAAGTGTCAAAGTTGTTGTTGTTGTTGTTGTTGCTGCTGCTGCTGTTGCTTGGCTTTTGCTGTCCTTGTCTGTTTAGCCAGTTAGCAGAAAGGGGCGCATTTCAATTATGATTTTAATCACAAAACAGTTCAGCAGCCGCGGCAGCCGCAGCAACAGCTTTATATATATTTTTCTTTTTTTCTTCTTCTTCTTTTGGCTGTTTTTGTTCGGCTCGGCAAGTTCGGTTTCTCACCAGAAAATTGGCAATTTTTTATGTGCTGATAAATGAGCCTTGATACGATTCAGCTTGAACTTGTCGAGAGGCGTTTGTGGAACTACCTGCGAAATTATGCCATAAACTGTACGAAATAAAAACAAAATACTTGACGCGTTTCAGCTAATAAAATTCATATAATTTTATTCAATTTCTTATCAACCAAATGGCCAGCGGGCCTCAGCTTGATTCTCTTAACGTTTTCTTGTTGCTCTCTTTCAAAGAGTGGCGCTCGCATAGTCAGAGCTTCGCAGTCGGCAGCGGCGGCGGCGGCGTCGCCTTCCAGCGACGTCGACGAAACCTCTTTTTATTGGTCAAAAGCTGATCGGCAACTGATAGCGCAGCTGTGTGTTGGAAATGAACCGCTAGGTCAGGCAGGCAGAGCGTCTGACTGGAAAATCACCAACGAAACTCAACAACGCGAGAGAGATAGAGAGAGAGAGAGAGAGAGAGCCAGTTGAGGCTGGGGCTGCGACTTGGCAGAGAGCGTCGTCGTCGTCGATCGGCGATAAACGAAGCAACGAACGACGCTGGCAGAGAGACCAAACGGCAACCGCAGCCAGCTGAACAGGTTTTCTGAGTTTTAGCGGCTTTTTTGCCGTTGCTCCCAGGTTCGTATGCTCGCGAGCTCGGCTCCTCAATCGTAAGCCTGGCTTTTGTTATTGTTGCTGCCGCTGCTGCTGCTGCTGCTGGACTGTATTACTCGGTCAGTCGGTCTTTGAGAGGTTGTTGCTATTTTGCCACTTTTTTGCTTGGCGATTTTTGCTCGCTGCGCTTCGTTGGTGTTTTGCAACTTGTTGTTGCTGTTGCTATTGCTGTTGTTATTGTTATTTGCTGCAGCAGCACCGGCAACGGCAACGGCAATTGCACTCAACTGCTGCTGCTGCTGCTGCTGCCGCAACTTCGGCTGCGCTGGGAGCTGGGAGCTGCGAGCTGCCTGCAGTTTTCATCCTCTTGCAGTTTCTGTGCGACTTTCTTGCGGGACTGTTTAAACTTTTTGCGTTTGCGCGCGTTGCAAAAAACTTGGCTTTTTTGTGCTGTTTTGTTCACGCGTTTTCGCAGTCGCGTGCGCGCGTTTCAGTTGCGATTTGCGTGCGTTTTGCATGCGATTTGCGTGCGTCTCTTAGCGCAACAGTTTGGCCAACAACGAGCTAGCGAGCCATCGAGCCATCGAGCCATCGAGCCATTGAGCCATTGAGCCATCGAGCCAACGAACTGCATTCATAACGCATAGCAAATAAATGTTTGCAGCTGCATCAAAAGCTTAAAATTTTTAATGTTTAGCCATCTGTGGCTACTCCGAAAACCAAATCACTCATAAAAGCAGCCAAACAAGCAACAGTAAAAAGCAATTCAGTGCTGCCATAAAACCAAATTAATACACATACACATGCAAACACATGTGCGTCGTCTGCATGTATCACATTCGTGTATGTAAATCAGTATGTACATGGGATATGCCCTTCGTCCAAATACCAGACGTCTATATATACATATATAACTATATATATATATATATATATATATATATGTATGTGTATATCTGTACGTATATGGCCACATAAGTTATACAGATGGTAGTGTAATCAAAAAGACAAACTTGTTTCCATCAACGGCATCGCGCAGTAACAAATATAAAACAAATTAAATTAAATTAATTTTAATTGCCGCCAAAAGATCACATAAAAAGCGTGCAGTAAAAAGAAAAATATCAGCAAATTAATTATATTGTATATAGAAAAACATGATGCGATAAAAAAGTTTACGATTTAAAAATAAAATACAAAATTACAGAAATAAAAAAATAAACAAAAAAAAAAATAAGAAATTAAAATATATATGGTAGTGGTAGTAGTAGAAGCCCAGCAACAGAAGCGATAACAACGCGACAGGCGCGCTGCTAAACAAAAGACTTAGGCAACGAACTTGCTGCCGTTTCATTACTCGCTTGCATTATGTGGTTTAGTATTGAGTGTTGAGAGAGTTGCGCCAGATAACGGTGCTTCGGGTGATAGTAGCAACAACAACAGCACCAACAATATTAATAACAACAACAGCAGCAACAGCAACAATGTCGGCAGCAACAAAATGCAACAAGTAACAAACTAATTGACAAGTCAAATCCTGCCTGCCACAAACACAAACAGCTGGCAACGAGCGACCAGCTCAACAACAATAACAACAACAACAACAACAACAACAGCTACAAACGGCAACAAAAACAATCGCCGGACAGCAGCTCGTCGGCTGGCAGAGTTGTGTGGCTTCAGCTTTAATCAAATCGCAGCGCCCCAAACGACAATTGCAAAGTGTGCCTCTTAATGTTTCCAAATGCATTTTACTGCCGCACACAAAAACACCAACAACTACAACAACAACAACAGCAACAAAGAAAAAGAAACCAAATAAATTTACATAAATATTTCACGTGCTGCTTTTTGCAACTGTTGCACTGACGACGCGACGCGACGGTCACATCCGCGTTTCAAAGATTGAGATTTGCCAAGCTGGATAGTTGCAAGTGTTTGACTGTGTGTGCGTCCGTGTATTCGTGTGTTTGTGTGTGTGTGTGTTCGCGTATATTTCTCCAAGAATCTCAATCAGCTAAATGCCAGTGCCAGACAAATTCAAATAATAGTTCAAATCCCAATAATAAAAAAAAAAAAAACAAAACAAAAATAAAACAGATTGCGAGTGCGTTAATTGCTGTTCATTCGAATCGAGCTGGGGTAAGTGTAATTGTCTTCAATTCGTTCATAGTTATTATTTAGTCGTCTCTGCTTTGGTTTATGCCTCTTTAATTGCACTTTATGTGCTGCAGCGGCCAACTAGATGCACAGACTCCCTGACAGAGCAGCAGATTCATCAATTAACAGACGCAGCGATTTCAATTACAATTAACTAACAAAACAGCTGCCGTGTTTATTGTTGTTGTTGTTGTCGCTGTTACTGCCTTTGCTTTTGCTGCTGCTGCTGTTGGTGGTGCGTTTGGCTATAAAACCGTTATTTAAAAGTTTGCCACAACAATTAATTGCAGTGATTTAAGAGAAAACATCAACTACAAACAGGCCACTTGGCTTTTAAGACGACGCTCGCTGTCATTTCCTAGCTTTATGTAAAAAACTCAAAGAGCAGACTCTGTCCGGCCAATATCGGCAGCAGCAGCAGCAGCAGCAACAGCAACAAAAAAGCGCGCCATAATTACAAGTTCAGTTGAGCAATTTAAATAAAAACACTTCAACACTTTAACAATAGACGAATCAACAGCAACAGCAGCTGATTGCCAGCCTCTGTCTGTCTGTCTGTCTGTCTGTCCGTCTCTGTGTCTGTCTTTCTATCGGTCTGTCAGAGTTAGTGTGTCTGTTAAAGTCTGATGATGCAATTTATTGGAAAAACGTTTTAACTGGCACGCTTAATTGAAATGCAATTTAAATATTTATTCGCACAGCGTGAAACAAATATAAAAAGCGGCTATGTTGAAATATAAACAAATTAATATTGAATATATGTATATACATTACATAAATAAATGTATATATTTTATAGAATATCTAAGCTTTATACTAAACAAATCAAAGAGAACAAAATCAAAAGCGGAAATAAATTTGCAGTATTTTAATAACTTCTTAGCAGTGTAGAAAATATATAAAAAATATATTAAAATTAACATAATATTTTATAGTGAATCACTGGGTATTCACAGCATAATTAAATATGGAGCAATAAAAATCTGAATCGCTAAAACGTCTATGGAATATATTTAAAATAGAAATAAATTAAAAAATAAATATAAATATAATTGAAAAAAAAAAAAAACAATTCAGAATCGTAAAAAATATCTATAATATATTGTAAATATAAATAAATTAGCATAAATTATTTAATAAATGGAAATAAATATGAATTTCTGTATTGTTTGTTTTTTTTTTATTCGTATTCTCAACATATAAAAATACAGAAAACAAGCACAAGGGACATAAATAAATTATATATAACCAAAGAAAAAAATTTTGTTTGAATTTAAGTAAATTATACTTAAATAAATTTTATAAATATTAATTATTTCATAACGTAGGGTATTTGTATATGATCTGAATCGACCTATGCATTTATAGACTTCACATTTTTTATGTGCTTCCAAATCAATTATAAAGCTATAATTAAAGCAAAGCTGCAAAAAATATTTAATTAAGAGTGAGGAAATTACATAAAGTGTGCAAAAGTCACTTGCAAATAAATATGCAAAGAATTATTTAATTCTCACAATCGCGAAACGCAAGTCACGAGATGCCAGCTCCAATTGGGCGTGTGCTTCGCTCAGTACATAAAGCGCATTAAATTAAATTTATTGTCAGCAACAACAGCAACAACAACACCAGCAACAATAACAATAACAGATGCATCAGTAACAGTTAAAGCCAGCAGCAACAACAAAGTCGGCAATGGTTTAATTGCAGCGCTGACAAAGAAATTGCCGAGCTCTGATACAAAACGCCGCAAATGAGTTCAAGAAATGTTGGCTGACAATTTCTTGGTAGCTGCCCCGACTCCGACTTCGACTCTGGCTCTGACTCTGGGTTGTTAATTGTGGGCCGCCGCCGCCCGCCTGACTGCCAGCCTGGTTAGATGGATGAGTCAACAAGAAATTTTCTTAATAGCCGTCTGGCTGCATTTTTTTTCTCTTGCTGTTCAAGTTTAATTTCATTTGTGGCTGCATTTGTTACCGTTGCCAGTTGTTTTTTTCTGCTCTGGCTATGCTTTTTTTTAATTAATTCTTTTTTCTACCGCCATAATTTATGAACCTTTTTTGCCAGTGCAATTATTGTGACTGATTCAAAGTGCGGCTCGTAGCGCGTTGCATTTGATTTGCTTTGCCTGTAATTGTGCTCATTATGCCAGCTATTGTTGCTGCTGCTGTAGTTGCTGTGGTTTTTTACACAGTTTCGCGTCATTACACATGTTGTCTAGGCGGCGTCAGACTGTCTGTCTGTCCGTCTGTGCGTCTGTCTGTCATTTGCTGATCACTTGCATGTCTGTCAGCTGGTCCATCCGTCAGTCAGTCAGTCAGGTAGGCAGTCAGCGGGGCTGTCAATCTTATTTACTGCCCATTTGGCTACTGCAAACGCTTTGACTTCCAGCTAAACGCTTTGCTGCCCTTTGTCTATAGAATCGATGACGCACTTGACTGACATTTGCTGTTGATCACTGATGTCATCGCCGTCATCAGCTGCCAATGCAATGCCAGGCACCGTAAATGTCACGCACTTATGGCTTGATCTGATCCGTGGTGCTGCATACGTTGACAACTTTTGCTAATTCTAAGCTGTGCTGAGCAAGCGCGCAAGTTTGTTGCCCAAGTCTTTTGTTTCGCCATACAAGTTGGAATTCCCGGAATATCTCGCTTATACTGCGCCCGCGTCGATTACGGCAACCAAACCAACTGTAATGAGGCATGCGCAAATATTTCGTCTATTACGCAATGCAACAAAGCAAAGAAAACCAACAGCAACAGCAACTTTGGCCAAAATCAATGAGCTTGGCAGACGCTAAAAGGCGCCAACACAATATGCATACATTTTGGTTTGTTTTTTGTGTGTCCTAAGCCAACTTCATGCCACAAATGTGAAGAGTTTTCACTAATTTCGAGTTGCTGCGAAACAAAACACGCGAATAAAACAACAACAACAACAACAACAGCCAACCAACAACAAACAACAAACAACAACAAACAGCAAACAATCAGCACTGCTGCATAAATAAAAGTAAATTTAATGACAAGCAAAATATTTCTTGTCATGCCTATCAGATTACAAGATTTCTATATGAACTCGCATATGACGCGCCTGTAAGTCTGCATATGAGTGCTTGTGTTAGTGTGTGTGTGTGTGTGTGTGAGTGAGTGTCGTTAAAACATGATTACTGGCGCTCACACAGACTAAGAGATAGACAGACAGACAGACAGACAGAACCGTTAGTGTCATTTGAATGTGGCTGTTGCTCATATTACGAGTGTTATAATGCCTCGAGGCAGCCAAGTCCAGGTCCCGTCTCTCCCCCCTCTCCCCCTGCCAGGCAGCCAGGCATCGGCGACATTGAGTTAGCTTTTGATAAAAACCACTTCAAAGAGCTCGCAAATGCTTTGCAGATGTGGCAAATTGCACCACGTAATGATGCATAAAGTGTTTCGCAGTGGACAGCATAGGCATTGCCATAGGCATGAGATCACATTTTTCGGTAACTTCTTATGAGTGGCACAACTAGCGGCATCTAAATCCATTTAATACACAACTCACCCAAGCCATTTGCAATTAACACAGTTCAAATCGTTTCCCAGACAATAAAAATAGAAAAAATGCCCCAACTGAATCGAATACAAGTGGGAAAAGCTTGGGCCGTTTATAAGCCCAATTGCCAATCATAATCAATTTCACACATTACAACACCAAAAAATAGACAAAAACGACGCATGAAATTGCTAATTGTAGCGGAAGGGCCCGGCCCAGGGACTGGCCCAAATGAGGGCCTATTGGAGCGCCGTAGGCCTCATCAGCGCCAATCGACAATTAAAATCGTAGCGAATTCCCAGGCAACAAAGGAAATTTAATTACGCCGCATGTGGCAGCAGCAGCAGCTGAGGCGACCCTTCCGACAAAAAAAAAAAAGGCACAACAATCGAAAAGGGCCGAGGCCTTGTGCTCTATAATCAAGTGAGAAATCTGTGCGTTTTCAGCCTAATGAATTTTTCAGCCCAGCAAATGGGCGTGATAATTATTTATTAGAAATCAAAAATCAAAATCCAAATCCAAATCCAAATCACAATCAAATTGGCTTCGAAAGCAGGTCGCAGGCAGCTGGGAAATGTTTATTAATTTATTTTTATTTTATTGCCTACTTTGTGAATCCCATAATTAGCAATAAAAATTAAATAAAAATATCAAAAATAATTCACAGCATTACGGATGTGTTTGTGCCATTGGCTGTGACAGCTCTTAATTGTCAGCCGTGAAAAAAGACTCTGAAGTCGGTGTCTTTATGCGTATATTAGCCAAACTGATGAGCAGACAGAGCCTCATGCTTGGATGCTGCTGCTGAAAACGATAATGTTTTGCATTCATAATTTTGTTGAGCTGAAGCTCTGTTGTTTTTGTTTTTGTCTTAGTTTTTGTTTCGTTTAATTTAGCTATAAATAATTTATACACTTACCATAAACATATATGAATTTAATAACGCTCTTAGTGGGCTGCCGGCCAATCAGAATTTCAAGCACGTCTTGCCAAATGCCGACTGCCTCGTGTGAGGCGCAACGGCGCATAAATCTTTGTGTCACCAGCTTGTTTTTGGTGACATCAATTAATTTGGCTTTGATGTGAATGCAGCGCGAAACGCCAAGAGAAAAAATTAGCCAAATAAAAGGAAAAATGGCAAAAATTCATGCATACCAATTTTATTTTTAGTCTCTTAACAGCGGATAGACGAAAGCTATAAAAATCAAATCAAAAATTAGTTTTCTTTTTGTTCAGCTCATTGTTTTTGTTGTGTTTTTTTTTTCTGTCGCTCTCAGTTTTTACGTTAGTTTTTTTTTTTTTTGCAACACTCGATTTGCATATTTCTCGTAGGTGGTTCAATGAACTTGCTGCTACAGTCGAGCGAGTCTCTGGGTTTGGTGGGGGCGTCAGTCGATGAGGCGACGACGACGACGACGGCGACGCAAGACAACGACAGCGACACTTCCAGCTGGCGGCTTGAGCCGCCTACGCGTAATTTGACAAATTTGCAAACATTTGCATAAGATCTGAAAAATCAAAGCTAAACTAAATCCAATCAACAAATACAAAAAGCAATTATTCAACCCTCAACTAACCCAAAAATATAAAAAAAATAAACACCAATTTTAAGCTAGTTTCAACTGCAACTTTCAAAAGACTTGATAACATTTGACCAAAAGTCAACGCGTCTTTTGGCTCGCTGACAATTTCTATTAACGCATTTTACGCTGGCTAACGAGACAAGACAAGGCAGCAGCAGGAGGAGACGATGCCCGACACCCAATTGACTCGCTTTTCTGTGACTCTTAATTGCAATTGAGCTGCCGCATGAGCTGCGTGCATTTGCGCAATGATTTGCAGATAGCTGCCATGGGAAGCATCTGCGACTCTCTCAGGCTTGGCTAATTGATAACGCCTCTTTAATTAATGTGCAGCAGCTGCCGCTGAGCCGAGACTGTATTGGCTATATGTGTACATATATACATATATATGTATGTATATGTATTTTCTGATTTGTATATTGGCAAACGGGAAATAGTTCGACAACAGCGTATGTAATTAGCGTACTTTGTGCACTCATAGCTAGTTGTTTATTAAAATAATTTAAACGCAATTTAACTGCGACCTTCGGGCTAACCTCATAAGCCAACTTTTAGCTCAACTCTTGCTACGCACTTGCCACAAAGTAATCTAAAATGCTAATTAAGCTGCCGGCATTATTTGTTGTTGTTGCTGTTGCTGTTGCTGTTGTTGTTGTTGTTGTTGTTGTTGCTGTTGTTATTAACGCATGCAAAACGTATGTTACGTATACGCACCAGCAGCCGGTCGATTTGGTTTTCGAGCTCGGGCCGTGTCGCGTTTAGCTGTGCTGCGTGCATTAATTAATAAATGTCGTGATGTCGCTTTTGAAGTGTCTGTCATTATGAGATCAATTAATAGGAAAAAATTCTAGATCAAGGCGAAAATGTACAAAAATGTCGCACACACACAAATATACACGGGACAAGCGTGCGTTGTTGTTATTGATCGACACGTAGTAGATATTTTATTTAATTTTTGTTTTGTTTTTTTTTTCTATTTATTTATTTTTTTTTTTTCTTTTTGTTGTCCTCTATACAAACATATTGCAACTGCAATGCGTACCCGACGACCCCTTTTAACCACAACACACATTTTAACTGCGTTTCCATAAAGTCTGAGCAGTCGGCGCATTTTATTTATTTATTATTTTCTATATGCTTTTGGGGTTTGCGCTTAATTGACGCAAAGCATGCGTGACTTCAACATAGGAATTACATCAGATACATAAATGGTCAGCAGATAACGAGATGCTGGAGAAATAAATCAACGCAACGACTATGCTTTTTTGACGCATCGGGATTTTGTTTTTCTCAAATCATTAATAAATATGATGTAGTAAAAACAAATATATATCTGGGTATGGTTAAAAAAATATTCCTAGGATAAAATCTATTAGAATTTGAGCCTTTAGTAACTAATACTTATTGGTAAAAATTGTACATATTTCGGATATATAATTTTCCATCTAATACTAATACTAATACTAACTTTAACTTCTTAAACTTTTTTTTACAAATTTGCTGAAAAATTGTTTTAAAATAACTTTTATTACGTAATCTGCATTCAATATTACATTAAAATCAAATATAATTAATAAATATCTTAAATTACTTGTAATATTTCAGAAAAATTTACTTGAAGTTCGTTTAAAATGAAAGTTTTTTTAAATTGCAAGCAATGATTAAATTTTGAATATCTAACTTGCAGTGAGTAAATTAAATATCTAACTTAAGATCTAACAAGTATATGTCTTTTCAAAACATATTAAAAATTTATTAAAAACAGAATTAAAGTTTATTTTAAGTGCAAGTTTTTACGCAACATAAAAAATATGTTAAAATTAAAAATAAAAAATAAAAATAAAATTAAATGGGTTTATCTTCAAAGCTTACACAAATTTTGTTAATCTATTTAAAATATATTTTTATTTAATTTATAATATAAATAAAATATTTAAGTATATAAAATATATATCTTCTAGTAGCTCACTAGATAAAATTTTACTTAAACTGCATCCTCGATTTAAATCAAACTCAAATACTTATATAAAATTATATATTAGTTTAATTTAGTTACTTGCTGCAGGGTATCTGCTAGTCACTCTACTCACTCTCAGCCTTACTTGTTTTACAGCGTGGCTGATATTTACCATAATTTAATGTTCAATTTGAAATACGCACTATTTGAGTTCGGCTCGAACTGTTGTTAGTTTTGCATGGCTGTTGTAATTAATGTTGTTGATACGACGAAATCGCTTTAGCTGCGATTTCGTAGCTGATTTCATGTTACAAAGTTGCGTTGGTTGTTGCACTTGTTGCTGCTTGTTTTTGAGCTGTTATTGCAGGCGGTTTTATGTTACACAAAAATATTTTGCGCTATTGACAAAAAGGCGAACACAAAAAATATAATAAAAATGTGCAGCTAAAAAGTGTGCAAAATATCTATTTGCCTTGCAAATGAATGCGCAACTAAAGCAACTTTAGATTTGAACTTGATTTTGGCGGCGGTATAACAAAAGTCATGGGCTCCGCCAAGGGGGCGGCTCGGGTCGGGGACCGGGGTCAGCGTTAAACCTGACGCTGTCCGAGTGTGCAGCTGTGCTCGATCGCTGTGCGTGAGAACCAGCTGGCCATTAACAACAACAGCAGCAACAACAACAGCAGCAGCAACAACAACAGCAACAACAACAGCAGCAGCGTGCATAGTGTTGCCTTATATATATCAAGATTTCAATTTTGCATTTGTGTACTTGAAAATTGACGCCGCACGGCACGCACGCATTATTGTTGCTATTGCTGTTGTTGTTGTTGTTGCGTCTAGCTGGTTAATAAATTTTAAGATACTTATCAATTAGCATACGAATTACATGCCTTGCAATCATAAATAATGCGTACATTTTGCGCTGTTTGTTTATGAAAACGAAAATTAAAATCCAAAATGAAAAAAAAATGTAAAAAAAAATCGACGCATTGATGCATTAATGTTGATTTCAAAGGCTCTTTGGCCAGTAAGAATTGTAATTTATATGCATTTGTCTACACACTTGGGCTGTGGGTGCGTGTTTGATTTGTCTTTGATTAGAAACGACAAATAAACAACAAATCATGCAGCACGAAACGGATGGAGTCGTAGTTGAATTCAATTGAATTGAAACGAAAGACTTAGGCAACGAACTTGATGGCATGCACAAGAAATTGCCGTCCGCACCGCCCCCACCCCGCCCGATCAGCTCATTGTTATGCTCAACACTTTTGCGCTATATTTACAAATTGGGCCAATAAAACGAACACCAAGAGACCGGCAGCAGGCAACGATAGCTGCACAGATACCAACAACAACAACAACACCCAGCAACAACGTCAGAACTGTAAGACTATAAAAATCAAGCAAAACGGAAAACGGGCACATAACTAAAATCAACTCACAACTGCTGATGAATTTTTATGCATGTTTATATGGTGGTCATAAAAGCGGACTGTCCGCCTGCTTGCCTGCCTGCCTGGCTGACTATCTGGCTATCTGGCTAGCTGGCTGACTAGAAGTCAATGATTGTTTAATGAAACAACGAATAGTCTGTTGTCCAGACATTAAAATAACCAGCAAATAAATCAAATCCGACTCGCGATCGCCTGACCAGCTAGCTACACTTGATTATACGAGATTCGGCTTACAAATCCGCCCGCTTCGTTAGCCACTAACAATAATAACAACAGCAACAACAACAACAACTCACCTGCTGTGCGTCCGCTACAAAATCAGAAAGAAAGAAATGTCAATGGCGCGTTAATCCCTGCGCTATAAATGTAGCTGTAGCCATAGCTGTGCCCCTTTTGCCATCCGATACCCGGCGATCTACGCAAAATGAATACGTTTGCCAAGGGATTAGCGCTTGGCGAGGGCCCGAGCGAGAGGCTGTGAGGCACGCGCTAAAATGTTTAGAAACCGTAAACGTTGATAAATTGACAGCGGCACAATGTTGCCTCGAGTGCGGGCGCAGGCCAAGCCGAAAGAAACAGATGCCGTTATTGGTCAACGAAAATGCCCCTCGACAGCCCCGCCCAGCCCCGCCCCGCCCCGACTATGACAACAGCCTCTCCATCACACACATGTATATCTTTCACTCTCTCGCCGGATTGTTTATAAAAATACGAGTCATACGCTCACATATTTTATCTGCTGCTCCAGATCTGAAACTGAAACTGAACTGAACCGAACTGATTCGGAATTGATATTGGAATCGGAATCCGAATCTGGCACCCGATTTTGTGTCTCCGCTGTCAGCCGAAATGACACTTTGGTCCATGATTTATGCGCACACAATTCTCTGGTTGGCAGGCATTTAACGTGCTGTGCGTAGTTCGTATCGTATGGGAAACAATGTGTTGAGGCAATTACGCCCACAAGCTGACGCTAATACTGTTCACAAACATACACACATCGATACGCGAGCATTTAATGTATGTATGCACATCAGGGCTGTGGAGTGAGAGGGGGTGATTGTCATTTGGCAAACGGAATTTCCCACAATTTTGGCATCAACTCTGGCTGACTCAAAGAAATGTGTCAAAGCTTTTAATATGACGCTAATTAAACGACCATAAAGCAAAAGCAACTGCCGCCAACCAGTTGGCGACTCATCTGACGCCTCTGTCTCTATCTCTCTCTCCCTCTCTCTCTCTCTCTCTCTCTGTCTGTGTGTGTGACTGCGGTAAGTGCTCCTAATTGGCCGCCAGCTCGTCCTAAGCATTTTTTTCGTTAATTTGCGAAACTGACAAACGCTTAGCATCCGTCTATCGTTATCTGGTCGCAATCTGAGCGCTGGTTAGCTGGTGCGCTGGTCTCGTGGCTTTTATGATTTTTTAAATGTAAGTCACGCTTTTGGCAATTAAGTGCCCCCAACACCAACACCAACACCAACCAGCAGCCACACTGAGGCGAGAGAGAGACCAAGCCTAAGCAAGCACTGACTGTGGCCTGTGGCCGCCCTCGACAGGTGGCAGCAGCCTTCCTGCCTCCTTTCTGGGCGCTGGGGGGTGTTGGCCATCTGATTGCAGTCTCGCTTGCCTGTTCGCCTGGTTGTTTGGTCTTTCTTTGGCTGCTGCGGCTGCGGCTGCGGCTGCGGCTGCTGTTGCCAGCCTTCCTGGCTGCCTCTGTGCTACGTTTTGGCGACATGCGCCGCATTTGCAATTATTTTGCGGCTCATTAAACTTTTAAACACGTCGCTCACGTAGTGACGCGTCTGTCAGATGGCTGCCATGTAGCCATCCCCTCACCTGCCCTCCTACCTGCCTTCCCACCTGCCTGCCTGCCTGCCTGCCTGCCTGCCTGTGAAAATGTCATAAAAATCTCTGGGGAGTTAGCAGTCGGTTTTGCTGCTGGCTGCTTTGATTTCTGTGCTTGCTTTTTCCCAACGTTTTTAGTTTGCGAAATCGCAAAAGATTTCTTTTTTATCGCACAAGTTGCCTTTGTTGTTGTTGCTGCTGCTGCTGCTGCTGCTGTGGCCGTTTGATTGTTGCCAGCTTTTTATTTTATGATTATTATATTTTTTGAAAATTGCCAGCATCTTGCTGCTCGGCCACCCCGTCATAGTGCACACACACAGTTGACACACGGAGGCACACACGCTGACAAAAGACTTAGGCAACAAACTTGACAGTTTTTTTTTTTTTTTTTTTTACTTTTGCTTTTGCGTGTTGATATAAATTGCTTGCCGACGCTGTCAAATGCAATTAGCTGCAGTTTAATTGAAAAGCGGGCAATCACCAAATGCCATTGACCAAAAATTGAAAAACCAAAACTGAAAAATACTTTTCTGCGCCGCATTCCACGGGACATTTCAATTAATTTTACTACACGGCCGCCACTTTTCTCTTTCCCTCACGCATTGTTCGCCTGTGTGCCACTTTCTGGCCGTGACAGGCAACGGCAACAACAAAAACAACAGCAACAGCAACAACAACAACGGCAACGTTTCAATGTCGGCTTGCATTAAAGTGTCGTTCGTTTTGTGGTTCAAGTACGTTTGTCGCAGATAAGTCGACATCGCGCGGACCAGGCAAACGAGCAGATTCCATTTCATGGTCATTTGCATGGAAATCGCTCAGCTCGCGCCGTTGACTCCCAGCCCCAGCGTCTGCTCCAGCTCCAGCCGCCGTCTTCCGTTGTCAATAACGATTTTCATCATCAACGTCATCCTGGCCGGATTGCGGGGCATGGCTGCACAGGCCCAGGCACAGGCACAGGCAGCGTATGCGAAAGCGGCATGTGAACCAGTTTGCTCCGCACCGAGCAGCGCCATCTAGCGTGCAGTTTTCGCCATTCGCATATTCGCCACTAATGAAATATATGCGAAAGCCAGACGATGACCGCTATCAGCAAACAGCTTCGGTTTCATCGTCTCGTTGGTTCTTTTATTATTGTAATTTCTGTGCTCCTATCGCCGTCGCAGTCGCAGTCGCAGTCGCAGTCAGAGTCGTAGCCGCAACGGTTTCGTTTTGTCCAAAACTATGCATAATTTATGAGAGTCGTTTGGGTTGCATCGTTTTATTATGCTAATGCCTGGGTAATTTGTACGCTTTGGATCTAGCAGCTTGGGCTTAGTGTCACTATTAAGCGACTAATTAATTTGTTCAAGCCGACGCACAGATACAGATAGATACACATGAATTGATTAGCATTAGAGGGCTAAGCATGGAGGTGCCAACAGTACCATCAATCAATAAGCGTGAAATCCGATCTGTGATGATTTTGCAATAGCAATAGCCAAATACCAAATACAGTCAGTCAGCTAAGTATATAGCTACAGCTACAGCTACATCTATGCAATGCAATGCAAAAAGAGAGCAACGTGCACTGGAAAAGCGACTTGCTCGATTTTACAACAACAACAACAACAACAACATGGCATGGGGCTGACCACGTCGCCGTGTCTAGTCTGGCAGCGTGTGTGCCCCCGCGAGAGGTCGCCCAGCCTCAGATCCGGCTTTGCGGTCGCTCCGTCTGTCCGTCTGTCAGTCGGTCAGTCGCTCAGTCGCTTAGTCGTTTGGTCGATCTCAGGCCTTTGAGTTATGAACACATTGGAAATACTTTAAAGCGCTTAATAATATGCAGTCTATTATTGTTATTGCTGGTGGTGTCGCTGTTGTGGCACATAAAACTTGCAATTGGCATTATTAACGCCATAGGCTCTGGTCATTCAATAATTCGTTATTCCAGCCGCAACAAATCCAAGTCGCCGACTTTAGTTTGGGCGTGTGTGGGAATGCAGCGATTTGCAATATTTTGGCACCGCAAACGACGCTGATTGATTATGCTCATAACAGTCTCCGGTCTCGGCGGCTTTGTCCCTGTTCACACCTGGCAGCCAGCACATTAATGAACATTCATATTAACTGCACTCTAATTAACCATATACTACGCCATGTATACACACTTAGCACGCAAATCGCTTGGATTGATTTTGTCAATGAAAAAACCATTTAGTTGGCCAACTCAAAAGCTAATTAAAAGCCACAGCAAAGCAAAGCCAAGCAATGCTAATAAATATATATTTTTTATATAATGACTTCATAAAGTGCGTGCTCTGATTCAGCGGGGCGTGAACTGAATAATGAAATTCATTGCGCTCGAGGCTCAGCAATGCGAATACGATTTACTAGCCAAATGATTTACTAGCCAAACAGTTTTGCGTGACTTGCAGCGAATACTTGCATGAAATTGTTTATATAAATGTGTTTTTTTTTTTTTTTAATTTTTGCTTTGCATTTGGACCTGAAAGGATTACAGAGCTTTTAATTGAGGTACATGAATAAATGGAATTTACAAAGTTGTAATAGAAATTATGAAAAAAATCTAAATTTTGTATTTTTCAACATAATAAATAATAATAATAAGATAGTTTTCTGAATTTTTGTATATTATTTTTATATATTTAGAAAATGTTGTATATTCTGAATATACGTTTACATCATCTACGCTCTGAATGATCTGAGTAGGTGCTTAGCTTGACCTCATAATTACAAACTGTTCTAGTTGATAAATACATATATTAGATTTTCTACATAAATAAATTAAACTTACAAATATATATATATAAAATAAGAAAAAATTAGTTTTAGTGTAAATCAAAATATTCAAAATTAATTTTAACTATTATACCTTACTGGTAAAGAGGTGATAAATAAATTATTTAAAAAAGGATATAAAATTTAATATTATTATTATATATATATATATATATATATATTTTTTTTTATTTGGGCACTGTTTTTTATAAAATTTAGGTATTACATTGCTCAATTAAAATAAGAGTACAGTAACCTAGTCCTATTCTACTTAACCATAATATATAAATATATACCCTAAAAGTTAATTTGTAAAAAAAATAACATAAGCACAAAGAGGAAAAAATTGTATTAAAATAGTGCATAAATATTTTTGAAATATTTTTTAAAAATGTTCTTTATATGTGCGGAATATATATTGATATAGTCTACTCTGGTTAAAACTATAAAGTCAAACGCTTAATCTTTGTAATTTGACATCGGATGAAATTAACTTAAATTTTTATATAAAAATTCTATTTTCATACTATTTATATTTTTTTATTATTTATATAATTTTTTTTTTATAATTTAAAAAATTGTTTGGTATATTTCTATACCCTACTCTATATAGAATTATGAGGTCAAGGCTTTAATTTGACTTAAAAGTTACAGACACAATAGCTAATATATACTCATTTAGAATATAGGAAAAGAATTAATAGATCCACGCAGACAGAGAAATAGGGAAAACTAAAAACAATTAGTTCAAAGCTAAACTCACTTTAATTTATTATTTTCTCTCTCTCCTCCTCTGTCTCTCTCTATCTTTAAGTATCATTGCATGTACAAATCTTCCTTTGGCAATTGCCAGAAATTAAATATTTATTTAAACACATTTTAAGAAGTTCGTTAAATACGCGTATTTGGCTTTTAGTTGCCTCCCCCGATGTCGCAGACACTTATGAAAAAAATCCAAAATTCAAATGGAAATGAGTTGTTATTGCCAGATGATGTCTGCATTTGATTTCCGCGTTGCCAAGCGTTCGCTTTTAACTATGCCGCCGACGCCGATGCTGACGCCGACAGCTCTAGGCTATAGCTTGGCTGACGCGGCGTATGCGCATTTTTAATTGCCACAACATGTTGCAGCGAAGATTGGCAACATTTTCGACTGCTTTTTATCAAAGCGCTCGCAACGGCAAACGGCTTATGGCAAACGGCAAGCGGCAAACGGCAAATTGATGTTGACATTTCAACAACAGGCCGTCGCTTGCTGGCGCGCGTTAATTTCAAATGGCCCACCAAAAATGGTCGCGTTATGAATTATCAATATGGTGCCGCCCCTGGTGACATCGCCTGGGCTGGAGAATTCGCGAGTCGAGTCGAATGGCTTTTCGCAACGCAGGAAATTGTTTTCATTGCAGTGAGCAATGGTCAGCGGCGGGTGCTCCATATACGGTCTAAATATTTGCTAAATCACACGCGCTCCACAGACTCACAGAGACACAAGACAATACAGTACTTGTCGCTGTTGTTGTTGTTGTTGTTGTTGTTGCTGTAGCTGGAAGCTGAAAGCATTTGCTCTGGCTACGGCTACGGCTACGGCTATGGCTATGGTCACGATTTTAACATTTTTGCGCATGCGCAGCGAGCACCCCGAAATTTTCGGCGTTGCCCATTAATTTTCATTGAAAAACGTTTTCATATTTTTGCCATAGTTGTAGCGCTGGCCGTTGTTGCCACATTTTCGTATAGCACAATATTTTCATTGTAGTGTTTTGGCATATATTTATGTGCCGTAAAAAATGCGATCAAGATTGGGCTAGGACTACAAACTGCTGCACACCAGGCACACAAGGCGAGGTTCGCGACTTATTTCCACTGCCAAAGCTGCCAGCTGCCAGCCAGCCAGCCAGCCAGCCAGCCAGCCAGCCAGCCAGAGAGTCAGCCAGCCAGCCAGAGAGTCAGTTAGCCAGCTTCAAGTACACACAACATGCTGGCTGGCTGGCTGCATTGTTGTTCAACTTTGCACTTCAATTGCAGTGCTTGTTGCCGTCGATGTTATTACCACCGAGCGTTTGGGGGCGCAGGCGTAAATTAATGGATTCATCGAAGCAAAAAACCCAGCCGAAGCGAGCCGAACCGAATTGAAGTTCAATGTTTGTGTTAACAACTTTGCACCTACATATGCTGGCGACAAATCCAACCGCACTTAATTGAAAATACGTATATATATATGTATCTCAATTTAATTAATCAATTAGAGAGTTACTTTTTAATTAGGGCCAATTAATTATAGCCAATTTAGAAATAGAAGCCAAAAAATGTATTGGCTGTGTTTCGCTTTTGGGGTGTGTACCTGGGCGAGTCCTCCATTGAGAGACTGACGGCCAGCGAGTTTGCTCAGCAAATGCTAATTATATGCTTGTCGAAGTACGTACGGAGCGCTCATTGATTCTCTTCTCTGTGTTTACTTCGACCTGGGCAAGGTTATGATTTGGACAATACAAGAAGCAGTCTAGCTGGTCCAGTCCAGCTGTGTGTGTGTGTGTGTGTGTGTGTGTGTTTGTGTGTGTGCCCGTCTATCTTTCTTTGTTGCAGTGTAGCTCGGGCCACGCCCATTTAATTGCCACCTAGCATTTGAGTTAACTAACTGTTCATAAATAGTTATGACATACACGGACAGCGGCTGCGCCCACAAAGTTGCCACTGCAGCTGAGCTCCACTAGGCCCTACCCCCAGCACAGTCCGAGAACGAGTCAAAGTCAGAGCGTCTAAAAACCAAGTCCGAGTGCAAATCCAACCAGCCCCAACAACAGAGTTAGTTTCCAATGTGCCATTGTTAGTGCAAGACATTTATTTTCCCACTCTTGGCTTGGCTTGGCTTGGCTTTGTTTTTAGTCTTTACTCCGGCTGCTGGCGCTGCTGCTAAAAAAACTTAGTTAATTTAGCGCATTTTGGCTTAATTTTGGCGCTGCTACCAATTTGATTTGCAGGCCAGGCCAGACATTGATTGCTTTATTAAGCGTTAATTTCAACAGCGTCCTTGGCGCTAGCCAACAAAATGTTGCAACAATTGTCTTCCGCATAAAGTTGTAGCTGACTGATTCAGCTCGTGCCCAAATGTCATAAAAGTGACTCAGTCTCGCAATGCTAGAAGACTTGAGCGTTATTATATTGAAAAGTCAACTTGATGGAAAGATTTGTGTTACTCTAAGAGCTTTTAGAGTTTGGGTTTTGGTTTTGGTTCCCAGCGTCGTTTAACTTTTGTGTAATTAAATTATGCGTTCTCTTTTGAGGCAATCCAAACTGTATTTCCCACTCGAATAAATTCGATATGCAAACGCAGCGCAGGCTCCCAGGCATAAGTCACACACAGAGAGACCCCACACTCGGAGAGTGAGAGAGACCTCCACTTCCGAGGCCTGGGCGGTGCGGCTCCATTCATGCGTGGTCCCAGCGCAGTGCCATTCAGAGGTGTCGCTGCTTGGATCGTTTATGCAAATATGCAAACACTGAACACAAAAGCCAAGTACGCCCAACATGTCGCACTCGGCAGTCAAACAGCAAACAATCAGAGTCAGTCGTCAGTCAGTCAGTCAGTCAGTCAGAGGGCGTTCATATTCATAGGCCTAATTGGCCGCATCGGGCCGTGAGATTCTATGGGGCATTCAAATGCAAAATGTTTTTTTTCTTTTTAGGCTGCTTTTTGTTATGCAGAGCATACACTGATCCAGCATTTAGCTCACTTTGTGCGCACTTAACTGCAGCCAGTCAAGAGATGGAGCAGCAGAGGAAGAGAGAGAGAGAGAGAGAGAGAGAGAGAGAGGGAGAGATCTCAGGTCGATCTGCTCAAGTGGCATTTGCATATATTAAGCCACTTGCTTAAGCCAACCTGGGCAAGAGCCAATCAGGCAGCGACTCAGCCAACTCAGCTATTCGTCATGCCACTGACAGTTGGCCAATATTTATGAGCCAGCAATAACAACCACAACAACAACAGCAACAACAACAATGGCAGCTTTAAAGATGCGTTAAGCATCATTGCTTAAACATTGACTCCTTGTATCTATGTATTTATGGCCCGCTGAGTGTTTGCCTCTATGGAATCATCACAACAAAAAGTGAATGGGTTTTATGCTGTACTTATATACGTCGTCAATATACAGTTGTATTTAGCTATAGTCAAAGTTGTAGCAGCAATTATGGCCCGAAAATGTGTTTTTGGGTGGTTTATGGCTTATGATTTGGGTCCAAAGTGGCTTTGAGCAGGTGGTTTGTATTTTGTTTTTTTTTTTTTTTTTTTTTTTTTTATAACCTACACACGCATTTACAATCGCGCTTAAGCGCTAGAAAAGTGTTGACACTTTTTCTACAGGCATCATTTCAATAAACGATCGTAAAACTTGGCAATGGGTGTGTCATTTCCGCCTGAAAGGAACTAAGCCCATCAATGTGTGAAGAGCCATAAAACGATGTGTTAGACTCTAAAGCCCACTAAGCCCCACACAAAGGAGCTGTTGCATTGTCTGCGCGGGCTTTAAATGTTTTTTCATCGGGGCATTCCGAATTTTTGTTGGCCATCTGCATATATATGGAGGAATTCTAGTCGGCTTTTGTCCAGCGATTCGCACTGAAATTAAGTCTGTTGTTTGCCAAAGTGAAATCGTTCATGAACTTGTTGCCCACATAAACCCTCCTCTCAAATGCAAATCAATTTCGGAAATAATTAATTTTAACTCGCAACGAAGAGACTATTAACTTCATATGCGAGAAGACGTATTGATTGGCAGCCTGATTGATATGTGCATACATAATGAATGCAGTTCTCAATATCGAATAACCAGCTAGACATGATCTAAACACCCAATATGAGGGCCATTAAACGAGATGGACTATTAAGCTGGGTATATTATGTACGTTCGCTAAATTCAAATGAAGCTATGCATAGAACTGTCATAAAAGTTTCAGCAGCATGTAAATAGCCTGATAAGTATCAAACGATTTTGCACCCAATTTTATGATCTTTCACTTTTGCAGCCTTTCTCGACATTTGTCGCTGACATTAAATTAAATATTCTTGCCATGCTCAATTCTCTTTCTGGCAGCACTTAAGACCCAAGTTGTACAAATTAAAAATTACACTGAACTTATAGCTAGTTGACTATCTGTCTGACTGTCTATTTGTCTGTTTGTCTGTTTGTCTGTTTGTCTGTCTGTCTGTCTGTTTGTTTGGTTGGTTGTCTGGTTGGCTAGGCCGCGACCAACCCATTGGCAAACCAAAAACGATTTTGCCATTTTGGCAATTTGGTGCAATGCGAGCAACAAAAATGTTGAAATACTTTGCAAAATGCGAAAAGAAACGCAACTACAACAATAAAAAACTGAATGAAAAAAAAAATGAACGAGTGTTTTTATAGCTGTTCAATTGATTTTGCTGCCGCAATAAATAAAACAGCGTACAGCGCCTATTATACAATATAATAAATCTCACATAGTATGGGAGAGATACAAAAAAGTGGGCGTGCTGCTCTGCTCTTGATGTTGTCTGCACTTTGCACATTAAAATGCCGCGCATGCGTGCCGCAGTGTTGCAAGCCGCGCCTTCGCCCACGATGTGGGCAGCAGAGGCAGCAGCAGAGGCAGAGGCAGAGGCAGCAGAGGCAGCAAAGGCAGTTGAGCAATTCCCTCGACGACAAATTTCCGCGACTAAGCTAACTCCCAATTGGCCTAATAATTGCCCCACCTACCCACCCAGCTGATTGGCCCCGATTTTGGCTCGATGGCGGCGCAACGGGACAGATCGTTCAGATTCCGATTCCGATTCAGATTCGTTGCGCCTTTTGTTCGCGCTGCGCGCTTAATTAAGAGTCGATATTTATTCGTAATAAATTCAGTTTAAATGCATGTTTTCTCGCACATTAAAAGCGCATAAATTATAAATTAACACCCAAGTGCGTAGAGCCGGACGCACTGCCTCCTGCTGCCTGCTGCTGCCTGCTGCTGCAGCTGCCTCCTGCCGTCGTCGTTGCCGTTGCAGCATCATCACTCATACGCAATGAAGACATTTATATGGCAAAAGCGTTTAACGCCGGCCAGTGGATCTTCTTCTGGCTCGGACAGACAGCGAGACAGCGAGTTATGGAGTAGTTTCAATAGCTCAAGCCAGTGGCGCTGGGTCACTGGAGAAAGCAAAGAAGGGGGGCCGCCGCTGATAAACTATTCAAAATTCCACTCGTGACAAGTGGCTTAACATGTCATTAACATTTGCAGCTTATATAAGCCTGGCCAAGACATGAACATCATGAACTCGGCTTTGGCTTGGCTTTTGTTAGAGCGCTTGCGCCCCCTGCAGTTGCCGCCTCTGTGGCAGCTTTCGACTTCTCACGCACTCGCCTGACGTTGCCCAGTCTTGGCGGCCGCCTTCAGCGCAACTTGCAACTTATCGTCAAGTTTTTTTTGTGTGTGTTTTTTTTTCTAGCTGCCGCCGCCTTTGGCCGCACGCAATGGGCGTAGCCGGGCCGGGCACCTGTTGCAGTTGTTGTTGCTGCTTGAAATCAGAGCAAGGCTCTGTGGCTCTCTGTGTGTGTGTGTGTGTGTGCGTGTGTGTGTGTGTCTTGTGGCCAACTCCGATGACAGCATCTTGTGCGCGTTGGCTTTTTGCTGTTGAACATGTTAATTCGCTGTGCGTTGCATAAAGAGCTAAACAAGCGGCCGTTACATGGCAGCCGCTTGCTAGCTGCTCCTTATTTTATGTAATTGGCAACTAAACACTTTCTTGCTCCGATCAACATCAACATTATCATCATCATCATCATCATCGTCATCATTTATGTGTGATTAAAATTCCACTAACTGGGCTCCAATCAGCAATGTATATATGACAGTGGCTGCTTATATGTATATATGTATATATGTTAAGTATGTGCTTTGTGTTAATTATAACACACTTAAATGCTTCGCTTTAAACGATTTGCGGCTTAGACGGCATTTCCTGAGCGCACATTCTTCCTGCTTGGGCCAACAAATTAACTAAGCCAATAAATCTATGCAAAATCATATGACAAACGTCTAAGCGAGGCGTTTAATTGTGGCCTGAACCATATCGGGCTGCAGTCATAATAAGCCAGGCCACAGGGTCGTATGAGTAACATTTAATTGGAGGTTTATGGCAACAAGGGGCAGCACTTGAAAGAATTTTGAACTGAAATAGCTCATTACGCGGCCATTACGCAGCAGCAGCAGCAGCAGCAGCAGTAGTAGCACCAAAAATGGCAGCCATAATAATAACAATAATAATAATTAAAAACCAATTTTTGAGCCAAGTGGCTGCATAATAAACCAACACAAAACTGGGCTATAATCACATATGACTACACACACACACACACACACACACTCAGAGTTCTGTGTGTGTTTAGTTAAGACAAAAAATTTGCTTAGTCAAGCGCTAAGCGTTAACTGGGCGCAGCTATTTGGCCCACGGCTAAACTGAAAAAATGCCTCAGCAATGCACAAAATGTTATTGCGTTTAATAATTTGGCAATAAAACTGAATACTTGCCACCACACATCGCCCAGAAATTATAACAAAAGCATTTATTATTAATAACAATTAAGCGCGCCACTTGAGCAGATGCCAGGCACAAGACAAAATATTGCTGGGGGCCCCCAGAGCTATGAACGCTATTCTGGCAGCAACTGCAACAGCTAAAAAATGTTGCTGCTGCTGCTGCTGCTGTTGCTGCTGCTGTTGCTGTTAAGCAATAATTAAGCAATTTTCATAATTACGAACAATGACCAATTTTTTGACACGCTCGCAAATCGCGCAAAATTTTTTTAACCAGCGGCAAATAGCGCTGCTGCTGCTGCTGCTGCTGCTGCTGCTGCTGCATCGACGTCGACAGCGTTAAATATAAACGTAGTTTTGTGCTTTTCCAGTTGATGCATGCTTAATCAGAAATTCAAGCACTGCATTAAATGCAACACGAGCAGCGCTGTTTTCTTTGGCTCTTGCCGCACTTTGAATGCGCTACGATTGCACAAGCAAGCCATGGCAGGCAGCAGCGAGTAGTATATCAAGGCGCGCTCTAAATTGAAACTTTTAACTAAGTATACCCTCAGGCTTTTGCAAATTTGAGTTTAGGGTATGATGTCTTTGTGCAAGTTTGTGTAGCTGGCAGAAGGAGGCGTGGCAGATGAGAGAAAGTTCATAAGTATTTACATGTTTAGTATTCTATATGTTATACACTAAGATCGAGCATTGAGTTGATCTAGACTACATCAATCTATCCTTACTTCTGTATAACGGTACCCGTACCGTCTGTACGACCGTCTGTCTGTAAGCCACAAGAAACCTGCAGTTTTGAAATCTTCAATATGTACACATATCTTTATATCACACGTAATATAAATTTAGAATCTACATAATTTATTTAGATAATCAATTTTATTATTATTCATTATTATATATTAATGTATAATAGTTGTATTATAAATAAATATTAATATTTTGATCATTAATATAGTAATCTTTATTTTAAGGCCATAACTTGACGATCATAAATTCTAGAGACACTAAATACTAAATCACTTTATTTTCATGCGTCTATGCCTATTATGCCTATTATGCCTATTATGAATACTTCAAATTCTAGATACCTCATTGGCTCCCAAACCCAACCACCTGATCAGTAATATTTTCAATTTCAGAAAACTCAACTCAACTCAATTTCCTAATCTGTCTGCAATACCTCAACCTAGCCCAGATATTTCAACCCTTTTGCTCCCAAATCTGCAAAACATCCAATTTGAAATAACTTTACTCATTTTTCCCTCAAACTCAACAAACAACCATCTGTACTATAAATTTCAGATACATTGATATATTTTCTATCAAACTCAGGCACCTGCCCACAATTTTTAGATACCTCAACCTAGTTGCTCCTAAGTCCAACCTGATCTATCAGCAATACTTCCAATACCAACTAACTTCACTCAAACAAAACCACCTGATCTAACTGAATATATTTTAGTATATGTTAGTCCATAGTCCACTCTCACTCTACACCATGTTCCAAGTATCTGCTAGTCGATCACTCCCAACTGGAGCAGTCCAACTGATTTTGATTGCAGCGGCGCAGTATATGCATCCGAGTGCAGTGCCACCTGACAATAATCACGTGCTGCATTGGCACCTCATTCAGCGACTAGGCATCACAAACCAAATTGACCAGCGGCGGCTGCTGCTGCTGCTGCTACGGTTACTGCTGCCGATGTGTCGTGGTCGTGCTGCAGCGGCAGCTGATTTTGCTAACAATTTGTGCGGCGATTTATACAATCAGCAGCGACACAAAACGTGGCAACAATACCGCATGTAATTTGCCATTGCTTTGGGCCAATCTAAAACAATTTACGTTTCGTTTTTCGGCTACAATTGGCGAAAAAAAAGAAACCTGGATACGTTTCATGTTGCAATTGGCCAGCTAGCCAGGTGGACAGACAGACAGACAGAGAGACAGAGAGACCTGGGCGACATCCGAGACATCCCACCCACAATTAATGTATAATAATTGCAAATTAAAACCGGCGAAACAAAAAACCAGCGCGACTCAAATTGCAAAAGCCAAACGCCAAGTGTTGCGAATGCAAGCCGAGTGCGGTTGGTTTTCTTGCCTGTTTTGTTTTTTGTTTGAGTCGAGCCGAGTCAAGATATTAAACAATAATTGTAACTGTAAAGTGAGCTTAACGTGAGTGCATCAAAGCATAATTTTCTTGCAACAGAGCTGCCGCTACACACTGCAACAATTCATTGAAGAAAAAAAAAAAAGAAGCGAAGAGTAGACAAGAGGAGAAAAAAACAAACACAGACAGAGGCACTGTGACTAACTGACAGACAGACGGACGGGTAGACAGAGAGACGGGTAGACCGAGAGTTGGACAAACGGATAGAGAAGTCAAGAAACTCAGCTAGCACGTTAAACATACCGCCTTATAATTAGAGCAGAAATTCTGACGTTTCTATTTCAATTTTCCTAACAAACGCCACGCAAAACTGCCACGCCAAGTGACGTTTTGATTGAGTGATTGGCAACGAGTCAAGAGAGCCACAGTCAGTAGACCCAGCCAGCTAGCAGACCCGGCAGACATGGTAGCCAACCAGGCAGCAAGTGTTGCCCACTGCGGTTGCCATGGCTCTGGCTGTGGTTACAAATATCTGCATACCAAGCGCTGCGCCTGCCACGGCAATAACTGAATGAAAATCATTTTTTTCATGTATATACATGTATATATTTTGTTTGTTGTTTCTTCTCCTCTTGTGAAAGAAGGCATCGAGTTACCTTCGACTGTTCCAGCACCATTGTTTTTTGTATCTCTTTCTGAATCCGGCAGGTAATTCAAGCACTAGAGAAATTTCAGCGCACATAACACATGAACTAAAGTGTGGTCGGGTCCACTTGTAGCCGCATTTATAATTATCACAAGACAATTCGCCAAACTGTTGCTAGTTGTAGCTTCGATTACGTGCAGTTGCTGTTGTTGTTGTCGTTGTTGTTGTTGTTGTTGTTGTTGGGGCGGCACACCCACTTTAATGGCATACAAGTTTCAAGTGGTAATTGCTCCAATTTGAATACGTAATAAAAATCGAATGAGCAGCAAATCGATTAGCAATCTAACGCGCCCATTGTGTGGTCGGACTTAGACTTGGCCTCTGCTGGCGTCGCTGTTGACGTCGCCGTCGCAGTTGAATACTTATTCGGGCTATCTAGGCACGAACCAGACGTCGCGACGTTTGTCTACCGGATCGATCGGTTTGCGGATACTGTCCGCTGCTGCTGCTGCTGTTGCGGCTGCTGTGGTTGCTCAATGTGAAGGTCAGTAGGTGGCGGCCAGCACCAACAACAACAACAACAATCAATTAGACCCCTGAAACGGTAAAACCAAGTGCAAAACTTATTATTAGACGTTTCACATGACTCAGGATCGGAGAGAAAGGCGTGTGCTGGCTACAAAACGGAATTCGTTTCACTGATTATAGAGCAGAGCACAGCTAATATATAGAGTATATAGTAGTATATACATACGGCTAATTTTGGGCAGCTGTCATTAAAACAACTGTCAGCAGCACAGTACAATTTAAAATTGCTAATTTAAAACAATTATGTTTAGCTGTAAACTTTAATAACATAAATTATATTTGTATTGTATGAGATCGTTTGAGCTGATAGTCTAATAAAGATAAGTTTATAATCCTTTGAAATAAGCAAGCTAATGGTGGGCGTAACTTAATGAATAATACTTGTTCATGTTATCGGGGGTAATCATTGCTAAAGAAGGGATTGTTTTCAATGGAGGGAGATTCGACACTTGGGGAAATGTTAAATCAATCAATTAAACAATCAGGTCTAGAGGCATACGTTCAAATTACACGCCATATGAAACCATAGCAAATAAACATAAATTATTAAATAATCATTTCATGAGGCCTTATCATCCTCAAAGACCTCATCAAAAAGTTTAGCAGATGATATAGCAGCAATCTTTAAAATTAAACATTAAATGTTGTATCTCACATATTTATTCAAATTTATTATAAACTTCAAATTGTGCGCATTCTCACGTTACAATGGCTGGATCATATATATTTTATATATACAGTAAGATTAGTCAAACTACAAAACTGATCAAACCTTTATTTATTTTTTATTTTTTTTTTTTTTATTTATTTTTTTTTTTCGAAAAACATTGTGAGATTTATTTGGCAGACATAATAGTCGATCACGGTTCACCGATATGGGCCGTATTTCCTCGACCCAAAAGGTGCTTCATACACATTATAAATCTTGCTGCGGAGAGAAGAGCTTAAACTTCCTTCAACAGTTGTTAAATCATACGCTTACGAAACGAGCATTGCAGATAGCCAATATACCCTATTGACTTTCCTGAACGTGTATTGAATTAATAATATTTCTGGAGCAGGATCTGAGAGTCAGTTAATTGATTGCAAAGTATCAAGATTACATATCTAGCTTTAATATATAAGTATATTAAAACATTTAATAGGGTCCATTATTATTATAATTTCTTGTTTAATATTCTTATTTTTGTTTACTTTTTATTGTGAATTAGGATTTTATTCTTTGTAAACTTAAAAGCACTGATGTGAAGTAAATTAACGATGAAATTTTATACTTTTAAACATCACAATGATGTTGGGTTAGTGACCGATTTATTTTAATGGATCAAGTGTAGCTGGGGAATTGACTATTTCGCTAAAATCACTTTTTGAACAGCGGGATTAATGTCGTCTTAGCTAATGGCGCGCCCAAAACTCAAATAGTAATTGTATTGGTAATTGCTTTCTTTTATGTTTCGATGGGGCAGCTGCGACTTGGAGCTATGCGACTCTGACATAAACACGCACCCACGCAGCTGGCAACTTGCTGCTCCAATTTGATTTATTGTAGTAGATCTCACTCACTCTCTATACATCTATCCATCTATCTCTATCTGTATCGATCTCTGTGTGTGTATCTCAATCTCTGTGGCACGAAGGCATTTCAATCGACCAAAAATGTTTTGACAGTTTGCAGTTATTGTTTGATGCGCTGTCATGTGATGAGTTCATTAAGTGTACAATAATTGAGCGTTAAATGTAAAGCTTGAGCTCAGCTTATGAATGGGCGTGCGTTTTGACAGACATCGAATGCGTGGACTGAACTGACTCCGACTCTGTTTGACTGACTGACTAAATGACTAACTGACTGACTGAGCTGACTGACACTGATGGGCAAGTGTAATAGATACAATGAAAGTAGTCGAAACCGAGCCTCAGATCGAACGCTTTTCGACTCTGACCACTTCCTGCTTAGCAGTCGTCGACGTAGAGTCGTAGAGTTGGTAAGTGTATTTTGTTATTTTATGCGCCGCTATCTAATTAAAACAAAGGCTGGGCTTATTTCTCAGCCCGGCCTTGATAAGAACGAGCGGGCCGAATGCTTTTATGCCGCAGCTGCTCCTTTTTTCGTCGCCGTCGGCCTATTGAAGTGGAGCGCATTTGTTGTATTGAATTGCCAAAGTGAAATTACTGATATTTGATGCTATTAACACAAATCTCGAGTCGCTTAGATGCCGCCACGCCAATGATGCTGATGGGTGTCGCTGGTTGCTGTTGCAACTGCGGCTATTTACAGTACACCCACTCCCCCTCTCTCCATCCCTCTCTCTCTCTCTCTCTCTGTCTCTCTGCCACAGTTTGATATTGTTTTTCATGCGCGTGGCACATCGAAACGTATCGAATCGCGCTCAGGCTGCCTGATGAAATAGATCCGCTTTAATATCGGTAATTAGGACCACACCTATGCGAGACTCAAAGTGATTTTTATTACAATCTGTGCACCTTCAAGTCGCCTCGCGTCGCCTCGGCTCAGCTCGTTCTGTTTTATAGCTGCCTTTGGCCAAAACTCGACTAGTTTCAATTTGCTGTTGCGATACGTATTGTTGTATTTTTTTCATTTTATTGTTTCGCTTTTGCATAATATATAGATAGGTATACATATACATGTATGTATTTATGTATGTATATGTGGACATAGACAGAAGTATTGGAGCCGCAGCCTCAACCTCAGCATTGGCGCAATTACATGAAATATCAAACTAAGTCTCGGCCCCATATCAAACAACAAACTGACCTTAAACTTGCCAGGCGGCTTTTGTTATGGCAAATAACAGATTCAAATAAACTATGCAGCGGTCAGCTTCTATGTGCAATTAGTTTTTACTATATAAGTCGTTTTTTTCTCTCTTTTCTATCAATCTGTGTTTTTATTTTTATTATGTTTCATTTTGTTTAGCTTTGCTGTTGCCTTTTTTTTTTTTTTTTTTTTGTTGGTCTCGCGTCGTGTGTTGAAAGTTTTTTGATCTCATAGCCAGGCGAGCGAGCAGCAGGTGGTCCCCTGCTGCACCGCCGCCAAAAGCTAATTGTGTTTTTCTCACATTTGCAGTTAGGCACCGTTGGCTAGCTGGCTGGCTGGCCGGCGTTGTTATAGCTGGAGCTCTATCTGCCAGCACACACATGACTGTGTGTGTGTGTGTGTGTGTGTGTGTGTGTGCTCATATGTGCGCTTAAAACAAACACACAATAAATTGCCTTCGCACAGCATGCGTCCTTACTGTGGTGGTGCGGTGGTTCGTTCAGCGCTGCTCCAGCGCCGTTGATTCTTCGCCTAGGCTGCATTTTGCATGTTGTAAATTAAAGCAAGTTAGCTAAATGTGGTTCCTTTTTGCAGTCGAGGCTTTCACTTAGCTTGGCGGAAACGGCTGGGATGCAACTCTAACTATTAAATAGGTTTAATTGCCTGTTAGCCTTTGTGCGGATGGCGGGCAAATGAATAAATTTGTCCAAAGCTGAAAATGAAAATTTCAAGCTGAAAACGTAATTGTAATTGTAATTGTAATTGTGAAAACCCGTTATGCAGTCGTATATATGCCACGTCATGTTACAGATAAATTGCATCGTAAGTAGATCAAGAGATCAAAAAGGTCCGCAGCATACACCCAATAGCCAATACCCAATTAATAAGCGCTGCTCCCACCCATGCTAAACGGCCCGTTGACAGGCAGCCAACTACCTGTGTTGCTGGCCAGCCAGCTAGCCAGGCGGCTATCTTCCGTATCCATATCAGAAGTTATCGCGCCTTGCGACAGCCTCACTTAAAATTCTTAGCCGCCCGAAACCAGTTTTTCGCTCAACTTCAGTTCCATCCGACTTCAGGCTTCATTAGACATCAGATTTCGAGTGGCAACAACAGCAAAGCTATAATAATGTCACATAGCTCGATACGCCCTATAACTGACACAATATATGCATATACATATACATATACACATACATATGTGGCCGAGTTTCACAGATTTTCACTTTGTATGCAAATAATGCTGGAAATGCAATGAAAGCAAAATTAATTTGCAACATAAAACTCAACTGAGTCGAGTTGAGTGGAGTGGAGTTGAGTGGAGCAACAGGTGCATTGCAGCCTCCGCTGAATGAAAAACTCATCAAGCGCTCATGCAGATAAACAGTTAGGAAAGCCATAGGAGTGCCCCCAGCAGGCATTTTCTTTGCCTTCGCCCGACAAGTGGATCGAGCTGACCGACTTGCCGTAACTTCATATCAAGTGGCTGTCGGCAACTAGGACGGGGCGTCTCAGCAGCCCCCCAGTTGAACGAATGTTACATCCCGTCGACACGTGCAGGAATTTGTGCTGAGGTTTGTCTTTCGAGTCGATTGTTGTTTGCATGGCGCAAACAACTGCCCGACTGCCTCTGACTAGCTGGACGGCTGCTTTGACTCTGCGGCTGCCGCCAAGCTGTCTGGACGGTCGCTTGACTGTTTGACTGTTGACTGTTTTCAATACCATATTGGTGGCAACTAGCTGTAACAGGCAGCCAAAGTAAACGCTGCTCGCTCGCTCGTATTAGTTTTAAATGCCACATTGGCATTGGGCAAACAGCTTGAACTCCGGCCACTGCTGAAGCTGACAAAAAAACTAGAGGCAAACAAAAATGATAGAAGCCGAAGCAAGCATACGCTATAATAAGAGCAGAGATGAAGTGATGGGATACATATTTTTTAAATCAAAAAACGTCGGATGCTAGCGATATACATAGATATATCCAAATTTCAAAATTTCTGTAGCGGCGAAATGTACAGATGGAACTGGATGAGGTGGTGGAGGAAGCACAAGAGATGTGGGAAGGAGGATAGAAGAGAAGTGAACAGTGGAACATTTGGTAGGCCAAAATCAAAATGAATGAGAAGTTGTAAATTATCGTAAATAATTTTAAAAAATAAAAAAATAAATAAATAAATTAAGGGCCAAAATCAAAATAAATGAGAAGTTGTAAATTATCGTAAATTATTTTTAAAAAAATAAATAAATAAATAAATAAAATAAAGGCCAAAATAAAAATAAATGAGAAGTTGTAAATTATCGTAAATAATTTAAAAAAATAAAATAAATAAATAGAATAAAATTAAAAGCTTGTATATCTATATTGTGTAAATAATATTTAAAAATAAATAAATAATTAAATAAAATTAAAATCTTGTATATTTATATTGAGTTTAAATTGAATTTTGTATATAGCTTGGCAAGACGGGCATTGCTTAGAACCAATATACTTATTTCAGTTTCTGAATGAGTAAAAAATTAATTTACTCTGGCAGTACAGTAAGACATTTACTGGGCCAAAATCGAAATAAAAGTTATAGTATCAAAGTTTGTAGAAAAGAATATATATAATAAAAAAAATCAAGAAAATCTTTTATTTATATTGAGTTTAAAAACTAACATTCTTTCAAACGCACATATTAATTTCACAAACCTTCATGCAAGCTTACTGATAAAAACCAGCATACCCTTCACAAGGCCAACAGATGCCCTAACTCGAACGGTTTAATGCGTAGTGCAAATATAGCCACCGTTGAGACCACACACATACATATATACACATGCACACAGATATATGCTCATCATATAGGTGGGAGATTTAGCCACCGTTAAACAACTCTTGGCCATTGCCAGTGCTAATTGCACAGAAAGCAAACAGCAGCAGCAGCAACAGCTGTTGACGGCACCGCAATGTAAATCGCTGTAAAATTGAATTTTTGCTGTTGTTGCTAGAAATTCTCAGGCACTTATGAAATTTTCACTTTTTTGCTTGTGCCGTGTGGCGTGCGCCAATCCAAAAGAAAAACAAACTAGGAAAATATGCAAAGCAAAAAGCAACAGAAAAAGAGAAATACAATTGGCAAAAAATATTTGGCTGCTCTGCCATATTTGGCCAAGTCGAATTGTGTTTGTGGCCATTATGGCCATTGGTACAGAAAGTTGTAAATTAATAGGCGAAAATACGTGAGGTTTTCACTACTAACACACACACACACATACACATATACATATACATACGTGGCTGGCTGTCCACCTTTTGACAATCAGTAAACGCCCATTGCGGAACTTTTCAGTCAAATGGCCGAAAATGGCGGCTGTAAATTGCCAATGCATTTAATGCGGCAACTTTTTTTTTTCATTTTTTTTCATGGGCCGCAGCACTTACAAAACAATAAACATTTATTTTACTAGGCGACAGTGATTTGTTGCACTCACAGTAACAACTATAGCAGCGGCTGCCGAAAAAAAAAAACAAAAAATTTATGCAGTTGCAGTTGCAGTCGATGTCGATGTCGATGTCGAGAACACTCTCGACTCTCGATGCGGGACGACCAACTGGGCGCGACAACTGACAATGCGGCAGTCAATTTTAATTATGTGTCCAAAAATAATGACAACGTCGAGGGTTGCCCAAAAATGGCACAGCTCGAGCGGGATCCAGTTTTTGTGTGGCAGTTGCCTTTCGGAGACTGAAACCGAATCTGAATCTGAATCTGAGTTGCAGTCGGAGTCGGAGTTGGAGTTGAAGTTGGAGTCCGTAGACTGCGACTGGATTGATTTTGTTTGTTTTTTATGTTTATTTACTTTGGCTTGTGGCCTGCACTTGCTTTGCATTTGCCAGACGCCTGACGCCTGACGCCTGACGCCCGCGCCCAGCCAGTCCAACTGGCGGCTTGCTTGCCATTTTGGCTTGTCGCTACATTTGGGTGGGTGTTAGATGCAACACTTTCGCCAATTGGCAATTGGGCTAGGCAGCAGCAGCAGCAGCAGCAGGCATTGATTTGTGTGGGAATGTGGCGTTAATTTGATTTGATTAATCAAAATGCACATGCACTGATTTCACCTTAGATCTCTCCGTAACTATCGCCCCTATTCTCTCTCTCTCTCTCTCTCTCTGTCTCTGCCTATCTCTGTCTTTATCTGGGCGACGAGCTGACATGGGTCGTGCCCGGGCGCTGACTTACGTGTGTCTCAACGTACGTATACGTATATGGCCAATAATTCACTCGGGCGGCCTAACGGTTTATTAGCATAAATAAAAATAAAATTGATATGTTTGAACTATTTCCTGCAGCAATGCGCGCTACAATTTTCGTACATGACAACCAACAAGCGACTCCAACAAGAACAACCTGCAGCCAAACGAGCTACAACTAATGCCAGACTCCAACCGACTACAACCTAACTTAAAGCAGCACTGCACAGAGCACCTTGTTGGCTGCAACAACAGCAGCAGCAACAACAACAACAACTGCAACAACTCGACTCGAACTGCGGAATTGGTAGCCGGGCAACAAAATGTTGCGCTGTCAGCGGCGCATGCAAATGGCGTGGCCAGCCAACAGCCAACAGGCAACAGATAAGAAACAAACAGCGACCAAGGGGCAGGCTGACAGGGCAGCACGAGAAGGGTGTTAACCAATGCAAGAAACAAGCATCGTGTCTAATGCTTTTATACAGACCAACATTTGGCACTTCATGTTGTTTGGCCGCTGCACGCTGCCTCTATCTTAGTTGCTGCAATTGCTGCTGTTGTTGTCCCAGTGCCACCAAAATGCTAAGCCTAAATGGAGCATTATCCTGGAAACAGTTTGGGAAATTCACTTAAAGTCAAAGCGAATATGAATATCAAAATATTAACATGAAAAAGGTTTTTAGATCCATTGAAGATATAAATTATGAAATGAAGTATTACAGGTTACATAAGATTTTTTTTTTAAACAATATCAATTTTAGTCATGGAAGTAGACTAACATATAAATTTTATAATAGATTAGCAAAAATCAAATGAAAATATATCCATTGAAAGCATATATTGAGTTCAAGAACAACAGTATATGATTTAGAAACAAGGAAGAGAGCAGAGAGGAATTGGAGATATTTGGATAGAGAATTCATAGCAGAATTACGTCTCTCTCGCATATGGGTTTCCTCCTCATATGGGTTTTTCTAATTCTAGCTTGCTCTACATACTTTACTCTCTATAACTTTTTCGACGTTTTTCTCATTCTCGCGAGTTTTACTTCTCTCTCTCTCTCTCTCTCTCTCTCTCTCTCTCTCTCTCTCTCTCTCTCTCTCTCTCTCTCTCTCTCTCTCTCTCTCTCTCTCTCTCTCTCTCTCTCTCTCTCTCTCTCTCTCTCTCTCTCTCTCTGACTGTCTCTTTGTCTCTCTGTGTCAGTATCACACAGAAACAATTCTATCTTTCTCTGATTCCAGCTAATTTCACATTTCTCGTCTCCCTCTCTCTCTCTCTCTCTCTCTTACTCTATTTAATAGACAAACATATTTCACTTTCTCTGTTTCTCTCTCACACATACATATCTCTTTCATTCTATCTCACACTATTTCAGTCATCCGCGCCGCTGATTCAGTTTTTTTTCTGTCTCTCTCCAGCTCCCTCTCACTCTCATGCCAAAACATATCCATCGTTTTCTTTCCTTCTTACTCAGTCTCAGTCTTTCTATGTTTCTCTCAATCTTGCTTGAGTCTCTGCTCTCTCTCTCATTCTATTTTTTTTTTTTTTTTTGGTTTGCTTTTCTCTTTCTTCCTCTTTCTCTCTCCTCCTCCTCTCTCCCTTTCCTCTCTCCTCCTCTCTCTCTGTTACTCACTCTCTTTCCCATTAAATCCAAATGTATCCTCTCTCCTTGTAAACTGTCATCAAAAATCGAATTCTAATTAACTTTGCTGCAACTATAAAATTTAAAATTTCATAATAAACACTTTACACATATTGCCAATATTTAGTTTATGCCACGCCCCTTATGTAAACTATAAGCTCATATAACAGATATTTTAAGTTTTTGCGCGCTGTCTCCCCAGTTTTGAGTGACATGTTAATTTTACAATGCCCCAACTCGAGCCAAGAGCGAGACGGGGCATATGAGAACGTAGACAGACAAAATTTGGAAAAACACGAGGCGACACGCACGCTCGCGCTAGTCGTGCCACGCCCCCTCTAGACGATTGGGCCATTTCGATAAAGAAATCATTTATGCAAATTTGTAGTCAACAGTCGCTCAAAACTTGACTGGCAGTTAGTGGCTCGACTGACGCTGGCTGGCTGCCAAATGTCGTAGAGTCATCAGCTTTTGATTAAAGCACTTCATTTCCATGCGAGATAAATATTTTATATCTGATGTGTTATGCATGGCGTGGCATTTGCATAATCAGGTGAAGTGATCAGCATAAAGCAGCTGACTTAAGTGGGCTGAAATGCAGGCGTTAACTGGACTAAACGGTACTGATGCCAGTCAGCCAACCAGCCAGCTTTTCATATGCTAAAACCGAAACTGTTAATGGCTCACTAGGAGCTCGATGGGTCTAAGGCTAATAGCAGAGCCAGCGCCACAGACTCATTACAGCTGCTGTGTGTGTGGCCCGAAAAGCAAACAGAGTAACTAATATGCAGTTAACCCACAAAATGCCAGTGCAAAACACAACAACAACAATCGAAAATGGTGGGGGTAAATCAACAAGAGCAACAGCAACAGAAACAACAACAACAACGATCGACGCGTGCTATTATTAACATTTTTTCGAAAAACTATCAAAGCTAACGGCAGTGTATCACAGGCAGCACAATAAGCCCGGCCATAAGCCATTCAAAGTGTAATTGATGATGAAGAAAGAGATCGATCATATTATGCGATCGTATATCAATCATGGCCACGACAAACTATGAGCACCTAGTCGACTATGGGCCAGGCCTCGTGATCGCCTGGCCGACGCGGCGTATGCGTAACGTGTCGCAACGGAGGCATCGCATCGCTCCAACTGCCCCTAAGCAACAAAAGTCAACATAAATATTAGCGATAGTCAAGCGGCAGTGGCAGTGGCTGTGACAGCGCCAAGCGTCGCTTTTGTAGCCTTTGCCTGGCTGACGGTGCGTATGAGTAATGTTTTGCACCACGCCGTGGCTGTAAAACTGTAATAAGCCCCGACATTCCATTAAAACGAGTTATTCATAATAATTGGCCTTTTCATAGCTCAATATATAATGTGTACAGCGCTGCTCGCTCTGTCGGTCAATTGCTAGCTGCCGGCTGCTGTGGGGGTTCGATTGGACTACTTTCGAGACTCGAACTCGGAGCGTGTCGGCATCTGCTTCTCAAAATTGCCAAAAGATTACGCAGCAAAACAGTTGACGCCCTTGCGTGACGCGCAAAGGGCGAGGAGAGCGAGATAAGCACATAAATATATCTGGCCAACTCTTTTTGGTCATTCAAATTCGCAAATTGGCCCGAGGCAAACGAAGCATTCTGCAGCATCTAGACCCAATTTCATGCTGCCTGTCTGTCCGCTTGTCCATTTGTCTGTCTTGCGGCGTGGCAAGCTTTTTATTTGCTTTAGGATTTCTTTATTGCTTGTTTTGATTAATTTTTTGTGGGGCATCAAATTTGCTTCTTTTTTTCTTTTAATTTTTGGCCAGTTCATGATTGTGGCAAGCCGAAGCTTCCGTTGTTAAGCGTTTTGATTTAAGACCGCTTTCTTGGCGAAACGCGACCATAACAAATTGCAGCCATGCCATGTGTTGTTGCCTCGAGAAGGCGGAAATAAATAAAGCGGCACGTCGGGTCAGCTTTCTTTTGGCTTCGGCTTTGGCTTTGGCTTTTGATTTGGCTCTGGCTCACGGCGCCAACCAGTGGCATCGGCCGCCGATAACTATAACTATGCCAATCAATAAAGTCTATGTCTATCTCTAAGTAAGATCTGAGATGCCTTTCAATCTGCATAACTAATTTGTTAAAATAAATATATAACTAAGAAAAAAATAGAGCTATTCGCATAAAAGAATTCGATTCGCAAATAATTTATTAAGATCTAAATGAAAAACCCATCCCAAGCTTAGAATTGCCTTAGCATAAACTATAATTTATGTATAAATTTAAATGTTAATTAGTTGCTGAAAAAAATCACACCGGTATGAATGAGTTGTTTTTATTGTCAATCAAGTTTACACATCAGAAGAATGGTAAAGGAGAAGGTGACAGATGCATAATATAATATTATATAAAGAAGAACAGAAAGAGAAGGAGAACGAGTTAGAATTGGACAGAAAATGATAAATAAAGGGACAAGAGAGAGATAAAGAGGAGAGAAAGGAAATAAAGAGAGAGCATACTTGTAAATATGTATATATATAGAAAAGAGAGAGAGGACAAAAATTTGTAGAGAAAGAAATAAATAGAAATATAAACATAAATAAAAGAGAGAGAGAAAAAAATTGAAAAAGACGAAAAGATAAATAAATATCATCAAGAGAGAGCGTGAGAGATAGAGACAGAGAGAGACAGAGAGAGAGAGAGAAATAGAGAAAAGGAGAGAGAAATGAAAAGAGAGATGAGGGGTGACTGCGACGTATAGAGAAACAGAAGAATAATGAAATAAATATAATAAAAAGAAGGAGAACGAGATATATATATATACTACATATAGAAAATGCGGAGTATAGAGCAAAGATAAAAAAAGACATAGAGACAGAAAGAGAGAGAGAGAAAGAAATGGTGAAAGATAGTTCAAAATGGAGATATATATTAATCTATTTCGTTTCAAAATATTCAGAAGCGAGGGAGACAGACAGAGATACATATATAGAGGCATAGACAGAGAGATATGTTTATCTCTTTCTCTCTCTCTCTTTCTGTCTTCGTCTGCCTGCATGATTTATTGAACTTGTAAAAGAACTCAATTTTTATCTAAGCCTGAACAATTTATTGCTCCAACATGAGAATCGCATAGTAAATCGCATCGCGTCGACTGCGCATCAAAGATAATTAATTGCAGAGAACATAGCACCAAATATGTTGTACAAATGTCGATCTAAAAACCTAAAACAATAAATCTTTTTTCAAAGCATGTCATTTAATTGCAGCCGGTGATCCGATGGCCGGCTCCATGAATTGGCTCTACATATTGGCTGAAAAACACCTGTTTTAGCTGATATCGATTGTTTTTGTTTTTGTTTTTGGTGCTGTTGCGACCTTTATACGAACGAAGCGCTTGCCAATATCGTCTGCACTTAGCGGGAGAGAGCAAAGAACCAGTTGGCCATGTCTGTGCTCCCAGCCGGGCTCAAGCTCGGGCCTGTCATTGTCGGCCTTGTTGCCGTTGTCGCTGTTTGCCAAAGCAAAAACAACAGCAAAAACAGCAACAACAACAACAACAACAGCAACGAAAAAGCCGTTAAAGTTATTTTGCATCATTAGTATGATATGTGCGCTTGTATTGCTGTTGATTTCTGTGCGCCGGCTGTGAGAATTACAAATGCTGTATGTATGTATCTGTGTGTGTGTGTGTGTGTGTGTGTGTGTACTTGCACCTCGAAGCTCACATATTTCTCAACATTTAATATCCACCTTGACTTTGATAGGCCATAATGCCATAATGCCGCCACATGCACGCGGCAATCTAAAGCTAAAGCTGAGACAGACTCTGAGAGGCTGTTTGCTGATGCTTTTGCCGGCTTTGGCCACTGCCTGCCTGGCTGGCTGGCTGGCTGGCTGGCTGGCTGGCTGGCTGGCTGGGCTCTGCAGCGGTGCTGTAAATTATTCGCAGTTAGTGACCCGGCGTGGCTGCATTGGCATATTTCAAGCGCTAAATGCATCATTAGGCAATTTGATTTACAGCCACAACCAAAGCAAAGAACACGTGTTCCGATGCCGCCGATGTGAATATGCATAAAGAGTACATATCTATTAAGTGGCCATAGATACATATATGAATATGACTGTGAGATATAGTGCCTCATGCAATTCAATTTGAGACGAAGTTGATAACATGCGTTTATTTATGAGTGAAAATTATTTTGCAGTACCCCAAGCCAGCGCAACAATTTAATTAAATGTTAGTTCGTTTTTCGCTCCTGCCAGGAAAAATGTTATCAAATTGTGTGGCCAATCTGCAGCGGCTGCTGTGGCAACTGCGGCAGCCAATTGGTTATGGCCTGCAGCACTTGTCGTTATTTCTTTCTTTTTTTTTTTTTTTTGCTTTTGGTCAAAACGAGATCGCAGCGAGTGGCACGCAATGCAGCAGCAGCTGCTTCTGGCTGGCTGGCTGGCTGCCTGGCTACCTGATGCGTATCGAGCGGCATTTTAAATGAAGCGATTAAAATCGAACGCCTGCACAGTTACACATTTTGGCAGGCTCACAGCCCCAGCTCGGCCCCCTCTGTCCTCCTCTGGCCCCCTCTAGCACTAGTGTATCTTTTAATTCAATCATTTTTCTCACAGCTACCGCACTGGACAGCACATGTATCATGTGAATTGAGTTACATGAGATCATATTCCGCATTGCGCATGCCAAAGTAAACAGAGCTAAAGACAGAGACAGCAAGCCACTTAGAAAGACAGAGAGGGAGAGAGGGAAAGAGAGACTTTATCGATGTTGCGCATACGCCATGTGTGCCACTGTGAGATGCTTCATTAGAATAAGCAAACATACCGCAATATCATATTGGGATAGCGGTCAACAAGCCGCAGTGCGTGCGGAACACCCACAGCTCGGTAAACACTGACGCGTATCAATTAGAGCCATTGAAATGCCATTCAGCTGGCACTTGGATGCCAGCGCAAGTTAGTTACTTATGCGACTATTTGCCGTTCCGAGACACTCAACGCTGGTCATTGACGAATGCCACGTTGTAGGTGGCCCGGCTCAGTCAGTCGCGCCTGTTTCATGGTCCTTCAACTCGTTCTAGATCGCGTGCACCCGTCGCATTAATCAAACGAAGCTGTCGCTGAGCGGCCATAAAATCAAATATCGAAAACAAGAATGAGCTACCCAAAAAGGGGGGCCTCTAATGATTTGTTTGTTTATGCCATAGTAATGGGCTACCAGCTCGGTTCGGTTCGGTTCGAATCACATCAAATCGATGCTGTGTGGAGCTACCCAGCCAACATCTCGTATGTAGTTCGTTTCATTTTCACGTTGTTGGGCTTCGTTTGTTTTATGGCCGCCTACGCACATTGTAGCCTTAAATTTGTCTCATGTCAGCATAAATTTGGCTTAATTGATTTTAAATTTGAGCATTTTTAATAGTTTGCAGCCCAATTTCCGACATGCTCAACAGCATATTAACTGAAACGAGAAATATATGTGGTGTATGTGTATATAGATTTTATTAGATTTCTGCTTAATGGAGCTGCATACCAAATAAGCTCGAGTCCCTCCATCACTTTGATTGAGCATGAATATGCATGCTAAAAATGTTAATGTAAATTAAAAATAAACGAGCTTTAAGCACTCTATATCATTTATTTTCCTTCTTTTTTCCAATTATGCTAATTTAGATCATTCCAATGTTGCCCCATTCCTCAATCGTGTAATGTTTGACAAATGTTTTGCACTCAGCATGACTCCAAATAGAGCGATTAATCGCTTGTTACAGATAAGGGGCCAAATGGATCTTTCATGCATATAGAAAACAATAATGATAAGAGATACGCAATCTGAAAAATTAATTAAAATTTGTTCAACTCAATTTATGCATGAATATAACATATATTTGAGCTAAAATAGTTATGCAAATGAATTCCTAGTTATTTTATTATTGGACATTTTTATTTTATTATTATTAATTTATATTTATGTGCTCGCGATGTCGTCAGCACTGCGCAGCAAATTATCAGCGCCAAATTGTGCCATAAATTAAAACAGAAGAAAACAAAACAACATCAGCAAAATTAAATTAAATAAAAATAAAATAAAATATTATTCACAACAACAGCGCGGCCAACAACTCTATATAAATAATCAAACAACTCGGGATCGCTTTTTGGGGAGGGCAATTTATAAGACGGCAAATGAAGTTGCCAAACAGCGCTCAGATCGTCGCACGCTTAATGGCGGGAATTATTTACAGATTTTAATGTCAGAGCGAGAATTCCGAATATCGTATTGACAGACATTGCTGCGCCTTTGTGATTATGTGCTGCAATAGTGTTAATACGTTTGCCGCTTGCTTGCCGATTGCTTTTATTTAAAACAAATCGTAAAATCGTAAATGTTTAAATGCCGCACAGTTGCGGGCTCTAAAAAGAAGCCGACGCGTTGGAGTTGAAGTCGTTGTCGGTGTCGGATTCAGATTTGTTGCCGCTGCTGCTGCTGCTGCTGCTGGTGCTGGTGGTGCTGCTGCTGCTGGTGGCTCTACGGTGGCTATCAGTGGCAACCGTTTGTGGTGTTACTCTTTTTGAGGTGTGTCTCAGGCCCGATTCGGCCAGACATTATGAAAATAAACAACAACAAAATGGAAATGAAAAAAACAAAAATAAAAATAAAATCATAATAAATAAACCCATGTGTAGCATTGAATGCGTTCAATATTGAATGTGGAGCAGTTTGATTTGAAAAGCCCAGCAAAGAAAACAACAATGAAACAACAAGCGGGCCCCGAAAATACCAAAAAAACCAACAATAAATTTCAAGCGAGCTGCGGCTGCTGCTGGCACTGGCTACTTAAACAAACAGCGCGCTGGGATAATGAAAAATATAGCGGCATCGAGTTAAATAACAAAAATAAACTTCTTTTCGGTTAGATATTTTAATCATAATAATAGACAACAGGCAGCAAAGCTGACAAAAGCCTTTGTTCAAATGTCAGAGTTAATAAAAGCGCAAAAATTTATTTTAAACGTTTTTTAATGACGTCGCTTTTATGTATATGTATGCGAGTGTGTGTGTGTGTGTGTGTGTGTGTGTGTGTGAGTGTGATAATGCTTGACTTGAGCAATTTGAATAAGCCACGCATTTCATGTACCCTCCAATGACGACCAACTTTGGCATAGTTACTTGCCCCCATGCCATTGTTTTCGACTGTTCTTTTTGTAGGTTTTTTTTTTGGTTTTTTTTTTTTTCCTTTTAAATTGGACGCTGTAACTGGAAACCTAAAGCCGAAAAACCGAACCGAACCGACACCTACAACATGGCATCACGTACAAATTTCGTATGCACGATTTTGCACTATTTTGATATTTATCCAACACCTGCGCATAAAAACGAAGATGGAGTTGGAGATGCACAGCGCACAGAGATCTGCGTCTGGCTGGGTGAGATGCGACTGGGTTGCCATTGAATGATCACGCTGAACATGAAAAGCATGAAAGCCGTCGACAGCGACGACGACGACGACGACGACGACGAAGTTTATTTGTAACTCCTCTAGACTCTTGATACTATATTCAAATTTCCTGCCAGAATTGACATGGCTAGGCTAGGCCAAGTCAGCCAGTCAGCCAGTCAGCCAGCTGTGGGCCTGAGAAACTGCAGTCAGAGTCTCTCAGGCAACAGCTGGGAGTTAGCGGAGTTTGAAGGCTTCTTCAGCGCATCCAGCATGTTACAGCAGTTGCATTTATATTTACGACTGGCAGTCAACATAGAACCGTTTAAAGCTTTGCCAAAATAAATATGATGTAATAAATGAGCGACGGCTCTGGCTAAGACATTGAGTTAAGAAGGTGACTGTCAGTTGCCGTTGCCGTTGCCGTTGCCATTGCCTAATGACATTTTTTCGTTACCTTTAAGCAATGTGACTTGTACTTGTTTCAGCTTCACACCTCACGCTGAACACCAGTAAAAAATACAAAACGCCAAACATTATTAAGCCAAATTCACAGCATTTCCGTTTTAATCAACCACCCGCTACCAGCAAAAACAAACAACAACAGCAAAAACTTAATTTACAAAGCGGGAACATGGAAATAAGAAGAATAGAAAACAAATGCCACAATAGACGACCTGTGTATACCCTAAAAAAGCAACTATTGGCAAATCCAATAACTATGGAATTCCAAAGACTTATTGCCATTGGCTTATAAATATGAATATGATTGCTTTAATTTAGCACCATCGCATACACATTCTTTGCAAACAGACTAAAGAAAACGGTATTTCATGGCTCAATGGCAATGGCACAGGCAGCCAAAGAACTAATAAACTTGGACACCACGGACAGGTTAGAAATCACGCTACAATCAAACAGACATCGAGCAGCGACCACAACGGCTACAGCGCTGAAATAAAGCCTGTCTATGGCTTATAAGCATTTTGATTGCCTTCAATAAATTGCAAATAATTTCGACCTCATTTCGCTAGGCGTCGTCGTCGTCGTCGTCATTGTTGTTGGTCTGCCACACGGTCACGGACGGTGTTCATATGCGTACCCGGGCCCACCTGCCCGTCCGACCGCCCGCCCGCTCGCCGAACCCTTGCACCTTTGCTTTTTGGCTACAATAGCTCTGCGTGAAATTGTTTTGAGTTATTGGCAAGTCGAGGCGATTGAATTTGTTGGTTAGCATTGGGCCACGCACTGACAATTTTTGCGCGCCGCCATAAATTTTCACCGCTTCCATTTGAATGTTCGAACACTTTTTAATTAAAATGCAATCAAATGTCAAGTTTACATTTGCTGGAGCGCCAGCTGCATGTTGCAAGCAGCAAACAGCAAGCTGCAAAGCAAACACTTGTCATCTTGACAGGCCAAACAAAGCGTGACTGACGTGCAGCGAACACACAGACAGACAGACAGAGAGATAGAGAGAGAGAGAGAGACAGAGAGAGAGAGAGAAACGGGCGAACTCACGCAGTAGGCCTAACGAGGGTCATTCAATGAGTTGAGCTGCATTTGCCCCGCACACGCACACACTCAAACACTGCAGACAGGCCGGCCTAGGCACTCCAGCTAAAATGTGGGCACATGCTTAGACTTAGACTCTGGCCAACTCCGAACTGAGCTGACTCCGCATGAAACTCGAGCTCGCTTATGTTTAAGTAAATGCGCGCGTGCGTGGTGGCTAACAATTGAGAAACACTGTAAGCCTTTGTCTGAGCCAACAATTTCTGAGTTTGGCTTTTGTTTTCTGGCTCTCAGTGTCCGTGTCTCTGTGTTTGTCTCTTATGTCTGTGTTTGTTTGTTTGTTTTGTTTGTTGATAATTTTGCGGCGATAAGCGCGACATGTCAGCGTCAGCGTGGCAGTGGCAATGCCAGCTTTAGATTGGACCACAATATATTTTGTCAGCTCAAATGGTGTACATAATAGCCCAAAGATAAGATAGTAATGGCCCGGTTAAGCGGCTCATAAATCATTGGCATGGAAATTGCTTTTCTATGATAGACAACTTGTTAGCGTTTGCTAGCGTCCACTTCCGCAAGGCGAAACCTGCAAACTAAGCCATTTTAAGCAGTACTTTTCACTTTCCGCTAAACACTCCACATCCGCCCAAAACGAGCAACAGGCAAACACCACCACCAACAACAACAACAACAACAACAACAGCGACAATAGGGGGCCCCCAACGGGAGCTAGATCGCTGCATGGAGAAAAGTTCATGTAAGTAAACAAAATGAAAATAAACTTATTTTCATACTCACCGCCGCTCAGTGTAATGAACGTGCAACTTTTTGTGGTATGCGCTTCCTGTGCTAATTTTTATGGCCATATTGAGAGAAATATGCTAAGATAAATAAAACAAAAACACATTTCATTCATGCACATCATCAAATACACTGTTAAATATATATAAAATAACTAAAAATAATTTAACAACAACAAATGCATATAGAAAGATATATAATTGAAAAAATGATGTGATTAAATAAAGAAAAAGTCCTTAAGACTTTTTTGCAGTTTGGGTTGAGAACAACAACGTTTAATAAGTAATTTGAGAAATAGTGTTTTTTATGTTACTTTTTCTGTAAATTAACCTTCGATTGTAAAACAGAAGTTCTAAAATTTCATTAACAAAATTGTAGTTTTTTATTAAAATTGGTTTAGTTCTGGCAAACTTATGTTAGTTGTTCAGCTTCACAGACCATTAAATAAACATTATTCTACCAGTATATTATTCAATGTTAAAATGAATCTAGATAAGAAATTTTTTTTAATACCTTTAAAATTATTTAAATATTTGACATCAAATATATATAATTTCAAGTTTCTCAATATACAAAAAAAAAAAATAAATAAAAAGTTTTTAATACAGAACACAGAATAAGTATTATATATTTTACGAAAAAGATAAATATAAAATATATTTTTGTTAAAGAACATATACATTTTAATATTTTAAAAATATTTTTATAAAATATATATTCACGAAAAAATTCAAAAATATTTGATCTATAGAATATATGTTTTTTTATATTTTAAACAAATTCAATCAAATTTGTTTTTCCAACTATTGAGGTTGTTAGTCCAGTTTTGACACACTTAAGTAATTAAGTTTTAGTTTTATCTAGTTCTTGAATCTGCAGCATGTGCCAAATAGCAGCACGTCACGGACTTTTGAACTCTTTATGTTATGTATATTTGGAGTCAAGTCTTTAATTTATTAACATGGAATCTGCGTCATAGCAAATAGAAACGTCAAACAAAAAACTCACTTTTCCCTAAAAAAAAAAAAAAAAAAAAAAATCGAAAATGAAAACAAATCCAGAAAAACTGGAATCAAAATTATAATAAAAAAATATATTTGGTAGGTTTTAAAAAATGTTCAAAATATATTTGAAAGTTGAGTTTTTATCGGTTTTTAATGATTTCAATATTTCGATTAATTCAGATGGCCATAAACGTAAGCTCTAAAACAAGTATTTAAATAAAATCAATTTTGATGAACGGAAAGCTAAAGTATCCAGTTATAATTAGGACCGTAAGGGCATATAAGCTTCGGCATGCCAAAAGCTTACTTTCATCAGTTAAATTTTATTTTCCATATTGATACATTTGTTTTCTTCCGTCTGTGGCGCATTTTATGTGCGTCGTGCGGCAGTGGTATACAAATTTCTTACACTGTAATATGATTGATTGCCCCGTTGACCTGGAAACGTAGCACAGAGCGGCCGAACTAATAGTTACACTTAACAATGAGCCACGGAAGATTGAAGAGAGCAGCCAAGGCACCAGAGCCACAGAGTTGCTGAGCAGCTACATAAAATGGGTCAAGCGGGGCGGCGGACCAGCCCAAAAAAAAGCTGTTTGAGATCAGCGGCGGCGGCTGAGTGGGCGCTGCATGCCACAGATGGACCTGCAAGGGGCAAGTGTTTTCCACCAGGTAGCAGCTTGGCCATGTTGCTGGCCATGTTGCAGGGCAGTGGCCATGACGTGGCGCTATTTGGTCATTTCGGCAGTCGCACAGTTGACGAAAGCGGCAAGTTAATGAGCTGCCTCCTTTATTATTCTTGTTATTATTACTAGAGTTTTTTTTTTTTTCAATTTCACTTTTCTACATAACTACATGCAGGCAGCATTTTGGACAAGACAGCTTGTCATGGCTAGCTGGCTGGCTGGCAAAACAAAAGACCTGGCCAGCAAAGTCGAGAAGCCGAGCCAATGGGGCGCATAGGTAATTAAAAAACCGTTAATATTGGAAACGCTCGTCGTTAGGTGTCAAATCAAACATAAAAGATATTATTAAGAATTCATAAAAAAGTGCTCAGAAATTGAAAAAAAAAGCCTCGCATCGCATCGCCACATGGAAATGTGGAAATGTGAAAATGTAAAATGTGAAATGTGAGAAAAACGCAGCTAGCTATGGCCACGGCGTCCAGCTAACTACGCTGTAAAATGCAAATGAGCGCGTAGAGAGTAGACATACCAGATGACCATAGATGGCCACAGATATGACAACTAATAAGCAAGGTAATGGCAATGCCGAGCTGCAACACAATGAGCCCCCTTAAATGTAGCGTTAAGTGTATTCCAAAGCCCAGCGAACGGCATTAAGCCATAAAAAGCCGATATGGCCAAAAACCGAAAAGAAACCACATCCAAATGGAAGATTGGGCTCAAATGCATATTGATTGACGTTGAAATGTTTTAAATGGAGCAAAACTCTAAGAGCCAGGTGCAAGTGGATTTCGTTATTGTTGTTGCCGTTGATGTTGTAGCTAATAAGTGGAAGTGAAATGAATTAGTGAACGCTTATGGGGGTCGCACCGACACAGCGACGCAGCGACGCAGCGACGCAGCGACGTTGGGGCACTCAAAGAACGGTTCGATGGAGCCAAAAGTCGAAGAGTTTTTGGAGACCCCCGGTGCCAGTTCCAGTTCCAGATCAATGGGCCATTCAAGCAGCTCGAGCCAACCGAAATCGTAAATTTGAAATCATTGACTAAAAGCTTTTGATAAATTATTCGAGAGAGATACATTGTTGTTGAAGTGGTACGAGAGAAAGAGACAGAGAGTGAGAAAGAGAGAGAGAGAGAGAGGGGGGAGCTACTACAACATCATTGAGCGCTAAATTATATCAATGGGGCAGCATAATTGTGTGAGAAAATATCATGCATATTGGAAAGTTGGAGAGCTCTGGGCGTGTCCGTTATTCCGGCCTTTCGAAATTCTAGAGGTCAAAAGTTGTTTTTTAGCGAGCACAACACAAAATTTGCACAGCCCTTTATGCGGTTCATTCACAGAAACCCAAAAACATAAATTGTTCAGTTTATGGGACGCAGCGTAACGAAATTTTGACAAATATATAGACGTATCTATGCGCCCCCTGGCTCTAGCTATGCAAATCCCCTACATCAAAATAGACATAGTCACAATGGCGTGGCTAAAAATAAACCACACTCTTCTTTCGCTATCACAATAACTCTTGCAATTCAATGAAATGGCCACAATGAGAAATGCTACAACCCAAAATGATTTTGGGCCCGAACAAAAGACTTTGGCAACGCACAAACATAAAAATAATTGACAAATATATTAAGAGCATAAATCAGAATGGCTAATAGAGCGCGAAGAGCGTGTAGCCGACTCTTAGCTCAAAAGCGCCCCAAAACACAACAACAGCAACAACGACGAGAAGATCAACAATAAAGATCGAAATGTTTTCATTGATTTTTCGCTGTCTGCGTCGACGTCGCCGTCGCCGTCGGCGTCGGCTTCAGCGTTAGCGTAGACCAGAAATAAAACCTAGGCAGCTTTTATTATCATTTACCGCTTGTCCGCAGTACAAAACCGAACCGAAAAAAAAAAAAACAAACTGAAATATCCCAAAACTCAGAAGAAGAAAAAAAAAAAAACAAACTTTTACGAGTAGGTCTCGCTCTTCCAGCGCTGCCGTCATGCTCTCAGCGACGACTTAGACTGCGAAGCCAGCAGCGAGCGCTGCTGCGGGCCAGCAACTTCTTGGACTTGCTGGCCCGGGTCCGAGCCCGGCCAGATTTAGTTCAGTTTCAAGTGTTTGTGCGTTGCGTGCGCCACGAAGCGGAGAGCGGAGATTTTGTTGTGTGTTCGTTGTCGCTGTCGCTATCGCTGTCGTTACCGTTGTCGGTTGTCGCTGTCGGTTGTTGGTTGCTGGTTGCTGGTTGCTGGTTGTCGGTTGTTTTCGGCATCGAAATCGTCGAATCCGACTTCCGTAAAGTTCATTTGCCGTCGGCCGCCGACCGGCCACCAAAAATTGCGATCACGATCGCTGTCGCTGTCGTTGTCGTTGTCGTGGGCGTCGCGATTCCTGTCGCCGAGCAACGCAACGGAAACCGAAAGCCGAAACGCGAACGGAAGTGGGGCGTGCGATCGCCACCGACGCTTATTATTGCAGTTAATTTTTAATTAACGAGCCTCGACGAGCCAAGCAAAAAATAATTTGTTCTCCAGAATTTTTAATGAGGTCCAATGGATCCGACCCGCCCGCAACAGTGCAAAAGTTTCTGAATAGCTGCAAGAATTATGTATTGTATGATAAGTTGATAATACCCCAGCCTAGTAGCATCATGATATGTGTGTGAGTGTGCCCAACAATCGAGAGCCATAAATAATGCCCATAATGGGCTGAGTTGAAGCCATGTGAGAAACTCAAGCTCAAGTGTGAAACCAACAAAACAACAGAATTGTCCGGCTTATCAATTTCCACATCTATATTTATATATACTCACAAAAATTAAACAAAATATACAGCTGCTATCACCTCTTTATGGATTTATTAAGCTATTCAAATTGGATAAAAAGTTTCCTATAACTTAAACTGGTGAGTGCAAGTTTCAGCCAAGTTCGTTGCCCAAGTCTTTTGTTCAGTATATGACGATTGTTCAGCAAGCAAAAAAAAAAAAAAAACGACATAAAAATAGAAAAAAACCTGCTATGATGGCTTTTCTATAGATCTAAATAATATATATATAAAAAATATTTCGTATATAAAATAAAAAGCTTGAACGTCACAAACTTATTGTGCGAATAAATTTAGATTTTATCTCCGACGATTTGTATTGGCAAATCACAGCCATTCATTGATCAGATTTCGCGAATTTGCAGATATCTGTTTACCTAGTTTCATTAGCCATAAATGCTCCTCTTCTTTTGTTCCAGCTGTTCGTTTGCTCACTGAATACGTATGTTCCTATTGTCAGCCAATAGTAGATAAATAATCAAATGATAACTCTTGCTAAGAGCGTAAATCAAACAGCTGAAAGAAAACATTCTTAGCTCTCTATCTCTCTGTTGCCTGATCTTTGGTCTCAAATGTATCTACTATCTACTCGGCATGATCACGCGCCTAGCTCGCAATAATTATACAATAATTTAGCGTATAATTAGCTAATTAGAACTGCGCAGCCAAAAACTGAAAAGCCAAACTTTTAATATCTTCCGGCTACACCTTTTGTGCAAAAATGCCTGCGAAAATAGAAAACAGCAAGCATGACTAAACCCTTGACAAGCCGCAAAAAGCAATTAATCAAATTTGCTCGCTTGTGCTTGGGTCTTAGTAAATAAGTATTAATGGCTTCATAATTGAAAACTTGCGAATTGCTAAAAATATATAGAAATACATATACGAATGTATATATATTATATATATGTGTCTAATTGGACTAGTCCAAGTTTCTATTTCAACTGTTTGTTGACCTTAGACATATGAAATGTTTGCTTAGATTAGTTTTAGTGTTAGTTTTAATTTATTCAAAATACAATTGTTTTTATTTATTTCTTTTTTAAAATATATTTATATATATATATATTTATTGTTTTTCTGCCACGATATTTTATTTTAATTATTATTGAAAATCTAGAAACACTTAAAGTGGTTTGAATTTAAGTCCCTCTTTAAATAGTTAACTTTTTTATTCAAATATTTTCTACACCAAAACTCTTTACTTAATAATTATAAAAATAAAAAAAATACTTAAATTATTTAATAATCATGAGCTTAATTTCTAATTACTGCCGGCTGTTAATATACCAAGCTAGACCATAAATTTAATTTATATGACACGCTGTTATTAAACCTGTAAATGGCAAATAAATCGGCAGCAGTCGCATTAAATATATCCAATAAATTAAGCCACAATGAATACTAAATAGATTCAAATTGAATCGTTAATGCATAATGAACTAAACAACTTTATAGCCAATGCAGAATATATGCACATAAAATATTTGAATATTGGAAGAAAAAGAAGACAAAATTTAGAAAGCTTTTCCAGTAATAGATTGAATTTTAAATAAAAAGCATATTATTGACACTTGATATGCTAACTGTAAAAATAGTTTTTTGTGTTACATAAAAACATCTATATTTTTTATAGCTGGATCAGTTAATCGCATTCATGAATCCAATTCTCAACTTGACATAACGATTAGCAGTTAATTTGTGGACAAAGTAGGACAAATCTTGACTGTAAACAAATACATAGGAATCACACTTAAGACTGCAAATAAAAGCTGTTAATTTGCTAGGGGTCTCTGAAGTCAAACTGATTAATTTGGTTATTTATAATAATATTTAATATTAATAATTAATAACTGACGGCTGCCCCGTGCTTTTCCATTCAACAACAGAAAATTAATATGTGCTAAAGCTGCCCGCGGCGTCATATGCAAATTTCCATGTTTGTTCAGTTTCGTTCATAATTTTCTATGAAAAATGTTGCTGGGTTATTTGATGTGGATGTTGGTGTTGGTGTTGGTGTTGCCATGTTGTTGATTTCTCACATAAATTTGCCGCAGGCGCAAAATTTCACTCAAATGAAACCGGAAGCGCGCTCGTCAAGTGGAATGGACTCAAAATAGTTGCTTGGCCCGTCCGACGCTCGCCTGAATGTTTCAGTTTATCGGTAGCAACAGCAACAGAAGCAGCAACAATGGCTAAACAAATTTTAATATTTATATACAATGCACGCAGCTCAATTTGCACTAAGATTTTCTCACTTTCGCATGTTTCTAGACACACATACATATATGTGTGTGCGTGTGTGTGTGTGTGTGTGACCTGTGTCTCGTAGTTTTTTCCACGCTCCTCATGTCAAACACTTAGTCAAAACAGCATTTGTTACGCTGCCAGTGCCAGCCACCAACGCACTGGACAGTAACAGCAGCAGCAACAACAGCAACTACATGACAACAATAACAATAATAATAACAACAGCAACAACAACAACAACAACAACAACAACAAGCGAAATAATAACGAGCGTTATCCAAGCATCATCATTATCAACTTTTAACCATCGGTTAAAGTTGTGTGCCACCGAAATGATTTAATTTTGACAGACCTTTTTTTCAAGTTTCTTTCTCGACTTTTATGTGTGGGAGTTTTTGGCTTTTAATTTAAATTTTTTCTGTAGATTTTTTTCTGGCTTTTTTTTATTTTTAATTTCGTTTTTTATTTGTCTATTTTGGTCATAATTTTTGTCGTCTTGTTGGCACGCATTGTTGCTGCTCCATTGCTGCTGTTGTTGCTGCTACAATTTTATTTGATATGCATTACCAGCTTTCGTCTTTTTGTTTTTGTTTGTTTGTTTTTTTTTTTTTATTATTTCTTCTACAACTTCTCCTTTTTGGCATTAAGTGCTTGTAAATTGGGTCAGTGGGAAGTTACACTTCAGTCGTCGTCGTCGTAGCTCTTGTTGTTGCTGTTAGAGTAGCTATTGCTGTCGTTGTTGTTGTTGCTGTTGTTGCTTGTACACAGCAACGTCATGTGTCATAAATCATTTGTTGCTCTCGCTGTTGGTCTCAGTCTCAGAACTTTTGCCACAGCTGCTTTTGGTTTCATTGTTTCATTTATTTATATACTTCGAAAAACTTTGCTTGATGCACTTGAATACATTATCTCAGCTGTTGCTGCTGCTGCTGCTGCTGCTTTTCTTGTCGATGATCTATTGAGATTGTTTTAAATTCCGAAATTCATTTTAAATCTATATATCAATATGATTCCCGCCTTGTCGCAGCCGGATAATGAAATAATTAATTAGCATTAACAGCATTTTACTGTCAAGTTCGTTGCCTAAGTCTTTTGTTTAACGATGAGTGAAGCATTTCAGCCTTTGTATATAATTTACAGTTTATGAACCGATCTCACTTTTTGGCAATGCAGAGGAAAGCAACCTGTTTATAGGAAGCTGCCTGATGCTATTGGAAATCCGCCAAGTCTTGATGATGCACCAACAACGAGAGGCTACAGACACAGCCACAGTCGCAGCCACATCCACATCCACATCCACATTCACCGTTCGTCCGTTGCTGGCAGTCAGGAAGCAATGTGCAATGTGAAGTGACTTTGGCTGTCTGCTGTCTAGACATTCTTCGATTTTTCCTGCCAGCTGCAGTAACATCAACACCAACACCAACACCAACAACAACAACACCAACAACAACAACAACAGCAGCAAGCGCGATGAGTAGAACAAGTGCAACGGAGGCAGCTCTAGAGTGAAGAATATGTACATACTTACGAGTACATCCATGAAAGCAATGCATTTCAGTGCTTTGCTTGATTTTTATTGACACAAGTCGTTAGCGGACTGCTGACTGCACGGCCTGGCACACATTTTGCATATTTTACGAGCTCGTGTCGTTGTCGTTGCCGTTGTCGTTGCTGAGCGGTTTGTGGTGGTACTGGTGCTGGTGTTGGTGGTGCTGGTGATGGTGGTGCATTTTGGATGTGCCTTAACTGCTAAGCCATTGCCGATAGACTAAAACGAACGAAGCCTAAGCCATGTCTGGGCTTGTGCAATGGGGGCTCTCTGAAAATCTTTGCATAATTACTGTGGAACATTTTGATTTGAATTCTATGTACTGCTGGCAGCTACTGAAGCATGAAGATTGTTTTATGTGCGCGTTAAGTTGGCAGCGCTCGTCAATGCCCGACCCTGGGGACAATTGACCCACTTGCACTCACCAACTCTACTCTGTATGCTTTATATAACTGAGAGCCATGCTCACATAAATCAAGAACAGGCATTAATGTATTATATATACACATGTATCTCTATATATAGTATTGTTTATATATATATATAGATAAATCATGCAGACCCCCTGCCAAATGAGTTTTCACATAAGTACACGGCGATTTCGCTTGTTAACATTAATAATAACTTGTAATTTGCAGTTGTTTCAATGTGCCCGTTGTTGTTGAAAATCACTGAGAGGGCGCCGCAGCCAAAGTACCCAAAGCAGTGGAGAGAAGATGAGAAAAAAACTAATTACAACATTTTTCACATATGTAAACATTCATTCATAATATTAAACCACACAAGCCAGCATAATGTGTACGGCGACGAGAAACTCTAAGCAACCAAAATGTTCGAAAACTCACTTTGAAGATCTTCCGCGTGGCTGGCACGGCTGGCATGGCTGGCATATGCTGCTTACCAGTTGATTTCTCAGTGTGTTGTTAATTTTTCGTTCATTAAGTCCGAAAATGGCCAAGTTTAATGTTTGACCGAGGCACAAAATTAATTAAACATTTATCAAAATCAAAGCCGCAGCGCTAAACGAACCAGCCAGCAGCAGCCGAGCAGCGGAGCAGCGGAGCACCAGAGCAGTCGAGCAGCTCCCCAAAATTTAAAAGATGCCCGCGACCTGTTGACATTTCAACATTTTAAATATACTTAGTATTTATATGCATTATGATTGTCATTGTTTGGAGTTGCGCTGCGCTGCGGATCATTGTCTTCAGTTTTTATTGCCTTATTAACGTGGCTAGTCCAAGTGCACATTGAAATTGAAACTGAAATTGAAATCGAGACGAGTCCCAAGCACCCAAAAACGATTCAAATACCGCATATCTCGGTCATCCGAGAGACTCCGACGCGGCTGGCAATGGAAGTGGACATCGACATCAGTTTGGCTGTCGCTTTTAAATGAAAAATGCCCAAAACAAAAAGCTGAAATAAAAAAGAAACACTCTGTGTCGTTCTTCTTTATGTTTAGTGGCATTTTTTTTTTGTTTTTGTTTTTTCGGGGCCCTCGTTTTTGCCTGACGGCCTGCCTTACGGCCTGCAAGACGGAGTTGAAGTCGGAGCTGGACTTGGACATTGGCGGGCATATCGCTGACTTGGCCCAGCACTTGAACTGTACTTGAGTGTTGTAAATATTTTTTAAAGCTGCCTTATTGTGTCTGTGTGTGTCGGCGGGCGCTAAAGTTGAAACGAATACCGAATGCCCTGAACGTACGCCAAGCTCAGGTGAATGATAAGCAAGGCTTATTAATAGATGACAGCCGCTTTGAAGATCCCCCAACAGATATTCAAGTGCATCTCAGGGTGGTCCATATTTGATGGAAAAACTTTGAGTTTGAATTTTGATTTGAGGCCCTCAAGTTCCTCAAGTCTTGTGTTTCACTTACATTGTGTTACATGTAAAGTCAGGAAGGGAAATTTTCTTTTTTGGACTAAGAGCATATTCCGCAAAAATGTTGTTTCTTCTCTTCTTTTTGCAGTTGGGGCTGCTCTTGTGCTGTAACTCTTATTTTTTTGGGTGCCTTTTTGTTGTTGTTGTTTTTGTATTTTGGCAATTTGGGTTACATTGGCTGCTGTCTGAAAAATTATCTGGCACTTATATTCACGCTTAATTGGCATTTTTTATGAAACCCGAGCGTGCCGAAAACAAAATCAACAACATTGAGACCCATTCGTGCTTCTGGGTTCCCTGTTTGTAAGTTTCACTGCAGACTCCGTCCGCCGTCCGCCGTCCGCCGTCCGCCGTCTGTCGTCCGCTCTCGGCTCGGGTCGGCATTGCTCTGCAATGACACTCGCACTCAAAATCAAAAGAAAAATCAATTTAATGAGCAAAACATGCAATAAATTACACCGGCACAAGGCGAAAACAATTCTGCAGTAAATTTCTTTTATTTCCTTTACATTATTTTTTATTTATTGTTTTTTTTTTTTTTTGCTTTTTGTTTTGTTTGGAATTTTTCCACAACAATTTGTTTTAAGAAACTGGGTCAGTTCGTCGTAGGATTTTAGCTGAAGTTGGTAGGAAATGCGTGTGTGGGCAAATGAATTGAATTTTATTGCTTGAAATATTTCTTCATCGTCAATGACGTCAAGAAAGATTTAATTTTCAGTTTGTTTAATTTTTTTTTTTGTTTTTTTTTTTTTTTTTGGCAAATTGACAAACCGGTTTGATTTTATTTGTGTTTTTTTTGTTTCTTTTCGGTTTATATATATTATATATATACTTTTTGTACCCTTTGCTTAGCTGTTCTTAATCTTTTTAATTATATATTTATTTTTGTTTCGTATGTTTTATTTTTGTCTAACTGTTTGTTCTCTTTATGTACTTCGTTTCAGTTGGCATCCTAAGCAATATGTCAAAGCTGCCTCAGCAACAACCCAGAACCGAACAGCTATAAAATGTAAGTCAAACTGTATGGAACAAGCGCTTTAGCATTTGGCTCTTAGTCCAATTCATTTCACATCAATTAAAGGCAGAGCAGATGCAAATCTGATTCGGATTCCGGCTACACAGTTTATGCTATCAAAATGATGGATGAGACTGGTCGACCAAACTGGTTGACCTGCGTGGGGGTGTTTTTTGTTTTTGTTTCTTCTCTCTGATAGCCAGCGAACAATATTTTGAATGGATTTTAAATGCAAATCGAATTTAAACGTGCTTCAAACTCGTATATTTTAATTAGTCTAATGCGTATGGCTGTTTTTTATCTCAATTTTTTGTTGTTTTTGTTTTGTTTTTGTTTTTATTTTATATTTGATTTCTTTTTTGATGATGTGGTGCACCGCTGTGCCAAAAATAAACCAAAAATAAATCGAAAATAAAACTAGTTTCCTTGCGCATCTCTCACAAGCCACAACCGACGGATATTAATAGACGGGTTCAGACTCGGAATTATCTCCAAATTATATACGTAGTAGGCTTACGCGTATTAGAGTGCACTATTGACAAATTGTTGGAGCAAAGACCTTTGCTATGATTGGGCTTAAGTCTCACATACATGATAAATGGCTTTTGAATGTGACTTGGATTATGCTATGCGGACATCGCCAAAGACTCAACACTTTGACGTGTGTGCGTTTCTTCCGTCATGAAATACTCAATGGATGAAACAACAACAGCAACAACGAGAAGCAATCAATGAATGAATAACACACGAGCTTATCTATATTTATATATGTGTATATGTATTTATATAGACATGTGTGTGTGTGTGTGTGTGTTGGTTATACAACGTTCGTTTGGTTGCGAGCTCAGCTTAACACCGTGCATAAAAAACAAGAAGCTTAAAACACCTGATAAGCTGAGCGGGGCTCGTCTCGGTGCGTTCGTACGCTAGGCTCAATAAATTCTCGAGTTTGGTACATAAAAATTTGTCACATAAATTACAATTTGCATGCCTGTTGGCTGTCCAACAGCAAGCACACTTGTCACAGACAGAGAGAGAGAGAGAGAGGAAGGGAGAGGTAGAGACGAACATTTCGCAATGAATTTGGTAGAACCAGCGACCGAGACGACCCTAATTGCCTTTGAGTGTTGTCCCGGGCTAACTGCTGTCAAACATTAATTGTGCGTACAACGGCGAGCAACAGCTCAATTTGCATGCACAGCTGAGAGAGGATGCTGCATGCTGCATGCTGAATGCTGAGTTTCGTATGCTGAATGTCAGCGACAGACCGTTAGAGAGGCGTCGCGCATTCTGGGCAATTAGCCTGGCAGCCAATTCAATTGGCAGCCTTACAAATTTACGAAATGGAGCGCGCGCATAAATGTCAGCTCCGATTTGCTGTTGGGCAATTAAAAGAGTGCATAGAGAAGCGGCCGGCGAGGACACTGACAGATTGACAGAGCAGCCGCAGTCGCAGCAGCCGCGGCGGCAGCAGCTTTATTTACAGCTTAATCTGCTTTATAGCCTTGACTGCAAGATGAATGACGCTGCAGTGGCCTGTGGCGATAGCTGAGCTGCGATAAAAACCGTGGTAGAAAGTATTGCGAGCGACTTTCTTTTTGCCTCATGTCAACAGCTTCCAAAAAAAATCCAAGCGAAGATAAATGAAATTCCTTAATAGGCTTATAAATCAATTGAAGAGCTTTGCATGCAAGGTTCGAGGAATCAACTGTCCTTAAAAGAAATAAAATAATCATTTTCAATTCCAGCAAAAATAAAAGTCAAGAATTTATAATTTCAATATGTTTATAAATCAATGAAAGAGCTTTGCAAGTTTCCAGAAATCGACTGTCCTTAAAAGAAAATAAAATACTTTTCGATTCCAGCAAAAGCTCAACTCAAGATAAATCTAGAATTTCAATATTTTATAGCTCTTTTCTTATTGCTGTTCAACGCACAACATTTTGCGTTCTGCTGTCTCTAACGACCAAAACAAGATTTCACTCACATTAACTTGGGTTTTTGTCTTTGTTGAACATTTGTTCAACATTTATGTAAATTAACATATCGATTTCCATTTGGCACGAGCTGTGCGCGTTTCATAATTAAAGTGCATTCGGAGCGGGAAAAGTTTGCGGTCCGTTCAAGTTACCGCAAAGATTATGCAAGACGAAACATGGCTAAAGATGCAAAAGGCAAAACAAAAAACAAAAACGAAAACACAAAAAAAAAACAATAACAAAAACTCATATTTCTGCCTAATGTCGGCATTATTGTTGCTATCGATGAGGTGGCTATTGTTGCTATTGTTGTTGTTGTTGTTGTTGTATTTGAATATTAGTCAAGCTGCTCAGCGATTGGTCGTCGGGTCGTACCGAAAGTTGGCTCATTAGCATGTTTGGCACACGCCCCTGCTCAGCACACGCCCCAGCGAGCGTTTCGGGCTAACATCGGCTGATAATGGCTAAGCGAGCTTGTGGGGCTCGATTGAGCTATCTGAGCCGAGATTGTAAGCCAGGCCAATGCTTGGGTCGCTTTGGCAATAAATCAAAAATTATTATCCACACATTTGACTGTTTAAGGCTACGTATGCTTTGCAGCCATTTATGGACCTGGATCTGGACCTGGACCTGGGTTCCTGGTTGAATCCGTTAGCCAGTGAAACGGCCTTTGAAAGAATGCCTAGACACACGGCCAAGCGAAACAGTGGCGCTGCATTATCTGGCGAACGCAATCTACAGACTCTTGGGCCAGACTCCCGACATCAACTCCACATTTGAATATGACGCACGAGTGCGCCGCATGTCCAACTAGGGTGTGTGCCCGTGTCCGTGCCCATGTCCGTGTCCGTGTCCAAGACTCCAACTCCAACTCGGACTGCAACTGCAACTGCAACTGCTGCCAGACTGCCGACGGCCGCATTCGGTTTTGGCATGATTTTCGATGTGCGATAAGAAATTTATAGTTTCGGTTTAAAAGACATTAGAGTGTAATATATTTAGAGTTTGGAGTCGGAGCACCAAAGAGGCCTCGTTCACCGCCTTGTTGCCAAGCCAGCCAACCAGCCAGCCAGCCTGTGGGTGTGTAGCCGCTCAGCCGCTCAAGTACTAAATATTATATATACATAAATAGATATGCAAATATTTGTATGCCCTGTGCATGTAATACGAAAGACTTAGGCAACGAACTTGCTCGACAACTCATCGGCATGTCATAAAGGCATGTCAGCGCAGTATAAAGTATTGTAGTTAGATATATATTAATAGACATGTATGATAAGCAAATTCAACTATTACACAATTAGAAAAATGTAGATTAAAGCTGAGATTTTTAAAACAAAGCCTATGTAAATAGAGAAAAAACAATAAATTGCGCATATATTTTTATTCTAAAATAATTTTTGAATTTTATTTAAGCGTGTATATATATATATACTTTTTTTTTAATTTGTAGACATATATATATAAATATATGTATATATATATTTTTTTTTTATTTTCAATTAATGCATAAATTTCTCACTACTTCACTTAGCTGATTATAAAATATATATATATACATTCATTTGCTATGCTTGATCAGTTTGACTTGAATATAGTCTTAAGTAGCTCTTGGCGCAACATCTCTTGCAAATTGATTTCTATGCAAATTTCTAGTTTCCATTTCGGTTCTCTAGAGTTTCACTTTCAGTTTGGCTTTTTTTGCAGTTTTTTTGGACTTTTGTCGCATTTTTAGCGGAGGTGCTTTGTCTGCCACTGTCCCATATGCATCTGTTTTCTTGTTGTATTGTTGTATTTTTTTCTGTTTTTCTTTTTGCTTGCCTTTGTCTTCTGCTGAAATTGTGTTTTATATGGTAAAATGCAATTTGTGCAACTGGCAAACGCGACAAACAGCAACAACAACAACAACAACGACAACAAATAGCATCCTTTGCTATATATTGAAAGTGAAGTCTCTTAGCATATTTGTAGCTGTCGCTGATGTTGTTGTTGTTTTTGGTGTTGTTGTTGTTGTTGTTGTTGTTATACTCTGTAAAAATTTGCATTTTTGTGCACAGCTGCTTTTTTTGTGCTTTTCTTCACTTGCTGTTGCAATTGTTGTTGTTGTTGCTGCTGTTGTTGTTGCTGTTGTCTTCTATTGCATTAATTTTGGCTTCTTGTCGTCGTCGTCGTCGTCGTCAGTGTAGCTTATATGGTCGCTTGGATGTTGTTGCCTGCTGTCTCTTTGTTGCTGGGCTTTGGGCTTTTACTGTAGGCTCATGCACAGCAGTTGTCGTTGGCAGGCACTGTTGCCACATTCTGCCATTCAGGCGCTTTGTAATTAATGGTTAATTAATTGAAACGAAGTAGCTGACAATCTTAATGATCCGTAATTTGTTATTATGGTAATTTATACAAGCAGCAGCTAAGCCAGCCAGCCAGCCAGTCAGCCAGCCAGCCAATGCCCATAACACCAACACAATAAAGACTTTGTTGCTGCTGCTGCTGCTGCTGCTCTGTTGCTCTGCTGTTGTCTTGTAAGACATACACGAGTACAAATAAAAATTCATTAGCTACTGATCCATGGCTGAGTTTGACGACAGCCGACAATTGTCTAATTGCAGTCACGAGCAATTTATGTAGTTTGTTTTAGCATGAGTTATATGAGTGCTCATATAGTCCATATAACTAAATGGGCAAACAACTGTGTGCATAAGGTATGTGGACGCCCACAGCTGGCCCTAACAGCCAGTGCCATGTCAATAAATTGTGCTCAAGCTGCAAACCGACTGTCGGCAGGCTGGTATCAATCTGTGCGCCTTCCTGGAAGATGCGCACGACTGCCAAACAACAGCAGCAGCAGCAGTTGCAGCAGTTGCAGCAGTCGCAGCAGTCGCAGCAGCAGCAGTCGCGACAACAACAAAGCAAACAGCCTGTCGAAAAAAAAACGGCAAAAATTTGCATCTTGACGAATTTAATGATGATGATGAAAAAGACGCCACAAACATTTTGATCGACCCACAAGACGAGCCAGCCTCAAGGAGCAGACAGACTGCACACGATTGTTGGGCATGTGGGAGTGTTGCGGCTGCCACAGTTGCCGTTGCTGCTGCGGCTGCTGCTGGTGGTGCAGCATCAAATTTATGAAGATGCCTTTTGGGTGGCATTGCGGAATGTTTGACGTTGCTGTCTCATGTCAAGTGTTGTGTGTGCACCGTTTGATGGGCAAGTGAAAATATTTTCATTGCACTTTGACATGACAGCAAACAAATTGCTAGACAGACACACACAGATAGAGAGCGGGAGGGAGCGAGAAAGAGAGAGAGGGAGAGAGCAATATGCACACACCTACAATCTGCACAGTTAAATGGCTTTAATGAATGGCAGCCTTCAAATGGAATACATGGGCTCGTCGTCGTCGTCAAGCGCCCACCTTTTGTTGAAGTCGCAGTCGTAGTCTGAGTTGGAGTTGGAGTTGGAGCTTGTGCTGATTAGCCAGAATTCCTGGCGTGCTGTGCTCTGACCTGCTCTTTTGTTTGGCTGCCAAGTGGCGCCTGCAGCGATCACGTCACAGACACAACAACAGCAACCAACAACAACTACAAATATTATAAACTCTTGGCTTATTGTTACTATTTGCTTTGATTGTTTGGCCAGACTCACGATTCAGTTTCAATGTCTTTCAGCTCGTTTGCCAAAAATCAATAAAGTTATCATGCTACTTCTGGCAGAGGCGTCACCAGCGTTTATCCTACTATATATATGAGTATATATCTCTATATTAAATATTTATATATATCATGTGCTCTCTCATATGAATGGCATTTGAAAGCAGCAAATTAAGTTACTGCCTAAGACAGCTGTCAAAACTTTGCCTCGCTGGGTTAACGCCCACCCAAAAAAAAATACGACTACTACAACAACAAACAAACTACAAACTCAATTAACATGTCACGTTTGGGCAATGAATGCAGTTTTGGTTTCTCATTATTATGTCGCTAGTCAAAAGCAATTGAAAGTAAAACAACAGCAACAGCAACAGCAACAACAACGATAACAACAACAGCTACAGATCTTAGCAAATTCGTGCGCTACTGTTTGGTAACTTTTTTAGAATAGCAACAAGAAGGACAACAACAACAAATTAACTTGTTAAAATGCAAATTTTGTGACTTAAGGGGTTTCGCCCGCTTTATGAACTGGCATCGAGACAGGCAACTTATTGATTTTGATTAATGTCTGCCGATTTCCATAGCCACGAATCAGTCAGGGGCTGGGTCTGCCCCAGAGAGTTCAGCTTAACTGGCTCTAATTAATACATTAATCACATTGAACGAGCTCTGCTGACTCCTGCCTGCTGCAGCTGTGAAAGCCAAGCCAGCCACAATTTTCACCTGGCCGGCTAATGTGAGTGCTCGTTGCGGGGGCAACCAAGATGGACATGTTCTGATCTAGTTTTGTGTAGCAAATTCGAAATTTATCATGGCATGTTTGCTGCATCACAGCATCACTCACAGCAGCAGCACCCACAAACAAGGCCAATTGTAGCCGCATGCGATTGGCCTTATTTGGCGGGCAGTCTTTATGCAGATTTCTTTTCCCCACACTCTCTGAGTGCATTTGTGTGTGGGTGGGCAAAGCGCGACACTTTCTACTTGTTGCCAATTGCACAATTTGCATTTAATCAACTCGATGGGAATTCGTTGGCCAAGTGATTGCTTTATGATCTTAGTGCACAAATTATTTTTATTGTTTGTCATAAAGAAACCAAAAGAAATAAAAATAAAAATAACTGCAAATAACTAAGACGTTGCATCTGCATTAGTAGCTGCTGCAGCAGCAGCAACTGCAATTGGCAGTTGACAACAGCAATGGACAACGGGCCAATCAGCAACATCTTCGTTTGCCGCAGTTGCTTTTAAGGCTTTGTCATTAATCAAATGGAATTGAAATGCACCGCGTGTACATCACATGGCGTTACTTCTCTTGTTGTTGTTGCCTGTTGTGGCTGTTGTTGTTGTTGTTGCTGTTGTTGTTGTTGTTGTTTGCCTGTGTTTGGCGCTTCCAACATGCAGCGCCCATTTGGAGTTTGCCATTTTTGCGCATTTTAATCATGCTTGTCTCGCCTGAAGTTATTTGGCTTTATACGTTTTTACGTTTGCTTATGCCAAAGATCTGCGCGCTCTGATAAAGTGCTGCCGACGCGTCTGCGTCTGCCACAGTCATAGCCCCAGCTACAGCCACTAGCGCAGCCAGCGTCGCCGTTAGCCGCCAACGCGAACAGTGGTCGAAATGATTAATACATCTTGATGCTATTTGGTTTGTAACGCAGGCCAATAAAAACGTTTCTTTTTGATTGACAATGCCAGGCAATGTTTGAGATGCTGTCCGTTGATTACTTCATTAGGCTCCGGCTGCGCTGTTCGAAAGTTGCAGCTGAAAGACCATTTGATTCAATTATGCATTTGCATGCAATTGAAACATAAGTCCGCCTGCAACAGCTGCCCATCCGCTTATCAACCTGTCCGTCTATTGGTCAATTGGTCAGCACTACTCTCCGTTTGGGGGGAAGGCGGAGATCAGCAGCAACAGCAGCAGCCGCTTTTCAGTCGGTTGGTGGGCGATAATTATCTGACTGAAAAATGATCGTATGGCCAACCGGCACTAGTCTCACTTCGCTAACGATCGGCATTCGCATTGGAGAAATGAATGTGAGCGCAAATAAAAAAAGAAGCTAAAAAAAAAATCAATAAAAAATTGATAAATTTGCAGCTGCATTGAATCGTTTTTTTACGAGCTTTCATTTGCTTATGATGCGTTTTATAGGCCACTGCGGTATATGACTTTTTTTGAGAGGTCTTCGTATCTCTCATGAGGTGCAAATACATATGATAAAAAGTTGATAGTAATAAAATGCTTCGGCAATTTCAACAAGTTTGGAAAAATTAACACAATTTATTTCAATTTAAATACTTTTAAACTGTAAAAATATTTTTAAACCGTATAAATATTTTTAAACTGTTAAAATATTATTAAGCTGTAAACATACAAAAATAAAACTAATTTTAAAGCTAAAATTCGTTTAAACCAGGCACCGTAACGATTATAATTTGTATATAAAAAAATTAGATATGAGAAATATTTTTCATTTATTAAAAAAAAAAATATTTATAATTTTTAAAATTAATTAATATGAGAAAAATAAAAAATAATTATAACACATTAAATTTTATATAAAAATCGAATCATAACTTTTATTTTCAACTTTAAACTTTTAAAACAATAAAGAAAATAATAAAAACAAAAAATTTTGTAATATAACTAAATGATAAAAGTATTTGTTTCAAAATATACAAAAAAATTTAATTTATTAAAATTGTAAAAAAAAATTATAAATTTTGTTTTTTTTATTTTTAATTATAAAAAAAAAAATAAATAAAAATAGGAATATAAATGTTTCTCTTTTTGCTTTATTTTTACAATTTTAAAATATTTTAAAAATTTAATTGAAAAATGAAGGTCTTTAAGCTAACATTCAGGCTTAAAGTTGCTTCATCTTGTTGTCTTTTTAATGGGCTTACAACTCCAATACATTTAACATATATTTAACTCAGTAGATTTCGGCTCTGCTCAAATGGCTATCGAGCTGACTTAAAAGCATATATAAAGAAGAGAAGTTATCTGTAGAGAGCAATATACAGCCAATGCAATGCGCACCTAGCAATTGCATTGCAATTGCAGGCAATACGAAGTCAATCGAGTTCAGGTCAATAAATATTCTATTATCGACAAGTGCGCACACAAATCCATAGATATTTTCACTGATGCCTCCATTTTGGCCAATCGAAGTGCAATTTGAGTCAACTCTTCTTTGGCTTTGGCCGCAGCGGATTCTCGGCGGCTCATCTGGATCGACAGGTTTTTCGCCGCATTGTCTTCTTAATTGCTGAATTATTTTAATTGTTTGCACTGAAGCTGGAGCTGGAGCTGGAGCTGAAGCCGGCGACTGGTTTTCATTTGCAGCATGTCTGCAAACGGCATCTGTACGCATTTTGCCATCGCGGCTGCTGCCGATTGGTAATTGAAACTTGTTAAGACATTAAAAAATCGTTTAGCACGGAATTTGGGTTAAAAATGCGTGGAAAATCGTGAAAAAATCAAAGCAAAACAGAAATCAGAAGACAGCAAAGGAAAAACCAAAAACCATTTGACAAGAAATCGCAATCGAGGCAGCAACAGAAGCAGAAGAGCTCAAGCGTGTGATTTTTAAGACAAAACTTGATCAGGGCAAGGAGCCGAGACGCAGCTGAGGCAAATTGTGTAACCACAATATAAAAATTCCTGCACATAAACTAATCTTGGCAACAGCGGTGGCTTTTGACTACCGCATTTTATTTTTTGTATATACATATATATATAAATTTTTTTTTTCATCTTTGTATTTGACGCCCGCAAGATGGAGGGATGCTAATCATGCCCGAGCCAGGCACACCAAAGAAATTGTGCCGAAAACTTCATAACTTTCAGTTGCCGTTGTCTGTGCTCTTTTGCATACTGCAATAAATTTCCCTGGCAATTTTCCTTAGCAATTTGCATGCCAAACAAAGCCTCTGCACAATGTACTACAACTATAGATATATACATATAGATTTATGTATATGTATATGTATATTTATAAATATATATATTTTCCAGTTACTAACTGTATGTCAAATAGCACACGAGATAGTATCTCGATCGTACTTCTGTGTAAATAAATATGCCAAAATTTCGTTTAATTAAAAAAATTATTGGCGCATTTTTATTTATGGCCCATAATCGAATAGCCCCCCTTTATGCAATCAAACAAAATTGCAAGCTGCATAAACAAGTTACTTTGGAGTTAGTTACAAGAAAGAAGCGAATATCAAATACTCTCTCTGAGAGAGCAAAGTTTTAAATTAAGTTCAAAAAAATAAATATGCACTGAAGCGAATAGAAATCATTTAGGTTTCTTAAAGAACATTTTTCAAATGACTGTAAAGATTTTTTTGTAATTTAATGGGAAGTGGAAAAAAATATATTGAATAAATAAATTTTTAATAATGATGAATAAAAAATAAAAAATAAAATTAAAAAATAAATAGAAATAAAACTAACTAACTAAATACAAGAGTTATATTGAAGAATACTAAAAAGTATAAATAAGAAAAAATAAATTTAAAAAAAATATTAAAGAGGTCAGAAAAAGTGAGAAAAAAAAAACAAAATTAAGAAAGTATTTTTTTTTTCTAAAAAAACATAAATATTCCAACTAAATTCAAAAATAAAAACAAGACACAAAGTAAAGTACACATTTATTAGAATATAACAATTTTTTTTTCTGTAATTTTCTTTATAAAAATATAACTCTAAAAGGGCTAAAGAAAAACACAAATAAAAATAGTTTGATATCCTTTTTTTCTTTAAATCACATTAAAAAGAGAGTTTATGTATGTTTGTTAAAATTTAAATAATAATACGAATGTAAATTTCTTATTTGTTGATAGTTTGGCAGATAAAAAAAAAAAACTTTTAAATCCTCTTGCTTACTAAATGAATACAATATACATATATTTAATAGATTTATATTTATTTATGTCCACTCACCTGTGCCATGCATACTCGCCTCTGAAGTGAATGTTACCTTTTTGGCAGTTAGTGTAGCCTATCATGCTATCATGTTTTTTAAATGAAGCCGCTGCAGGCTGTTTGCATTGGCCAAAATGCGCTAACAATTTCTACGATTACGATTGCAATTGCTATGCGGCATAAAGAAATAAACTGCAGGAAGGCGAAGGCGAAGGAGAAGGAGTCGGAGTCAGAGTCGAAGTTGGAGTTGGAGATGGAGATGGAGTTGGTGCTGCGGCCACATGCATCTTCATCTTGACTCATGAGGCATGTGCTGGGCACATGCACGTACATGATTGGCCGCCAGGCAGCCGATCAGCCAGTTATGTCTGAGTGTACTATATGCACGTAGCACCGTAAACTTTCTTTTTGCCCGGGCTGTAGTCAAATAACAATAATCGTGGCCAAATTAGTCAATATTTGCGCCCCAAAAAAATCTCTCAAAAGAAACGCTTATTATTTTATTTACTATTTTTTTTTTTTTTTTTTCTGTTCGCTGTGTTTTTTTAATGCATTTTATATGCATATACTTTACAAGCGATCCTCCCTCTATTACTCTCCTTTGACCATAAAATGTGTATAAAGTAATTTTTCGAATTTAAACATCATGATTAGCTAAACTACCGAGCGGCAGCCAGCCAGGCCAGGCAAATGACTACAAATGATTACGCATTTGAGCCAGGCCAAGCTCAAGTCTCTTTAGTCTTTTTTGTTTTTTTTTTGGTGAAATTTCAGTTAGCTGCCTTTGCCTTCTATGGCCGGTCAGATGAACGGGCGATAAGCTGTGGAAAACATTGAAAACGAGCTCAGTTCGAGAGTCTGAAATGCAGACTGGACCATCGCTTGGACTCTGACTTGGCCATTGGCCTGCACTTGTTGTAACTGCTGTTGTTGTTGTTGCTTTCATTCAGGCTCTAATGGGTCGTGTCTTTGGCCGGAGCAATGCCGCACTTTAATGTCTTTGGAGATCAGGTGTTGATGCTGCAACTCTGCACAGCGGACAGCGGTCTCAACTAAGCATTTCAAAGACCTGGCCTCACATTGCAGTTGATTTCTGCGTAGATTGCACTTAAATGTTCCTAGCAATAGCATCTGAAATATTTATACCCAGGCATTTTCTCTTCGCTTTGCCCTTATCTAAGCTATGCGCCAAGCTCTTTGCTCTCTGTGCTGTATGCAAATTTGTTAAGTCATTTCTGTTTGTGGTTCTCACGCTGCCACACCAGACCTCGAAATGCCGTCCATATTTCTCCTATAAGCAGACCCCGAAAAATAAAACAACCTCAAAATACAACAAAAACAAAAAATAACAACAAATATTTCAAACAAAAGCAAATCAATTGACAATTTGAACATTTAGTACTTGCTGCACGACTTTGACGGGCCAGCAACGACGACAACAACAACAACAACAACAACAACAAAACACATGAACAACTGATCAAAATCACCATCGCCATCGCAATCTGAATCCGAATCCAAATCGCTGCAACAGCAACTGCACGCAAGCTGTCAATACAATTTCGATAGCTCGATCTCGAACTGACCAAATGGATTTCTAATCAAGGCAGCAGCCACCCTGCAGTCCAAGTTGATTTTTTGTTCTCTCTTTTTGTTTTTTTTTTTGGCAGCGCCAGCTACGTTGGCTATTCTAAATGCGACTCGCAGAATCTATGCAAATGAAACAAAAAACAAAATACAAAATACAAAATACAAAATAAAATAAAAGACATCGTGTCAGCATTTGGTTTTAGCCAAAGTCCAAGTGCGGCTTCAGGAGATTTACGAGCCGGGCACGCCAAATGTGTTTACACTTTGTCACCCTTCTGTCAGTTTGATTTATTTGTTTGCAGATAGCCAAGCAAAAAGCTGAGAAGGCTAAAGTAGCTGGCCAAATTAAAATGCAAGTATTGCTGGAATGCACGCTGGCGAGCCGAGGTGAGCCGAGTGCAAGAAATGGGCGAATGAATGACTGATTGACTTATGCAGCCAGCTGACAAGTGGCTTAAATAAATTAATGTACACACACACACACACACACTCACACATGCAGGCATGTCCCCAAAGAGGTTCGAGGGAAACTGTTTACTAATCAGAGGCGTGGATGAAGTTGCCAACAAAAACAGCAACAACGCAACACTTGTAGCTGGTTTTTATTTCTTTTTGTTGCCTGTGAATACATTAAATTTCAATTATATAAATTACATAAGCGATATAAATCTTTATTTAAAAAAATATATATACATTTTAATAGTTTTTTTTGACCATCTTTGCCAATTGCAGCTTGAAAGACATAAACACAAACAAATTCAGCAAAATTTATTCTCCTGGCCCCGCATTAAACAGAATTTTGCGAACTGGAAATACACGCACAACAAATGATTGGCACCGAGGATATGTCCACATCGACTGGCATGGATATAAGTGAATCCTTTCGTGCCGAGGATCTCTCAAAGACGGATTTCTTCGATTTTGTCACAGCGCCGGACATGGGCATTGGCATTGGTGTTGGCGTCGATGTGGGTGTCGGTGTCGGCGTCAGCCTGCAACAGCAACAACACCATCAGCAGCAGCAGCAGCAGCATCAGCAGCAGCAGCAGCAGCAACAACAACAGCACAGTCACAGCCATAGCCAAGGTCATCGGCCAACGACATCACAAACGCCGCAGCAGGCGCTCTGCGGCGGTGGCGCGAGAACCACCAGCAGCATGACACACGACATTGGCGAGGGTGGTGGCGGTGGTGCTGGCATTGTCCCGGCGAGCAATCGCAATGGCAGCAGCAGCAATGGCGGCGATCCCACGTTACAAGGCTACGAGGTGAGTATGAAGACATCAGCAAGAATTCAATTTTCAGGCCATCAATCACTGCTTATCTAAATCAAATCTGGCTTGTTTTTTTCCCCTTGCATTTGACAGTTTTGGCATCAGGACAAGGACAGCAGCCGCCTGGACTCGAGCTCGATTTTCGAGGACCTCGATCGCTACTGCTGGCAGCAGCAGCCGATCACAGCCAGCGCCACGACAACTGTCAATGCCAGCAACGTGCGCTGCAGTAATCAGCCCAGTCCCACATCTCCGCATCCACATTCACATCCACATCAGCAACAGCAGCATCAGCAGCAGCAACAGCACCACCAACAGCAACAGCAGCCAAACGCCAGCAGCTCGTCGAGCGCTGCGGGCAGCAGCAGCGATACCATCAGCAGCCTGGACACAGCTGACGGCCAGATCTACACATTGACAGTATTAAATGGCGGCGAGCCGTGGCTGAAGCGTGCCGAGGCGGAGCAGCTGCCCAGCACGCTGGACTTGGACAGCTTGCTGGGCAGCTTTCCGGGCTACATCAAGTCGGAGTATCCGTACGACGACAGCGGATTCAGCACGGATGGCAAGGATGTGATTGTCAATGGAGCGGATGCCAATGGCCTCAGCAGTATTTCCCAGTCCCAGTCGCATGGCCAGACGCTGCCCTCGCTGGTCACGGCCATTTCCATAGCGGGTGGCGGGGTCAACGAGCTGGGCCAGCAGTTGGCCCAGTTCCAGAACAACAACAACGACTGGCACATGGCCGACCACAATGCGGAGGCGGAGCAAAATACGGCGGAGTCCCTGTTGCGCAGTGCACTGCAGGGCAAGGGCTATGCCAAGGGTCTCCATATGCAGAATGGACTGGCTCTGCCCGTGGTCAAGGACGAAGAGATGCGCAGGCTGCTCTTCACGCCCGACGATGCCGCCGATGCACTGGGCTTTGCGGACTCCACGCTCAGCACAGCGCAAATGTTCGACGATGCCCAGGCCATGGCTCATGGTGGACCCAGCACGCACATGACGGGCTCCAATCACGGCCAGCATGGCGGCAATGCCAGCATCATTGTCGATGATATGTTCCTGTCGCTGGAGAATGCGTTTAGCGACGACTTCGAGAAGATCAAGCGCATTGCCAATGAGGTGCAGCAGTTCTGCAGCGCCAGCACGGGCACCCCGACGCCCGGCGACTACGCCAGCAGCGATGTACTGATGCAGCTGTCGCCGAGCGGCACTGCGGCAAATACTGGACAACAACTACAGCCCCTGGCCAATGCACAGCAGCAACAGCAGCAGCAGCCGCAGCCACCGCCCCCGCAACCACTGAAGCCCGAGGTGTCCACATCGACAGCAGCCGCTGCTGTGGGCACCACAGTGCATGGCGGTCGCCTGGGCGGCATTAGCAAGCCCAAGAAGCAGTACAAGCGCAGCAACAGCAGCGCCAACAACAACAACAACAACAATCCAAATGTGGCCAACAACAACAACAGCAGCAGCGCCACAAACAACAACAATAGCAGCAGCAGCAATAGTGCGCTGGGCGTGGTCATAGGCAACGGCGGCAGCTCCTCCTCCAGCGGCAGCGCCAGCAGCAGCAGCAACAGTCCGCCCGCCAACTGCAATGCCAGCGGCGGAGGCAATTCAGGGGGCGGCAGCAGCAGCGGCAGCCAGCGCAAGGAGCGTTCGCTGCACTACTGCTCCATCTGCTCGAAGGGCTTCAAGGACAAGTACTCGGTGAATGTGCACATACGCACGCACACGGGCGAGAAGCCGTTTGCGTGCTCTCTGTGCGGCAAGAGCTTCCGGCAGAAGGCGCATCTGGCCAAGCACTATCAGACCCACATGACCCAGAAGAACAATGGCAGCCTGATCAAAGGCAGCTCCGGCAAGCATCAGCGTGCGGGCTCCGCGACCAACAATGCGGCCAACAGTCTTGGCCAACAGCGGCAGCTGAGCGCTGTGGCCACCGCGGTGGCCAGTCCCAGTTTAATGAGCGCCGGCGTCGTGCTGAGCGGACCAAATACGCCGCCCGGCGTTTTACCGCCAGCTAATGGTCTGCTCGCCAACAGGTAGTAGAGCCGACCTTGGCTATATACATACAAATATATATACACATAGGCTATGTTCCACAAAATTGAAAAAAAAAAAAACAAAACAACACAAACAGCAAACTATTTCTTGTTCCTTACTAACAAAAAAACGAATTATATAAAAATAATAAACTAAGCTAACTTTTTTTGAATACTCTTGGGAAAGTGTTGAATGTCATTGATGAATTCCTATCTCAGCTTTCTGTGCAATTCCTATATCACAAATACATCAAGACACACTAAATGCACTTCCAAATACTCACACGCACACACACACACATACATGCATACACACAAATTAATTTTAAATGTGCCAAATTTTAATGGAGGATAAAGTTAAATGCAATTTCTTAATATTAATTAAATAATCAAAAGTGAAAACGAAGCTAAAATGCAAATTTACGCGAGGTGATATCTAAATGAGGCCAAACGCTTCCTTAAAAAATTAAAAATAAAAAAAAAATATATAAAAAATCTATGAGCTCACCCACATTAAAAATAAAAATAAATTAATTAATAATCAAATTTATGTTTAATACAAACAAATTAAATATATTTTGTGAAGCGTTTCCTGTAAATTAAAAGTATTTCATTTTAGTTGCTTTGCCGCCCCTAATTAGCATAAGGTTAAAGTTCGTCAATGTAAATATTAAATAACTTAAGCTAAAAGCCAGCAATGAGAAGAAGCTTGAACACTTCACAAAAATTACAAATAAATGAATAAAAATGAAAATTTCAATAAAAATAATCGAAAACTCTGAGCAATACGAATTTATACATGACTTCTCTTCATGGATCTCTCATACCCAGGCACAAGCTAAACCTCTTTTTGATAATACTCACACACAATTTCGCTCCAGCTCTGAGAAGTGTTCACGTTAGCCACGGCTCAACTACTTGCAGAAAAACTTAGCAAATGCTTCAATGCATTGCACTTGCCATTATTATTTTGTTCGTATTTGATAAATCGTTTACGTTACTCGATTAACTACTATATCCAACTTCTTCTTCTGACACTCGCCGCTGTTTGTATGTACTATAAATAAATGAGTAACTTTAAAAACTTTAACTAGGCTAAGTAAAACAAATTGAATATAATTACGTTTAGTTAATCATTAATTAATAATTAATTAAACTGCCAATTATTATGTGATAGTTTTAATAAAAAATTTAAAAAAAACTTTATTTCCGGTGTTTGGGTCACGTTACACTTATTGTTACATATATATATATATATTTACTGTGAATTTTGCAATATTTTCTAATTTATTGAATTTAATTTATGTACATAATTAATTTCGTATCTAAGCCCTTGTTTATACACACTGCGAATCGAATTACATTCTTTAGTTAAATGTTTGTTAGTTATTATTTATGCAAACAGAAAAAAACAAAAACTAAAAAAAAAAAAAAAAACGAAAAGGAAAACTTTAAAAATTTACCAATTAAGTCTTATAATAATTTTATTTAATTTAAGTATTGCAAGCATTAAACATCAAAATAAAGAGAAATATAAAAACTTTTATTAAATCATCGGAACTCATGGCAAGAGTCTTGGAAGAGAGTCTTAGCATTGTGTTAATTAGTTTTGCAGGCCGCTAGCTGGACGCAGATCATCAGGGGCATATAAATAATTTTCTCCAATAAAGGAAGCGCATGCAAGCGCATGCAGCTGCGCATGTCAACAACAAATGCAACAGCAGCAGCAACAACAGCAGCAACAACAGCGCCAACATCGGCTGCAACATTACACAGGCGGCACTTGTCAGTCAAAATCAAAGTGCGGAGCTACCGCTGCATTAACAGCATCATCAGTGTGCTGTGCTGCAGATTTGTGGGACAGTGGGGCAAGGGAGAAAGAAGGCTGCAGCAAATGCGTGCCGCATGCGCCAGCAGCAGCGCCAACAGCGCCAACAGTGAACATCAGTGCAGATTAGAGAAAATGTTTTACTTGCTGCATCTGGCAACCGGCAAACTGTGAGCGTAGTGAGCGGCAAGTCATTTGAGATCGAAACATGTCGATTAGGGAATTTTAAGAGGCGCCAGTTGCCAGTTGCCAGTTGCTGGCGCAGGTGGCTCACATCATTCGAGACGTCGCGACGTCTTCGTGGCACCTTGGGGGACCTGCAGCAGCAGAGCCAGCCGCAAACGCCGCAGCTCGCCGCCACACTGAACAAGCATCTTAATTGCATTTGATGAACTTTGAGCCAACATCTCCTGCCAAATGGCCATTTGCACAAAGAAACACCGAACTATGCGCACTTTGCACAAGCTTTTGACAAATTAATTATCCAAGATGAAAATAAGAGTGGGAATGCATTAAATATGGGCACATGTGTGATCGATTCACAGTAGACATAAGAAAATTAGGTTTTGAAACCATTTAGTTATTTTTATTTAAAGAATGGGCGGAATTCACAGTAATTGTTCATTGCCTAAAGCTCAAAGGATTTTTTCGATAGGTCCTTATAGGAATAGATAGGTCTAGAAACACAACAATAATTCACCTACAGCCCACCATGATCCTATAAGAATAGATGAGTCTAGGAACTCAACTCTTTTTATATAAACTATTTCTGTTTCATCTGTATAGAAAGTTTACACTCACTTATTTCCCTCTAGCTTCAAAGCTATGGAGGAAAAACAGAATTTTATTTTTTCCGCTTTCCATGACCCTAATAGAACGTAAGTATATAAATATATTACATTCAAAACTTTGAATTTTTAACTTTAAAAGAAGCTAGCATAACAACTTATATATTTTAAAAGTGAGCGTAATTCTAAAATTACCACGCCCCTAATGGGCGTATCTAAAAAAGCATTACACTAAACAAGACGAGGGTACCAACTAAAAAGCTTTCAATTTCAAGTCTCTTTCTCATCAGTAGCAGCAAAACGATTGACTGAAGGACGGATAGACGGACGGACAGACGAACAGCAAGAAGAGCACACGGCCAGACGGACAGACTTACAGATGGGCAGGCGGATGGCGGACGAACAAATGGTCGGACATCAGTTTAGATAACCAGAGTAACATCAAGACGGGCTAATGTAATGTAATGAACTTTTCACTTCGTGAACGAGTATAAAAAAAATCAAGAAAAAATGTTTGTGGGATCATATCTAAGTAGGCTTATGCCTACGCTGGCGTCGCAATTTCAATCGATTCCATAACATTTCGAGCAGAAAAACTATTGAGGAGAATACTACCATAAACGCGTAGCCATACCATACATACTGCAGATCCTGCAACTTCATGGACTGAAAGTCTCTGCGTGGACTAAGATCCGAAAATTGCAGCTCCCCAGATTCGACCATTTCCGAGAATCCGTTTTGTGTCCAATGATGTACGATGCCCGTGTCAGTCAGCTGCAAGATTAGATTGGCTATGGGCTTCTTGTAAATTGCGTTTTCATGCACTGGAAATCCTAAGGGAACATTATTAAAGAAACAGAAATCGTTGCGCATCCGAAACAGGGGTTTACTAAAGATGTTCTGTTGTGCGTTCACGACCACCCATTTGATGCTTGTCATCATGAAGCCTTGCGAAGTATCCCAGGAGTCACGCATGCGCAAGTAGTTGTTAAAGTCAGGCACGACCCGGAACATGCGCTCGTATTTCCGCATGTCCTTGGCACGTGCTATGAGCTCGTTATACTCCCCCTCCCAGGCGGCTACTTTCAGCTTAGAGGCCAAAATATCATCGTAGTTTCGAAAGGGCGCCTCCTTTGGGACACTGGTCACGAAGGACGAGAAGTAGGAGTTATACCAAGCAGTAACCAGAATGCCCAGCACACAAATATGCATGTAGGTTGCACGTATTAGTAACGAGGCTCGATGAACCTGGTAAAACGACTGTCCCAGAACTCCCCTCAAGCAATTATCGTGCAGTATAAACTCATACAGCTGCACCGCATAGCCGTGGTGCTTCAGAACCCCCGAAAGTGTCATTGAAATGACAGACATGGTTGCCAAGGTCAGCAAAAATGCATTCAGGTCAAACACATTGATGTAGTACTCCGCGCGTGGTATGTCCGCTTCCACAGGCAGCATCACACACCAATTCAATTGCTCATAGGGATAGGTATATTCCAGCATATCGTACCCCTCGGGGTACGTAATGGCCAAAGAGATGTCCACAGTTTCGTTTCGCACGGCTGCGACCAGTTCCGCTGATGGAAGCAATGCATCCGGATTGGCAGGAATCGGCTGTATAAGAGTGCAATTATATTTCTGCTCAAAGACCCTCATGAAATGGCCCAAAGTGCCCTTATACACGACGTCTCCCTGTTTGTTATAATAAATTATGATGCGCGGAGTGGCACCACCAAGTATAGCCCTCACTTTAAATCCTTGAAGGTCGCGCAGACGATCAGGAAAGATGATCGAGCTGGGATCGTATACCCGCTGCTCCAATTGATAGCTGGGAAAGGGCGAATAGCTGTAGAAAGTGGTTGTTAACTAAAATATAAAATATATTAATAAATTTCTGTATGTTCATAAAAGCTGCATACCTCATAGTCCTCGAATATCGCCAGCACATTTAGCACTCTGTTTTCCCAGCAGTAGGTGAACAATTTATATAGATAAATCTCATTAGCCTGTTCCAATTGCACCATAAATACGACCCGAGAGACGGTCATAATTCTGAGGTTCTTAACCAGTGAATCAAGCAAATTTCTATTCATCTCAAAATCCGTTCCGATCAAATGTACCACAGCGAGTATCAGATTACTATTTTTGTCATACAAAAAGTAGGTGACGCGCTCATCAAGTTGTATAGCAGGCGTTTGCAAATGATCTATTAAACTCTTAACAAAATCTTGGCCATCGTCGAGATCATTCCACTCACTGTTATTTTGATGTTTCATTAACAACATATAATTAAAATTCTCTTGATTTTTAATGCTGCTTAGCAGCTGCAGAACTTCCGAAGTATTTGCCTCGCCTGTCGAGCTGATACTCCAAAACAAAACAAGCCAAAGACAAACCATGGCGAACATGAACGAGCCACTGCAGGACACCGCAACATGTCTCCGCCTTTTTAAAGGGTTACTAATGATCCAGAGAAACACAAACAAAAAATATGTCAAATTAGCGCTTAACACGCGTCGCATACAAAACAAAACCCTGGAGATTACAAGTGAACGTTGTTAACACTGCTCGCAGTGGAATAACTTATGTCAGTGGGTTGGCAATTAGGTGTCATGCCGGTATAATTTAATAGTATTTTTATTAAATCAATAATAATGTAGCATTGCATTGTTTTATGAGGGCTCAGAACATTAGTTATATTACATAATTAATGAAAATTATGAATTGTCAAATGCAGTTTGTCCTATGCAAGCATGCATAGCTAAACTATAAATTGAAAAATTTATTCATTTTTTAACAGCACTTATTTATATTCAAAACAAACAAAACAGCACTTGCAAACATTTTTGGACAACACAAAAATTAATTACTGTCAAAATATTAAAAATTTGTAACTTTTAAATTAAAAATTTTCAAATTATTTTTCTTTTAACGAACTCAAAACTCAAAAACTATATAAAACATTATGCTAAAATTTATTAAAAAAGCTTTAAAAAAAATTAAAATAAAAAAAATAGATGTAGTATTTTATGCAAAAGCTAACCAAAATTTAGTAGTGAAAACTACACAAATTTTTACTTTAGAAAGACCCAAGCTAAAATTTTTTATTTCTTTTTTGTCTACACCTTTTTATACCTTGAACGCATTACTATAAAATTTTTTATTTAAAATACCCACAATAAATAAAACATAACTATTATTTATCTGATTTTTGATTAGCAGCAGTTTTATGAAACATTAAAAGAAAACTTCACAAGTACAACTTTAGGCACACATTTTAAAATTTTATTGTTAGATTGATAAAAATACAATAAATTTAAAATAAAATTTTATATAAAAAACATTAAGAAATTTGAAAAAGACTCGAATTTTTACAAATATTACTAAAATAATTAATGATTATATCCATGCTTTTGTCCAATTCTCAACCAATTTACAAACACTTCAAGCAAGAAAACAACTAAGGCTAATATCATCATAAAAGTGAAGCCATATAAAACATATTCCAGATCCTCTAGCTGCATAGCGCGAAATTCTCTGCGCAAACTGTGATCCAAGTATTGCAGCTCACCAGCCTCGACCAGCTCTGAAAATCCCTTCATGTTCCAGTGCGGCTTAAGGCCAGTCTCAGCCAGTTGCATGATCAGCTTTGTAATCATATCCTTATAGATTGAGTTCTCGTGCACTGGAAATCCCAGTGGAACAATATTGAAGAAGCATAGATCGGTACGTATTCGAAAAAGGGGTTTCCTGAAGATCATCTGTTGTTCATTGACGACAATCCACTTGCTGGTTGTCATCATGAAGCCATAGCGCGTATCGAAGGAGTCGCCCATTCGCATGAATTTATCATAGTTCGGCTCTATAAGAAACATGGATTCGAATTTCCGCATCTCCGGCAAGAATCTTATGAGCTCGTTGTACTCCGACTCCCATGCAACTACCTTCAACTGGGAGGCCATGATATCCTCGTAGCTCCGATAGGGCGGTACCTTGGGTATACTAGTGACATATGCTGAAAAGTAGGAATTATACCAGGTGGTAATAGAAAATCCCAATAGGCAGATCTTCAGATATATGGCGCTCAGGTGCATCGAAGCTCGACGGAACTCATGGAAAGACTGTCCCAAAACGCCTCTCACACAATTTTCATGCAGTATAAACTCATACAGCGGAACCGAATAGCCCTTGGATCGCAGAACCAACGAAAGAAGTACTGAAATGATCGCCAAGATCATAACAGTGAGCAGAAATGCCTTCAGCTCAAAGACATAGAGATAGCAGTCGGCACGCGGTATATCCGCCTCAACGGGCAGCATCATGCACCAATTCATTAGCTCGTAAGGATAAGAATAGGGCTGCATTCTGAGCTGTATGGGATAGGTAATGGCGAATGAGATGTCCACAGTATCGTTCCGCACGGCTGCGATCAATTGCGTTGAGGGAACTAACTGATTCGGCCTGGCTGGCATCGGCTGAGTAAAAGTGCAATTGTATTTCTGGCTAAAGGCATGCATGAAGTGCCCCTGGATGCCTCGATAGACGATATTACCATCCTTGTCATAGTAAGCTATGATACGAGGAACAGCGCCACCAATTGCGATGCGCACACTGAATCCTTGAAGGTTACGCAGACGATCAGGAAATATAATCGAGTTGGCATCATATGTGCGTTGCTCCAATTGATAACTGGGAAATGGCGAATAGCTGTAGAAGGTGTTTGTTAGCTGAAATGAAATGATATATAATTCAAAATCCACATATCACCCAAGTAGTATACCTGAAAGCTCTCGAATATCGCCAGCACATTCAGTAACTTCATTTGCCAGCAGCTGGTGAATAATTTGTTTAGAAACATCTCGTTGGGTTCCTCCAGCGGCACCATAAAGACCACCCGCGATGTGGTCATGTGACTCAAGTTGACTACCAGAGCTCTGAGCAAGCTCTCATAGTCGTCTATATCTTTTCCGATCAGATATACCACAGACAACGCCCGACTGTTTTGCTTGTCATAGAGAATATAATTAACGCGCTCGTCGAGCTGCATAACCGGCGCTTGCAGATGTTCCATTAGAGTTCTCACAAAACAATTGCCATCAAATGGCGCTGCCATAAATTTCTCTGACACAGCAACATTGCGATACTTCATTAGCAATAAATAATTGAAGTCATCTTGTTTTTGAATGCTGCTCAGCAGTTGAAGCACTGTCGAGGTGTTTGCCTCGACTGTTGGCCTGATAATCGAAAGCAAAAGCCACAAAAGAGTTCGTAGAGAAGTCATTGCGGACATTGACAAATTACTGCATGACATTGATTGATGGCTCGCGGCTTTTAAAGGATTCGAAATAAATCACAAACTCTAAAAAAGTCAAATTAGCTCCTGTTCAAATAGCTCCCAAGAGCCTCAAGTATAACGATGCATATGCAAATGCATTTCAACTAGGTAAATTAACAAGAATTGCTGTCGTTTTTTAAAGCTGCCTAATTATTATTACTCCTTGGAGAAATTATAGTACTATAATAGTATTACAAAAATTTCAAGCAATAATTGCTATTAAAACTAGTTATAATTGCTCTACTTCAATGTCTGCTATCACGATCATCAATCTACGAGCTCCATTAGAATGTGGAGCAATTCCATCAGGTGCATGCTCCAACATCTCCTGCTGGATCAATTGCCAGGTCACGCCAATGAACCATGAGGCCATTGGCAATCAACTGGTTTAAGCATCGCTCTGGAAAATTAGAGTTTGCTGGGGAAAATGCATTTAAGAAAAAGTTAGGGATTTCTCCTGAGCTGAGTCGACTTCAAAAATAGCCAAAGAAAACTATATGACCTAATGATATATTCTGAGCAAGCTTTGTGTAGGGTTTCAGATCGAAAAAAACGATTAAATTACGTAAAATTTATTCATTTTAGTTATTTTTTATTTAGCTGATAATGTAACAAAAATTGTGATGAGCTTTAAAACAATATGTCTAGACATTTTAAGAGCTTTACTCTTTTGTTGTTTTTTAAGCCTTCTGGCTACTGACTTTGCAGCATCGCAAGCTAATCCATGTAAGTTTTAACCAAATTAAATCAACCAAATGCTATTTATGAAATTTCAGCTCGATGCATAATGATGACTGACCGCGGTCCATGCAAAGGCAATTACAAAATGTTTGCTTTTGACAACTTTGATCAGCAATGCAAAGAGTTTCAGTACAGTGGCTGCGGTGGGAATCCAAATCGCTTTAGTACCTATGAAGAGTGTATTAAAGTCTGCAATCCATCAAATATGACAAACATGACGAGCGAAGTTGGGCTAGTGCCAATAGGTGAAATAAAAACTATTGTTATCTAAACTAATAAAACTTTTACTAGTGTAAGCTTATGATAAATATTGAATAAATTTAAGAGAAATAATAAAGCGACGGTGCTTGGGCTGCACTTTGGGATATATTTGAGAACATTTTAAATTAGTTGCAATATATACATCAAATATTCAGAATATAATAATAATGACAATCACATGAGCATAATTACCAAGCCACGAGTTTCAAATATTTGAAATACGTTTTGTCCAAAATTGGTGGGAAGTATTTGGATTTGGGTCCGATATCCAAAGTATAAAAAAATTCGAAATTGTATAAAATACAAATAAATCCACATATATTCAAAATTTGAAGGCTCTAGCCCCAAAGGTGTGGTATGTATCAGTTTAAAACTGATTTTCTATAGGGTTTTTAGTCGATAACAAAAAAACGAGAATAGTTATCGATTTTTGGAAACAAACTCGATCTGCGCATGCTATAAAAGGACCTTCAAAAATATAGCAAGTCTTTAGCTCGATGCTCAAATGATCAAACAGACGGATCGACGGACAGACGGAGAGACAGACGGACACGGCTATATCGACTCAGCTCGTCGAAGGGTCTGCCACGCCTCCTTCTGTCTTTTTCAAACAGCTTAAAACCTTTATACTCTGCACTATAATGTCTGGATTCAGGTTATAATCAAAAATCAAGCCCCCATACAATACTGATCCGATTTAGATATCAGACAAATCTTCATTTCAGTTAAATTTATCATAGCAAATCTGAAGTACAGTTTGTCATTGCTCTTCATGCGTCTGTCCCGCAAATGTGATCCGACTCATCTGGCAGCAGCTCGCCTGGCCTATACAAATGCCTATTATTGTAAACTTCGCCAATAGCGCAAAGATTTCTATAGGTCTTGTCGCGTGCCTTGCACAGGGCGCCGGCCACAGCCCAAGGTCTGTAGATGGCCTTATGCAGCATGTTGTCGGTGGCAAAGGCGCAGACTAAATTGAATTGATGAGATATGCCAGTTGAGAATCGCATGCCACTGCAGCCGACATGCGTATTGCGGTCCGCCATGAGCAGCGTCGCCCGACGCACAGAGCTGCGAGAATATTGACGATTAGAAGAGGACTCAGATTAGGTCGCACTTACTAACGGCTTGGGAAGTTCATTAGTCAGACTCATCATCATAGCCCGTGTCACGAAACGCGCGTCCTCAAACCAACCTTGGAGCAACTCCTCCGTAATCTCCGCCACCTTATGCAATTTCACATTGCCCGTATAGGTGAGTTCGTCGTAGATGCTGCCAATGGTTGTAAAGTCGGGCGAGGACATGCAGGGACGCTGTTGAAACGTGCACTTCTTGATATATAGGATAGCGAAATTCTCCAGCTCCTGGGACCAGGTCATACGCGCCATTCGTCCGGCCGGATGCAAGGAGCGCGTATAGCCCAGAGCCGCCTTGTTGCGAAAGCTGTTGAAGAGATGCAGCAGGTGGGCCTTGTGCACGAACAAGTTAACCATCTTGGCATCTGCGGCGCATGTGGCGCTCATATTCTGTACAAAAAACAGGAGACATCAGCAGGAGTTAGCCACAGCGCCTCATGATATGCGCACATACTTTGGTACTATGACATCCGATATTCCTAACGCCACAGTGCGCGGTTTTGCAGTAGACTTCCGTGGGAATTTCTGTCGATTTCTGGACTGCCATGCCCAGCCCCAGGAGACACAAATGCAGCGCCAGAGCTAACAATTGATAATTTACTAAGGACATGTCGAGTTGAAGCTCCCACTGGGAATGATACTTAGAACTCAATGTGCAGGCGTTTTTTTATAGATTTTTATAGCTCTGGCATTTAAAGAATACGAAATAAAACACCTGTGAAACCTTAGCCATAGCATGTGGACAAACACATCTTTTATTTGCCAGCTGGTTATTAGCATTAAAATAATATACTTATACTTATATTATGTAAATAGCTTTAATTGTATTAGCTTATTGTTTTTATTAAACAGAAAAGGAGTTTCTCAACATTTGCAGATATGGACAGCTGAACTAGCTTGACTAATTCAGTCTCAGTTCTTCAGCTTGAGTGAAATGTTGCGTTTATTAATTGCGATTTAGTGTTTGAAGATTTAGATGAGTTTATAACTTATAAATGGGAAGCTCAACTAACTACATATCTCCAAACTATCCAAAATTTTAGCTTGTACTAAAATCTGCTGGCATGGTGATACTTTCCTCTTCCTTTATCATTTACATCAACATATTTTTGGAGTTTATATGAAATAGATTGTATGTTATATCGTTCATACACAATACAAGATCTCTGTAAATGATAAAGAAAGTCTTGTCAACCAAGCTGGAAACATCGGCACGTAAAATTATTAGTTGGAATTTATATAGCTCTTATAGTGTGCATGAGTTAAATAATGAGTTTGTAGATAATAAAGATGCTGATGATACAAATACAGCAATTTAACAGAGCTTACTGGATCTACATTTAAGTCCTATAGAGTTAAAGGAGTCAATAAGCTTATCTAAGCTGTCGGCTCCATACGAAATTCTGTCACAGAGACTGCTTCAAAATATCAACCAAGCTGTAAACGTCTGCCAATAAAATTAGTGTTTTCATTTTTAGTATTAATACCAATTACCCGAAAGACAATATAGTGTTTATAACTATTATTATTTGTATATATAAATATAAATCAATTATTATTACTTAAATTTATATATATTAAATTTTGTTATTTAAAATTTAAAAAAAAAAAAAAAAAAAATGTATATATATATATATATATATTATATATATATATATTATATATAATTCACAATATTTCCCTATTAGTTTCATACATATTCAATTCTTTATCAAACAAAAATGTTTCTCGAACTGTCAGCTGTATAATTTTTGGTACTTTCAGCCCATCGAGTCCACTTATTTAATTGAAAATTTCACAAGCTCAAGTTTTGAAATGGAAATATGGATATATAATCGTAATGAGCTGTCGCCGAGCAACGCAACGAAGCCAAAGCCAAATACAAAACAAAAAACCCAAAATGAAAAACATAAATGAGGCAAAGATCTCGTTCATGTTTCATGTTTCAAGCCGCCTGACAGATGATCACTCTTAATGATGCTGCGAGCAACATCGCCGACGACGAGCACAGCAACAACTCTCATTATTTTTCAAGCATTTTTTATTTTTGGTTACTACAAGTTTTGGTGCACTTCACTCGATTTGGCAGATGCGTCAGCACTTGACCCGCGCCGGCTCGAACTCGAGCTCGAAACCTCGGACTCGGACTCGGACTCGGACTTGGCGGTGGATTCGGACACGGACTCCATCTTCGACTGTGTCCCATGCTTGTTAAACGCCAAATTGAGTTGACGTTGACGTAATGCCGCGCCACTCGACCAGGTCTCACTTTTTTTTGCTCGCTGATGAAGTGCAGCATCTGCGCTCGCTGTTGTCGGTCAATTAGCTGCGCATATCCCAGAGCCAGGCAAGGCACGGTGACAGCACAGCCGACGCTGGGGAGGCGCAGGGGGTCACATGGAGTCTTTAATTGGCATAAGTTACGTCCGCGGAGACAATTTGTTGAATGCCTCAAAAGTTCAGAAGTGCAAGCTAACTACGAGCTTGTCAGCTTAATGTGGAGAAATATTTTCAAAACTACCTGCACTTAAACATAAATATCTGTGTTAATATATTCTTTTATTAGTGTTATTATAAATATAACATCTTACAATTTCAGTTGGAATCGGAATCTGACGTTGAATCGTATTCTCTGTCGGGGAGCGAACCACAAAACAAAACGTTGCACAATAGGAACTCTGCATAAATTCATTAAAAAGTCTAAGGAATTCCTCCTGATATGCCATTAAGAAATAATAAGTTTTGAAAATATTGTTCGTGGCTCAAAAGTCACGTATTTTGCAACAAAAATTTGGCAGAGGCTCCACTTTAAGTTATCTATATTCCGGATGCTGGTAAATGTCATCGTAGATGATCTATGATTAATGTTCCCTCATCATCATTTACTAATATAAAATGATGTTTCATGATAACTATGACAAGTTTAAGTTGTGGTAACTAAAATATAGTTATTTATATTAGAATTTCAGCACAGATTAAAAGAAACTGTTGTTGAAAACTTGTATCCCTTTGTAGAGTATCTATAAGATAGAGTAATCACAAGATAGAGTATCTAAATGGGACTTTTCATAATATGATAATCTGATATGTTGAGCTACTGAAATTTTAGCACAGATTTAAAAAACTTTCTAACCTTGACTCCATTTATACAGTATCTATACGATGGAGCTTCTATAATATAAGGTATCCATAAGATGATACCTTAGAAACAAGATATTTTTCATGACATCTCATATCTAAAGTTAGTGAAATTTCTTCTCATGATATTTGATGTCTTTAGCTACTGATATTTTAGCATAGTTTTGAAAAACGGTCAAAAGTTGACTCCTTTTTAATAGCATCTATAAGGTGGATTATCTAAAAGGTAGAGTATCTACAAGATAACGTATCAATAAAACTTTTTCATGTAACTGAAATTCGTGTTTACTGAAATTTCATGCTTCTTTTTATAAACTTTCTGTCTTGCAGATTCTAGATTGCATCTTAGGTCAGATATAGTATCTGAAAGATATTTTCTTATGATATCTTATACCTTTAACTAGTGCAATTTCAGTACAGATTTGCAAAACTGCTAATCAAAGCATGCTTCCCTTTATAGAGTATATACAAACTAGCACTTTAAGACAAACAGTTCTTCTTTTGATTGTTTTGGTAGTCACATAGCTAGATAGTCACATAGCTGCTCCTCGGAACTGAAACTGGGCGAATGCTGCCAGGCACTGCAGAGTCTTTCCATTAAGCATCATATTTGAGTTTGTTAGTGGCTCTAATCTGGTTAGCTGGCCTGTCCACTCATTGTCGCGGCCCAAATGCAGCACCACCCAGGCCACGCAGAGCGGTCAGTGGATAAGTGGCGCAGAGCAAAACAAAAAACAAAACAAAAACAGGCGCTCCACAAAACGGTAGCCTTTTTGGAGCTAACAACAATGGAATTGTTGTCGTTCGTTTTGAAAAGCGAAAGAAATGGTGAAAATAGCAAAAGGCCAAATGCGGACTGACAAAATGTGCATAGTATATATATAACTATATATACATCTGTATGTGTGTCTATATAGTGAGTATATCGGTCGCTATATGTATGATAAATGGCATAGTTTAAAGCAAGTCAAATGCTGGCGATTGTCCAGCGCTGGCTTGTGGCGGCACAATGTAAATTTCCATGGACTATTTTGGATAGCTTTTTGGCCTTTAAGTAGTCCTTCTGTGAATGCTGCCAGTCGCCCAGTTGGCTAGGTCGTTGCAGCTACAGCAGCTGCTGCCCCCGGTGCTGATTTATGAAAGGGTCTCATAATTTACCACAAATATGGACATAATTTCATATATATAAACTCTTTTTTTTTTTTTTCTTTTTCGGGGGGCTTTTACTTTTTGGTGCGCTAATGAAGCGAGCCCCGAAAAGAAACTGAAATAAAAGCGGACTGGCTCAGTGCTAATTTAAGTGTCCGCCCGATGGCCACTTGTTGCTCTCGTTGGCCATCGTTTCCTAGCAATCAGCCAGAAAACGTGTCACTCCTCAACGGCACACTATAATCAACATTAAGAGTCAGCTAGCCAGCCAGCCAGCCAGCCAGCCATCTAGCCAGCCGGTCGCCTACAATGTGGAGCAATGTGTACAATCACGTCCGGCTGCATCCTGGCATGGAGCGCTGCCCGCTGGCCCTCGCTGCACAGCCACGCTTCAATAAATGTCACTCCTCGAGCTTTGCATCTAAAAATTGATGACAATAATTTGTTGCATTTGCCCGAAGGGGGTGTGGCCAACCAGCTAGGCAGCCAGTCAGCCAGTCAGCCAGTCAACCAGCCAGGCTGGCAGTCAGGCCAACAAATTGTCTTGGCAGACAGTTGGCTCTAACTGTCCCTGGCAGCGTTGGCGTTCGAGTTGGACGACGCGACGCGATGCCCGCTGCCGTTTTTCGACACAATTTATACAAAGTGTCGCAGTTTTTGGCGCTTTGCATTTGTTGCTGACAGGCAGCAGGCAGCGGGCAACATGCCCCGCCCTGCTGCACTTTGCAGCCAGCAAAGCCAAAGAAACAAAACCAAAGAAAAACAAAAAATCAAACATAAATTTCGTCATTTTGTCGCAAGTCGTTTCGTATACCCTAACCACAACAGGGTTTAGGTGGGGCCAGGCGCTGATTGCTTTACGAAAATCCAAAAAACATTTAGCTTATTTATTTATTTATATGTTTGCTGCTGTTGTTGTTGTTTTTTATACTCATTCACGAAAGTGAAATGAGTATATTGGTTTTGTGTCCCAATTGAAGCTACAGACTTAAAACTTGTGACATATTTCCTTGTATGCCCTCAAGGTCTTCCTCAACCGCCCACTATGGGCGTGGCAAATCAGAAAATGCATTTTTAGGTATCTCAGAAACCAAGGGACTTGAAGTTCTAGAGTGATGAAATTTGGAATGTATAGTCACGTTGAAAACAGAAGTTCAAAAAGATATAGTAGATATATCTACGCCCATTAGGGGCATAACAAATCCGGTAAAACTGCATCTTCTAAAGACTATAAGCTGAAAATTCAAAATTGAACATTCTCTGTTGGTTTACATAACAATATTATTGGCGTGGCGAATCCGAAATTGGATCTGGCAGCGTTTGGGCCTTGAATGAGTATTCTGCAGTCGGTAACGCTCGACTGCAATGTTCTGACTTGTTTTTTGTTGAATTCGCTTTGATTTGATTTCGATTGCTTATTTTTCAAATTGATAAATTTATTGACTTTCCGACCGACAAACAAATCACCTGCGATAACACAAAACGAAATTCAATACAAATTATAATGGCCAATATGCTGCCACTGCCATTGCCAGTGCCACTGCCACTGCAACTGTTGCTGTTGCTGTTGCCACTGCAACTGTTGCTGCCACAGGCATCGGCATTGCCCGCTTGTAAATGGCATCAATTGCGACCTTTTGGCATTCTTACGGAAACATTTCGCTAATGAAACCGATACCTCAAGTGTCAAAGCCAGCCGAGATGCTGCTCCTGGCCGTTAGCAGACGCACACTCACACACTCACCTTGGCACATTCTAAGCCCAACTACTAACTTATGTTGGTCATAAAAATGTTAAGCGTACAACATTTGCCACATTGCCACCTCTTGGCCAAAATGAAATGGAGCACGCATGTGGCTCAGCTCTATGGCCGAGATAAATCCAACGAAATCGGATGCCACAGCCGAGTCCAGAAGTCGAGAAGTCGGGAAGTCGAGAAGGAGTGGCAACACGCAGCTGCAGCTCATTAGGAGACATCAAAATGTGTTCAGTTGAAAGACTTCATGACTCTGCAGCTCCATAAAATATGCTAACTTAGTTAGAGGCAAACTATATCAAATGCCTAGAAGAAAGCGGAAACTTGATCATAGACAGTTGTATTCATGAAAAAAGTAGTGATACGGTTTATATAATTTAATGGCAATATTAGACTAAGAAGTTATCTACTTTATATAGATTTCTCATGTAGCAATTTATAAAAAGTGTGATGTTATCAAAGAGTATATGTATTAATATCATAATATATACAGTTGTATTCATTAAAATAATAGTGCTATATCTATCTATATCTACTTGATACCTTCTTTAAATCACCCTGATTAAAAAGTCCGAAGAATTTTGTTGTCCAAACGGAACATATATTAATACAATATCATACCCAGATGTCTTCAAAATAATAGTAATACTTTATATATAAGGCAATGGCTTAATTAGACCAACCAAATATCTCCCTAATACAGCGTTGTCTTATACAAATATCATGAGTGAGATAAGTTATGCTAAGAAAACATATCATACAGTTGTGTTCATGAAAATAGTAGTGCTATATATAATATAAGACAATGCCTATGTAAAAACAAACATTTGTCAACTCGATACTGCTTTGTTTTATAGGAAGATCATAAGAGGTATTTAGTAATCTCAAGGGAATCTATATAACAATTTATATAATACCTAGACCACACAGATCTCTCCTTAAGAGATAATGCATTGAGACAATATAAACAGCAGCTAGTTCTCTGGCTGCTACAGCCTTGACTTCTGATGAATACGTTAGCTGATTGATTGCTCATTTAATTATTTCATTACAAAACGAACACATCAAGTAATAATAATAATAATAAAATAATAACAATTTGTGAACAGGCACACTTGAGGCGGCGGTGGATGGATGGATGGATGAACTGTTGGATGCCAAAAAGACACGTCAAGCCATCATTCAAAGCTGTTCCAATGGGCAATCACTAAACTTCTCTTTATGTTCAGACAATGGTCGAGTGTTTACGTGGGCGTGCAGCGAGCAAACAACAGCAACAGCAACAGCAACAAAGGCAACAACAGCAACATGTTGGTGAACATATAAACAACATGCGACGTGCGCTGGCTTGATGCCAATTTCGTGTGTGCCAAGCTGAGAGCCCCAAAGCCAAACCAACTTATGCACACAGAGAAACACACACACACACACACATACAAATGCATACATACACATATAGAAACATTGGTCGGTCCATGTGAACGTGTTTAAACAAATACAATTTGCAATTATATGGCAAGCAAATCAAGTAGAAATCAGCATGCGATTTCCACCTGTGACCGGCGTCATAATTCGTGGCTGTGTTTTTGGTCATAAATCTAACGATTTACAATTATTTTTGTGCATACATACATACATACATACAAATATACAAATATATATACCTTTTTAAAACAGAGTTAGAGAGAGGGCGCAAAAGAGAGAGAGAGAGAGAGCGAGAAAGAGTTGAATGCATTTCGTGGCACAGCGGGCAGCTGCAATAACATGCACATGCACTGCAACAACAGCAACAACGAAAAACAAATGCACCTAATGGCCATTATGGTCATTTCGTTATCACATGGCCAACACACACACACACACACACAACAAGGAAACACAGCGATCAATGCGAGCTTGTCATAAATTTGCATAGATTTCGCAATGTTCAAACTGCTAAAATTATTTATGATGACGCTAACGAGCGACGACAGGTGGCGCTGTCTACGCACCAAGCACCAAGCACCAAGCAGCCCCCTCTGCCGGCCTAACTGTGCCGCACATCACTTGCCATCCATCCATCCAGCTATCTATCTATCTCGCTCGCACACGCACTGATAACGCATGCAGTGCGTGGCAGCAAATTGATTTTATGGCGCCGCCCGTGCCACAGCCAAAGGCAGTATGTGAGTGTGTATGTGTGTGTGTGTGTGTGTGTGCAACTCATCCACATTATGCAAAAATAGACAAGTGAAAATATACGTTAGGCGGCGACAACTGCGATATGCAGTCGTTGCTGCTGCTGCTGCTGCTGCTGTCAGGGATTAGCGTGTAAATATGTATTTTTGTATACATATATACATGCATACACATATGTTTGTCTGTAATTAAAAGTGAAATTATTTGGCTTAGGGGTCCCCAGCGAGTTAGCAACAGCAAAGCCAACTGCACACTGCGCGCTCCTTGATTGATGGATGAGTTTGAGTTTGTCATGCAAAATTTGCAGCATGCGCTGCCTGCCTCCAACTGTTGCACGTTGCACGTTGCACGTTGCTGATGATGTTGTTGGTCGCCGAAGCAGGCGAGCTAACGAGCGGCGCGTGGTCGTCGCTGTCGTTGTTATTGTCAATGTTGTTGTTTTTCTCTCTTTTGCCATATATACATATATGTATGTATGTATATATAAATTCTGATATCATAAATATAAAGCTGTTTTTATTAAAAATTGCCAGCCGAGGCCGAGACACGCCGCATCGGCATGTGTGTGGCATATAAATTGCAGCCCGTTGGAATTTTAATGACAGCCTTTGGAAATTAATCTAACGCGACTGGCACTGGGAGCTAGGCACTTGGCTGGGTATCCACCTCCAGCTATGCCAGCTATAGCGCGACTCGCATCGATCTCCGCATAATATCGTTGTCAAACGAGTTTCAAAAGTGTCGCGGCTGTAGTTACGTTGCTGCTGCAGTTGTTATTACGGTTGATTGTTAAGTGATTTGGCGTTTACTGGGCTATCTAGGCCCAGCAGATTGATCACACCACAGAGATATAGATCTCTCCATCTCTCTTCATCTGTCTCTCTCTCTATGTGTGTGCATTGCCATAAAAATAAAGATGCCACTGCGGCTTTCACTTGCCGCGCCAATTTCGCGCAATTAATCGCATAGCTAGTCCGATCTGTGCCGCCCCCGCCCCCGCCTCCGCCCCCGCAGCTGCTGCTCATTTGCATTTCGACTTAATTAAAACAGTGGGTGGCAACAGCAGCGGCAAACGTGTTGCTGATGCTGCTGCTGCAGTTGGGCGGTGCTGGCCGTGTGGGCCGCAGTTGCTGCAGTTGCTTCGCTTTCTTTGCCAATTTCACTGCGTGCAACTGTTTTTTGGGGGAAACGGCAGGTAAATTGAAATTTATGTGGAAATTTCATGGCACATCTGCCGTCTGCCTGCCGTCTTCCATTTAGATACTGGCAACCTGCTCATAATTTAGTTAAGGAAATCTATCGAGGCTAAAACGGTGGCAACTGGGCGTTCCACTTGATTTGTGGCCATGAGAAAAGAGCTGCAGCTCAAGTTAGGAGAACAAAATGAAATATTCAATAAAGCCTGCAAGCAATTAAGCAAAAGTACACTGAGCAAAAAAAAGGGCTGTGAATCACCATAAAAAATTGAATCTAAGTAGGTGACCAAACAATAGTGATACTATTTTCAATAGCTATATATCCGCAACTTTTTAAGTAATTGATAACATTTTAATTTTTCAAGATTTTATAAAATATGCCTTTTATGTTTAATTAATTTTACATTTGTTGAACTTGGGAAAATTATTTTCAAAAATTAACTGAACTTTCAGATTAGTTCGATAATCAGTAAAAGAAATTGCATTTGACCAAACAAGAGTGATTCTATCGATAACATTTTAACTATGAAATTATTTATTAAACTTATGCTTGATTCATTTGTTGAACTTGTGAAAATAATTTTTGGAACTAACTGGAATTTCGGATTAGTTCATAATACAAAATATAAATTTCATCGTGAAGTGAATTCAGTCTTCATGACTGAACTGAGCAGGCAATTCGTTGCAAAGATGAACAATTTTTGTGGAAGCATAGAGTACTATGCGATGATGAAGCATCTGTAGCAATTAGTCTTAAAGAAGAATCACATATTGATACATATTGAGCGGAATTATAAAAAAAACTAGTTCTTAGCCTTAAGCCACTCTCACAAAAGCTATACCACTTATAATGGCATAGATGTACATAGCTCCGAAAAGACATCAGAAACAATGTCTTATCTCAAATACTTTTTTCTCTTAAAATTATTTCTTTTTGAATTGCTCTTAATGAGTCAACTTAGCTGAAGCAAAGAGTATTGAAGAAGATCATCAAGATTTTTTTTTGCCGCCAGTATCTAAAACACTTTTGCCAGAGTTATCCAAAACTGGAGCTTAAGCTTGAAGTTGAAACAATCATTTGAATGATATACGATAATATATACTATATAATTATATATATAATATATACTATATATTATATATATAATATATAATATATACACTATATAGTGGCAGAGAAGTGTCTAAAAAAATACATTAGAAACAAAATCAAATCGTTCTAGTCTCATAGCAATTTCTTTTTACATAGCTCTTAAAGAGTCACTCCAAAAATCTATGAAGTAAATATTAGTTTTTATTCCTATTAAATTGTACTGACTTTATGAGTTTTAATTAGCTGTAATCCAATGTGACAGTGAGTTATGAGACTGAACGTAATAAATTAAGCATCAATAATGCGACAATTGGCATGCTTTCAATATTCACTTCAAGCAGAGCGAATCGTGGAGTGGAGTTAACATAATTTTGTTTCTTTTTCTTTTTTTTTCTTTTTTCTTTTTTTTGGTGTGGAACTAAATGACGACTTCAACGACAAAACCACAAAATGTTGTCAATTGATTTTATGCACTATTTCAATTGACCTCCTGCTGTTGTTGTTGCTGTTGGGGCTATTGTTGCTGGAGTGCTTGGAGCAACGGTAGCTACAAGAGTTGATATCAGAGAGTGCGCGGCCAGTGCAAAATGAAACGAATTAACAATTTGATGTAACTGTGATTTTTGGTGTGCACACGCCCTCAACAAAACGAATTCAAAAGAAATGCTTATCGTGCTTCACAGAAATCCGGCAACAACAACAGCAGCAACAACAGCAACAGGCACAACATGAAATTGAAAATGCCAAACGCTAAAAGACAACTAGGGGCCGTTCGACAATGTTGCCCATAGTAAAACTGTAACGAAACCCGATTGAACCCGCCATGGGTGGCTCGAGCTGCGAGCGAGACGGCAATATTGGCGGAACAGCAACAGCAACAACAGCTAGAGCAACAAAGCTCTGGACCGAGGGACATGGACAATAACATGTACGAAAAAATTTCATTGCTGGTGTGCTTTTTGCTCTATGCCTGGCCACGATTCGCAACAACGGCACAAATCTCTGCCCAAATATCGCTGGCGGGCGTTTTGACCATGGCGCATGCAGCTGCTGCTGCGGGCCCAAAGCCAGGCCCAGCTACGGACATATCCTCAAGAGCAGCAACAACAGCAACAACAGCAACAACAGCAACAGCAACAGCAACAATAGCAACAAACACAACGACAGCCAACGACAAAAGCCCGAAAAAATAATTAATATGCCTCAAAAAAAAAAAGATGCAGAAAAAAACCAAAAACCGGGCAGCCTTTATGACAGGCGACAAGGGCAGGGTTCGCGGCAACATTCGATCGGGATGCAGCTGCAGTTGGACGCTGGCCGCCGGCAGTGGCAGCAGTTTAACTAACGGCTTCTGTGCTTGTTGTGCTGCCGTTTCCGCATCTCGGTGTCGCCTCAGAATGTGCACGATTTTACTTCAGATTCAATTTCAAGTGCAGCAGCAGCAGCAGCAGCAACAACAGCAGCAGCATTAACAACAGCGCCAAGCGCCGCTATTAAGTCGACAACAACAACAAGCAATATGGCCCTAACCAACTGAGCCGCCAGCGCCATGTGCCTGTTTGCCACTGTCTGCCGCTTCTTGCCGAGATTTCTATCTTTGATCTCTTACTCCACATGGAGCAGCAACAACAGCAGCAATAGCAGCAGCAGCAGCAGCAGCAGCAGCGGCAGCAGCGGCAACTCCGGCTGTCTGCTTGTTAAATCGCTCATTTAAACCATAACGAAACGACTTGGATGGCTGACTGCCTGGCTGGCTGGCTCCTTGGCTGCTTGGCTGCTTGGCTGGTTGGCTGGTTGACTGGGCATGGTTTGGCCAAGGCGCAGCATGTGCCGCCGGCTGCACTTCCTAGAACCTCGATCGCGAGCACTTGTTTGCCTGCCCCATTTGCTAGGGACACACTGGCTGCTGCAATTTGCCCATCGGCAGTCATGCCATTGGCACTTTTAATTAGCATACAGCGGAAATTAGTTTGCCCACTTTATGTGACATCCGAGCAACAGCAGCAGCGCCAGCAGCAGCAGCAGCAGGAGCAGTGACCACACCAGTCTCACTCAAACTGTTGCCTTTTCTTGGCCTGAACTGCGTTCAGACCATTCCCATAAATAATGATCTATGGCATTTATTGTTGACATTGCATTAACGAGGCTAACTAGCGACGCCTGACATCTACAATTATATGAGCAATGGCAATTTCTTGTTTGGATGCTGTTAAGGTTGACAGCAATTGTTATGAGGAAATGTAAGCCTAGTTAGTTGATATGAAAGACAAGATATATGCCGCAAAGAGGAAAATTCGAGCAATAAAAGGGCATTAAGGGTATTAAAAAAATCATTAGTCACTGGAAATGAAATTTCTTCACAACAAAATCACTTTGCAATATTATAATACTTTTTTATTTATTTTAAAGCGACATCTAAGCCAATAAGTATTAAACAGCATATGATTCGAATGCATTCGAATGGCCAAGTTGACTTTGCTGGCAAGTGCCTCAATCATAGGGATTAATGTGTGCTGTGATATTATATATTGGCGCCAAATTTAATTTTCTGTCAACATATGTTCTTCACTTTAACTAAATCTCTGTCTGCATGATGACCCAAGATCCAAACTCTAACTGTAGGATCAGGAGCGTTTTCCAGTCCAGCATAAGTTTCAGAGTATGGGGAGTATGGGGAGATAGCCAGTAGTTAGGCTGGTCCCAAATATAAGAATAGAAGTATACAATTCAACTTAAGCAAATAAGATTGATTTGACCCAATAAAGCTTATTGAAAGCTATGTCGTAATCGTAAGATGAATTATGTTTAAATGACACATCCCACTGAGTATTTCAACAGCTAAATATTATGAACAGCTTAAAGAGCTGCTGAGATATTGCTATCGATATTAGTATCAATTTATTTTGGTCAATTTACCTAGTCCAGATCACCATACACTTTAGCTACTGAATCCAACTCTTAAAATTTTCAAGTCAATATCCAGTCTGTATTCAGTCAAATGGACAAAGAGATGGACATATCTCCTCAGCTATCCTTGAATCTTCGCCCTAATCAAGAATATTTATACTATATATATATATTCCTTATATATAATTATATAAATATAATAAATATAAATAATAATATGAATTTAGGCAAAAGTTCTTTTATAAGCGCTATTCATACCTAAACAAGTCTCTAGATGATAAAGGTTCTGAGAATCACGTTCATACATAATAAAAATAGACTGACTTATAATGATAAAATATGTAAGTACAATATACCTTATGAGCTCTACCACGGTTGTGTTGTTACATACATTACATACTGTTGTTACATACACTATAATAAGCCCAGAATTCCCATTTTTAATGCGTTCAAAGTCCAAGTTTTCTTAAACTAAATCATCTCGCCATTTTTATATACGATAAATATAACTTAGCCAATTAAAAATGAAACTTTTTAGCTCACATAAAATCAATCATATTTAAATCTAAATTTAAATTATTATAAAGTAGTTCACTTGAGCAGCGGAAAATCTGTAATCTATAGCTAAATAATAATTTCGCATTGAAATTGAATAAAATCGAGCCGCAAAACGTGGTCAAGCCGCCAAATTGATGTCACAAAACCAAATCATAAATCAGGCAAATTATAGTTATTATTGCATGCCATATGAATACATATGCAGCTATATAAAGAGATATCTCGCAGAACAAGCGCCGCTGCCAAAATAAAAATAAAAAAAGGAAGAAAAAAAAATCTTGCTTAGAAAAAGGTCATAAATCTTGGCTGTGGCAATGCTGTGGCCGGCAGCAATCGGCATCGGTACACATAGACATCGGTATAGGTATCAGCATCAGCATCGGCATCAGCCTCAGCTTCAGCATCGGCATCGGCATCGGCATTGGCCTAGGCATAGGCATCGTCCATGCTTGACTGGACAATCATAATAATCACAGTCACAACGGGCTGGCCACTCGCTTCAGCAGCAGCAGCGGCAGCAGCAGCAGCAACAACTGACAACAGGCAACAAAAGCTACTTACTATGTCTATGTCAAGCCGATATGCGACTGATAAAAACCTGTGCAGAAAACAATCAGATATAGAAATACACTAACCGAAAGCGGGCTATAAAAGTTAAGGCAACATTTGGCAGAGTGGGCCAAAAAAAACTTGAGTTTTTCTTATGAAAACTCTGATATAATCCTAGTTAATAAATGCACAATAAATATAAACTAAAATTTAAGTAATAAAAATAAATTAATTAAATATACAAACTAAATTAAAAAGTTTTTTATACTGAAATTTTGTTTACTCTAATCCTTAGTAGCTTTTGACTTTAGCAAGTGTTCTTTCATTTTCAGTTTCCTCTTTTTCTGCCTTTTTTCCAAATCAACAAATCCAATCCAAAACTTTCTATTCTCTCAAATCATTTTCAATTTCCTCCTGTCTTTTTTTTTCAATTCAATAAATCTGCAATAAATACTATTTAAATGTTCTATTCTCTCTCAAATCTAGAATTTCTTTTACTCTAATTTTTAGTAGCTTTTCGCCTTAGCAAGCGTATTCGATCTTCGTTCATTTTCTGTTTCCTCTTTGCCGGATTGTTATTCATTGTTTTTGTTGTGTGTCTCTCTATATTTCTCCTGCAGCTAGCAAGAAAATTGACAATTGCGCACCTGCTTCATTTTCTTCTTCTCTTAGAAAGCGGCAACAACAGCAACAGCAACAGCAACAACAGCAACAGCAACGTCAGCGACTGCAACAGCAGCAACAGCAGCAACAATGCCGCAGCAGCAGTTGCCTGTTTAATGGCACTTAACGGTCAACATGCTCACTGTGTAGCAGTAAACTTTGTGCTTATAGCAAAAAACTTTCCAAAAAAAAGCACAAATACAAACAAACAAAATGAAAAAAACTGAAAAGAAAAATCTTGCACAAATATATGCCTATATTTAGCTATGCAGCTCATATTGTACTTGGACCTTCGATTTAAGGCACCTTGCATTTGCATAATAATGCAAGAAAAAAAAAACAAATATATATATATATATATGTATGTGTATATATGCATGAATTTACATATGAAACAGTGTGTAACTAGTATTTAATAAAATGCAGCAATGCTCTAATTGTATGTTAATCGAGTGAGCAGCCAAATAAATCTGTGCAACAGACAACGAACCAAATTGAATTATGAGCAGGATCTAAGTTGCCCTCTTGGCGGCATCCTTTGTTGATTTATTTTGAATTTTATTTTATTTATTTTGCTTTTATTTTTCTTCTTTTTTTTTTCATTAAAAAGTACTTTCAGGGTTCAGGCCAATTAAGCGAGCCAAGTCAGTGCTGATGATGAAGTTGTTTTGATAAAGGCCCTGCCTTAGAAAACGTGCTCAATTTATCGAAATCGGTGCAGCATGCGGCATACATCGTATATCGTACTTGGGAGCACTTTGCATGGCCTGCTGTTGCCCAAGATAAACATCATAAATGCATTGAAATGTCATTGCCAATACAGTTGGCTATCTGTGCCGTCTCCTATGCTCTATGAGATGGCCAAAACCAAAACCAAAACCAACAAAAACAGAAACAGAAACCAAAACCAAAACCAATGAAAGAAAGAGAGCCAATGGCGATGGCGATAATAACGAGTCGCTTAACTTGGCCAACAGGCAGGAGCAGCAAGTGCCGTTACTCCTTATGCAATTACGAGTACCTGCTATTGCCGCAGCTTAATTAGAAGCACATGGGATGGATGCGGAGGGCAGCTGCTCCACTCGAACTTCAATTGTACTCGAACTGCAGCCTCGAAGCTTCTTAGACAGATGATTATTTATCACCGTCGTGAGTCGTGCGACAATGACGAGACGGTCAAAGCACCAAATGCCAGGCACACTGGCTCAATTACTAACAAAATCAAATAAAATAAAAACTATTAAAAAAATATATATGAAAATAAATTAAACAAATAATTAATAGCTTTTACTTAAATTTATAAAAAATATGTAAAACTTTTTTTAAATATTAGGAATTTATTAATAATGAATATGTTTATTCCAGCTCCAACCACTGTGCATTGCTGGCAACATTTGTATTGGCAACATGTTGCCAAGCGGCTGCTCCCTGCATGTCAGAGCGTCCATTCGATCTTTACCTTTGGGGAGCGCCTCATTTGGACGTTCTGTGAGAACAGCGAACTGAGAACAGAGCAAACGACAGAGCAAACGTTAGCCAAGTGTTAAACAATATTTAAATAGTTTTTCATTTTAGTTAATAACTAGCAATCAGCTGAGAGCTCAGAACTGACTTCAGTTGTCAATTATAGCTGAAGTCATGCGGTTGCTCCCATTGCTAGGATCGTTCATTGTGCTCGCCCAAGGTCGCAACTGGCCAAAAGATCGACTTTTTACGTCGAGTAAGTTCAATACTTACTATATCGTTAGTAATATATCGAATTTGTATACAAATCTCTCGTCTCGTATTGTGTGTATTGCAGTCAGCTGTTGGTCGATCGTCAGTCCAGGTGCTTGTAAGGGCCGCATTCAAATGTTTGGCTATGATCCCTACTCCGGATATTGCATACCCTTCATTTACAGTGGTTGTGGTGGCAATCCAAATCGCTTTAAATCCGAAATAGAGTGCCTAAACAGGTGCAAAATGTCCCAAGGTGAAGAAGGATTTGAGTCTGATTCCAGCTCGTCTAGCATAAACGAATCATCAGGCGAATCGCCAGACCTTGCCGTATCAAGCGAATATGAAACTGGAATTCCCAACGAACCAGACGAAAATGATCCAATAATAACCGTAGATTACTATGACACAGTAAATATAACGACACCCGAAGGAGAGAATGTGGATGATAATGATATTGTTCATAGTATTGATGGTGATAGTGATGATAATACATCATGAGAACTGTTAAAAAGTTATATATTAAGATCAATCAATTAAGATAAATCTAGTTTTTGTTGGATATATGCTTTAATAATTAAGCATTATTCCCAATTATGTTGCTAATAAATATAAATATTAATTGAAATTGAAATTTTTGTATACAGTTTTTAGAGAAGAGAGGAGAAGAGGCATATGCTTGTCTTTGCGGATGTTGAGCTTGTCGTAGAGACAGCTCCAGGTCATGACAACGACAACAACAACAATAACCACAGCAACAACAACAATTATAAGTTGCGTAGCCAATGCAGCGGAACTAAATCATTTACGCCTTAAAGTGCGCGATCGAGTGCCGACTCTGAGCCAGAATCGTATCGCACATTCTAATGTCTTTATTATGAGCAATGCAGAGCAAGAGCAATATATTGTTGCTGTTGCTGTTGTTGCTGCTGCACCCACTAACCAACATGACGTCAGGGGTGTGCCGCACTCGTCGTCGCACAGTGGGGCCTCTGCCGGCGTAGTGTGGCAAAAATCAGAAAAGTGATGAAGAGCAGTTTTTTTTTTTTTTTTGTTGATGTCATATGACTGAAAATTGTCCAAAGGGAATCGATTGCTGAAAACGATTGTTCAAAATGTACGCACAGAACATTTTCCTTTTTTCAAAAATTTATTTTGAAGTATTTGTTATAAATAATTTAGAAAAAAAACATTTTAAAAAAATTATATATATCATTTAAAAACGTATTTATAAAAAAAATAAAAAATAAATAAAATTAAAAAATATATAAACATGTATTTATAACAACAACAACAACAACAAAAATATATATATAAACATGTATTTAAAAATCTATAAATATATATTTTTTTAACGTTGTTATAAATAATTAAAAAAAAAAATTATTTATAAAAAAAATTTTTTTTCATATTAAAACATGTATGAATATAATAACTTTTTTTTTCCTATAACATGTATTTATAAAAAATAGTAATAATAATTTTCATATAAAATCATATTATATAAATAATTATTTTTCATTAAAAACATGTATTTTTGTACCAAAATCACATTTTTGGTATACAACTGTAAAGCATCCTGTTATTGCATCATCCTGTGCGTAAATTCATTTTAAAATTTTCTGTCGCATTGCTTTTTAAATATCAGTAATATCTGGCTTGACTCAAAACTTATGATTTTTGTAACGCAAAATGAGCAAACGCTCCACTGTGCGTCGTCGGCTTGGTGCCTTTTAAGTGTGCCGTATGGTGAAATAAATACGAACAACCCGTCCAGGGCTCTGGCTGCATAACAGTTGACTTTAGCTGCCTTTGACAATTATTTATGGTAATAAATAGAACCGCTAGCTTTAGCTCTAAGCTCTACATCCAGATACATGAATCTGCAGGTAACTGAGAGCGTCAAGCCCATGTGTTACAATTTCTATAAAATTTAACGATCTCAGCGATTTGTGCAAATGCAAAAATGTTTGCGATTGGCAATTAGCCGAGTCGAGCGCAGCATATTAAAACGTTGAAACGTCATTGAGTGCAGCGGGCAATAGGCGGGCGGTCGGACAGTCGGTCAAACAAATGGCCAATGTCTCATTAATGCCACACAATGGAGGCAGCCGGCGGCAGGCGACGTCCCGCTGCGTCCAAAATATGCAACATTCATCAATCACACAGCGCTGGCCGCCGAATGAGAATGAGTTCACGCGCTGCACTTGGGGGTCGAGATTTTTGCGGACTGCAAGCCATGGCTCGGAGTCCGTGCTGGGGATTGATTTGCTTGCCGCATTTTCAAGTCAATTACACATATTTGTGGCATGTGTGGCACTCGTTGCATATGAATACCCATGCGGTGGGTCGCGCTCGTAGGTGTTAGCCGTTTGTCTGTTTTGCTATGTTTTGCCGTCATCCGTCGATTTTGTTTGTGTACGCGTGGCATGCCACAACAACAACAACAACAACAACAACCACTACAACAAAGCCATATGTGTCCGCCCACAGTGCTGAGCTGGTCAAACAACGCCACAACTGAGTCACATTTGCAGTCAAGCGAGCCATTATTCATGTCCAATACATTTGCACAATAGCCATTTGGAGGGCCATCGAAGGGTTAACTAGCGTCTCTCTTATCGAACAGCTGTTCAAAAGCTTCACACGCCCCCCACACACACACACACGCACACAAAGCTAAACAACAACAAAGCCCCAGGCAGTAAATTGATAAGAAAGCTTTTGCTCACTTGTCTGTGCGACGCATGTCAAATAAACACAGAGAGAGTAGGAGAGAGCGAGAGCGCGCGCGTGAGTTGAGAGAGTGCGGGTGAGAGCACGCGCGCGCATTGATAACAAATGCAAGCTCATCACTTAAAGCACAGATTCAGAAATGTATGTAAACTTAAATAGTAAAAGACATTTTTAATAAAAAACCCCTTCTCTATAAACGTAAATATTGAAAACATAGAAAGCATAGATTTGTATTAAAATTTACAAAATAAAAATTTAAAAAAAAAACTATTTTTGTTTTTTATTTGTTAAGTCAATATATCAAAAAATTTTATAAAACCCCTTCTCTATAAACGTAAATATTGAAAACATAGAAAGCCTAGATTTGTATTAAAATTTACAAAATAAAAATTAAATACAAATTAAAAAAAAAAACTAATTTTGTTTTTTATTTGTTAAGTCAATATATCAAAAAATTTTATAAAATATTTGTTAGTAAGTATTGTATTATAAATTTAATTTATTAAAAAAATAATATTAGAAAAAATATATTGTTTAATTTAATTAATAATATTTGTATACGTTTGAGTGAGTGCTAATAATATTTAAAATATATAAATAAAAAAATTATTTGTGCCTAAATTTCTTTTGGGATTAGGTGGAGAAGTAAATAATTTTAAAAAAATAATAATAATCAGACCATGCTTAGGTAGAGAATAATGTTACATAGTAAAACAGAAATAAACAAATAAAAAAAATTTTAAATATATACTCTAAAAATATCAACATCTAAAAAAGTTAATATAATAAGGAAATTAAATTTCATTAATATATTATGAAAAAAAAATTAATTAATTATTAAATTAATGAAATATACATGATAAATTACATTCAATATTATAATTTAAAGCTCCAAAAATAACTTAAATATAATTATATTGTTATATATATTTTATCATAAGCTTAAGAAAATTTCCATAGACATATATTTTTGTGTCAGACCCTTGATAAATAATAAGCCCACATTTCTGGTTTTCATAACACAATGTTCATAACAAAAATTTAATTGAAAATGTTGCAGTCTTTTATATGCTCCAATTGCTTATGATCTTGGTATTTGATCATTATTGAAGGATTACAAGAATTTATTTTTATATTTATGAGACATCTGATGATTCAGCTAGATTAATGATCATGTATATATAGAAATATTTCTATAGAATGCATTTATGTGGCAATCGCGGCGTTCCCCTTGCCACATTCTTTATTCGTGATGACAACAAAATAAAACAAGTTGATACTATTTTTACAACAGTCGCAACTCTCACTCTCTCCCACGCTCCCTCTCTCGCTCCGGCAATTCCTCTCTCTCCCTCCCTCTCTCTCGCTCTCTTTATACTTGGCTCTCTGATTGACTGTGGTGTCTGTCAGTTTAGCACAACAAAATACGTAAACAAATGCCTACTATCGTGTAAATAAACAGAAATTATATATTCTCAATGCATAGCTCTCTCGCTCTCTCTCTCTCTTTCTGTCTCTCTGGCGCTCTTTGGCCCGCATAGAGCGGCGTTTGTGACGGCAGCAGAGCCAAAACAATCAAGTGAAAGCGCTGAGCATATCTAAACTTATTGTGCTGTATTGTATACAACAACTTTCATTGCTGCTCAGCAGATACAGATACAGAGCCAGATACAGATAGAGATACTAAATCGCGTACATTGCACAAGAGCCAAAGTGCACGGCGCATGGAGTCAAAGAGCGTGGAGCACGGAGCACGGAGCGTGGAGCATGCTCTCCGTGCTATGTGTGAAAAATGTAACAGAAATTCTTACGGAACCCAGACCCAGACACTCACTGACAGCGTCACAGTCACAGTCACAGTCACCGAGTCAGAGTCACCAACAGCGCCTGGCCTGACCGAGTCGTCAGAGTCGTCCGTCAGAGTCTCATCAGTGTCGTCTGTGTGCGCGGTCGGAGCGAAACGCGGGCGTTGCAAACTCATTTCGTAAATGGAAATGTGCTGGAGACGGTGCAGACGGCGCGGCAAGCCAATCAAATGAAATTTATTAAATTGAAGAAGACGTGCACAGACCAGCGAACGGAAGTGAAAACTTACACACATCCCAGCAGTAATACGAGAAGAAAAAAGAACAACAACAAGACACACACATACATATATACATATATATATACATATAGTGTATACAGTCATATAAACTAATCGCAAAAGGTAGCTAAACGGATTGCAGTCAGAAAATGTATCTGTGAAGTAGCCATAAATGTGTGTGTGTGGGAGTGTGCGTGCTAGTGTGTATATATATAGTAGTCAAGTGCTTGAGTGTATGTGCGTGTGTGTGTGTGTGTGTATATGGAAGTACACGCCTTTCGAGTGCAGCCGCAGCAGCAGCAAGCGCAGCTTTGACTATGTTTTTTCTTTTTCTATTTTCTCGCTCAAATTGAACACAAATTGTTGACTAGGGAAACAGGAAATGTGTTCCAGACTAACTGTCGTCTGCCTAATTGAGCCGATTTTCCCCATCTGCAGACACACGATACTCTTGTCTGGCCATTTGCCAAGTGCCTTATATCAGGTCAATATCCTTTGACCCAATTATGGCAGTGCACTATAAATTCATAAGCTAAGCCAATTGACAAGGCTCTTGTTGTTGTTGCTCCCACTGCTCCCACTGCTGCTGCTCCTCTGACAGTGTCAACTCGCCTATAATGGACATCAATTTCCGTTGGACTAACATCGTCGCCCCCACATGGCACACGCCGCGCAGTTTCTCGAAAGGCTAAGAAAAAAAAAACAGCAAAAAAATAAATAAGCAAACGTTGCGTATGGAGTTGTAAGTGGGAGGCGTAGCCCGCCCATTAGTTGGTGGGCGCGGCAGCAGCCCAGTCAAAGGCCGAGCAGAAATACACACACTCTGTCTCTCTCTCTCTCTCACTCTCTCTGTCTCTCTCTCTCTCTCTCTCTCTGGAGTTACACACATGCGAAAGCTCTCTCGCGCACGCTTAACTCTCTCCATCTTCATCTCCTCTCTCTCTCCTTTCCCCTGCTGGCGCCAGGACGTGCCTAACCTACCTTGAGTTGAATTCTATAGTAGCATAATAAAATCACATGTGTGTGTGTGTGTGTGCGTGTGTGTGTGACAACGCGTGTGTAAGCAGGTGATTATCTGTTGCAGCGTCGTATTTATCTCATTGAAGCCGCTGTGACAGACAGGCAGGCAGCGCGCTTTCAATTTCTGTCTCCCCATAGAGCGATATTAAGCGACAAATGAACACACTGACAGACTTGAGTACAATGGCTCAAATTTCACACAAGTTCAACAAAATTTACAATATATATATATATATACATATACATAAATTGACTACGTTTTTAATCAGCCAACATTAACGACTCTCACTTTTTTCATACGAAATTTTACATACAAATTTCTCTATTGTCAGAATTGCCTATGTAAAGTTATTAATGTTAAACCAATACAAAGTATTAAATAGTTAAATTAGAAAGTGTGCTTGAATACAACAAATAAGGCTACGAAACGGTAAAATTATAAGCCAAAGCTAACGATTCGCACCATATTCAGCTGTTATAGAGTGACCAAACAAGAGTGATATTTTTTTGCATAGCAATATATCAGTAGTTGTTAGAGTTATCGGTAATATTTAAATGTGGAAATATTGAAAAACATTTGCCATTTTGTATATTGGTTAACGTATGTTGTGCTTGTAGAAATAAATGTTTTAACATTCTGAGTGAAATGCTGACATGAGTAATGTATGATGTAGTTGGAGCTTAAAATGGGTTCAGTGTACAGACAATTTGTGGCAAAGTTATTAAATTGTGAGCATGAGTACACTCAATTGTATTTTAAGCCAACAAACTTATAAAACTTCATGCAAAGTACAGTAAATTTCATAGCAGCCAGTATTAAGTAAGACCCGGAAAAGTCTCATACAAAATTAAAGCGCTGCCAGCAAAGTGGAGCCAGCTATAAGTAGTATTATATTATTTTTATTTTTATTATTTATTATTATTTTATACAAAATGGCAAGCATGTAGCTTTAAAAACAGACTAAAAACAATATCACATCTCAAACCATTTTTATTATATAATTTTTTGTTTACCTAGTGCTCCAACTTGGTCACCCCATATACAAAAATTATTTTTGTTTTTAATTCATAGTAACAATTTATTAGCCATGTGTACGTAAAACAGCTCAAATAGAATTCAACAAATATACAAATAACATTTGTGAATTCGATCCACTGTGAACGCCCTTAAGGGCACGTATCAAAGATACTCAAAGATATTTCAACGGCTGAAAAGCACTTCATCAGCCGTGAGGCTGGCAGGCTCTGGAGACCAACACACACACACACACACACACACACACACACACACACACACACACACACACACACACACACACACACCTCACACACATGAGTGCTTCATCTCTTATTGTGCTATATTATTTTATGTAATGGCAGTCCTTAGACAGTCCTGGGGTTGGGCTGAATGCGAAAGTCATTAGAGCTAAAAGGCGACCCGTGCTAAAAGCTAAAAAGCTAAAAAGCCGCAAAGCCTGGAGCGTTTTAATGAAGTACACTTGACAGTCCATAATTCGTTAGCAGTAAATCAACTCAGCGCAGATTGTGAATGCGATTAAAAAAACACATCCATTAATGGCCATTGAATTGCAGGCAGGCACGCGTCACCATGGGCAAGGATCAGGAGTTTCTCGAGGCGGCACGCAACGGCAACATCAGCCACATCGAGAAGGTGCTCGCCCAGAAGGGCAAACGGGCTGGGCCCTTGGCCAGCCTGAGACGCACCGGCGTCAATGTGCAGGACAGTGGCGGGTATTCGGCACTGCATCATGCCTGCCTCAATGGCCACGAGGACATTGTCCGACTGTTACTCGCACATGAGGCGTCGACCAATTTGCCCGATTCGCGTGGCTCGTCGCCGCTGCATTTGGCCGCCTGGGCCGGGGAGACGGACATTGTGCGCCTGTTGCTGACGCAACCCTATCGGCCGGCTAGCGCCAATCTGCAGACCATTGAGCATGAGACGCCGCTGCACTGTGCTGCCCAGCACGGACACACGGGCGCCCTGGCGCTGCTGCTCGCCCACGATGCGGATCCCAATATGCGCAATTCACGGGGCGAGACGCCACTGGATCTGGCCGCCCAATACGGACGCCTGCAGGCCGTGCAAATGCTCATTCGAGCGCATCCCGAGCTGATTTCGCATCTGAGCACAGCGGCTGTGGAAGGGGGCGGAGCTGCAGCAGGCGCAGCTGAATCACCCTCGTCGCCCGCACGTCACATTTTTCCGCACACCTGCCTCCATCTGGCCAGCCGCAATGGCCACAAGAACGTGGTCGATGTCCTGCTGGCCGCCGGCGTCTGTGTGAACCTTTTGACGCCCTCGGGCACGGCCCTGCATGAGGCGGCGCTGTGCGGCAAGGAGAGCGTGGTGCGCACTCTGCTGCGGGCGGGCATCGATCTGTCGGCCACGGACAGCGAGGGACGCACAGCTCTAGATATATTGCGTGAATTTCCACCGCATGTGACCAAGCACATAATTGCAGTGATTAACAGTACGTATACGTAATGTAGTTCATATGCACATGCAATTATGTCAATGACATCAATTTGCGAATGCGATAAGCTCTTATGTAGATAAATGCATTTAATCCCTTCACTCGTTGCACGCTGCCCAGACTTTCGCCACCAAATGGACACAGATGAGGCGGACGAGGTTATCTATCGCCAGCACGCCGGCTCCCACACAACTGGGCGTGGCCAGAGCTCGAAGCAGCCGCAGCCACAGTCACAGCCACAGCCACAGCCACACAACAGCCACAACCACTATCATTTCAACTCGAACAACCACTTGCTGAACCACTCGCACTCCATGCAGCAGTCCGGCTACAGCAAGCAGCGGCTCAGCGCCGGCAATGGCGGTCCCTATAACGGCGGCAAGTCGCTGGACAGCGCCCTGCAGCCCGAGGACAGGTTCTACCAGGATCTCAATGCACACTCACCGTTACACATACAGAAGTGAGTTGCATTGTCATTGTCATTGTCATTGTCATTGTCATTGTCATTGTCATTGTCATTGTCATTGTCATTGTCATTGTCATTGTCATTGTCATTGTCATTGTCATTGTCATTGTCATTGTCATTGTCATTGTCATTGTCATTGTCATTGTCATTGTCATTGTCATTGTCATTGTCATTGTCATTGTCATTGTCATTGTCATTGTCATTGTCATTGTCATTGTCATTGTCATTGTCATTGTCATTGTCATTGTCATTGTCATTGTCATTGTCATTGTCATTGTCATTGTCATTGTCATTGTCATTGTCATTGTCATTGTCATTGTCATTGTCATTGTCATTGTCATTGTCATTGTCATTGTCATTGTCATTGTCATTGTCATTGTCATTGTCATTGTCGTCATTGTCATTGTCATTGTCATTGTCATTGTCATTGTCATTGTCATTGTCATTGTCATTGTCATTGTCATTGTCATTGTCATTGTCATTGTCATTGTCATTGTCATTGTCATTGTCATTGTCATTGTCATTGTCATTGTCATTGTCATTGTCATTGTCATTGTCATTGTCATTGTCATTGTCATTGTCATTGTCATTGTCATTGTCATTGTCATTGTCATTGTCATTGTCATTGTCATTGTCATTGTCATTGTCATTGTCATTGTCATTGTCATTGTCATTGTCATTGTCATTGTCATTGTCATTGTCATTGTCATTGTCATTGTCATTGTCATTGTCATTGTCATTGTCATTGTCATTGTCATTGTCATTGTCATTGTCATTGTCATTGTCATTGTCATTGTCATTGTCATTGTCATTGTCATTGTCATTGTCATTGTCATTGTCATTGTCATTGTCATTGAATATGTACCATATACTAAGTCCAACCATATCTTCTCTCTCTCTCTCACTCTGCAGTGATATGGGCGGCGGCTTTAGTGTCAGTCCCTCTTCCTCGTTGAGCAGCTTTGAGCCGGCCTCCGTTTCGCCACGTTCGCGCTGCTCTACTGGCGGCGGCGCTCAGCCCATTGTGATGAGCACATTTGCGCCCAGCGGACCGCCCAAGAAGCCGCCGCGTCGCAATCTCTCTGTCTCACCCACGCACGCCGGCCCAGGCCAGCAGTTCGGCTACAGCTCGCCATCCAGCCAGGGCCAGGGACAGGCGACAGGGCAGGGTCGCCGACGTCCGCCAGCGAACGAGAGTCCCTACTCCCATCAGAGCCACGGCAGCGTCGGCGGCATGAGCTTCGATGAGACCCAGCTGCGCGAGCGACAGCGCAACGATCGACTCTACGCCAGCGCCAGGCAGAGCACGCGCTCCGCCGTGGACGGCAGCATGAGCCTCAGCTCTAGCAGTGAGTGACCCTATAAATACTATATATTCTAAGCTATATTCCTATGTGTATCTGCCTAGATGACATGCTGGATCGACAGTGCAGCAGCTCGGAGCTGAATAGCGAGACAAGTGTGCCAAATTCAAGTGGAGAATCGCCAGCTCCGGCTGGCCATGCCACCAACTCCATGAAGCGACCCATTCCGGCGCAACGCAGCGTTTCGACCAAACTCTCCAAGGAGCTGCTCAAGAGCTGCGAGAGTGCCACCCTCAAATCGTACAATCCTAACCGTAAACTGAAACGGAACCGCAATAGCTGGTGAGTTGATAAGATTGGAGAATGCAACTGAAGATGATCTGTAGAATTTCCGATGGGTCCATCTGTTTGTCTTCCTTTCTTAGGCCTGTCTAAGCGGTTTATATTTCCGTGTTTATATTTCCGATAGCAGAATTTCAGCAACGCTTAAAGTTATCGATAACATCTAATTATTAAATTAATGTGTTTACCTTCGTAGATTTAAGTATTTTGTCTGTATGTAAAGGCGCCTAGGCCTAAGTGCCTAAGATAGTGTCCAGGCAAGAGTCATACTATTTCCGATAGCAATATTTCAGCAACTATTGAAGTTATCGATACCATTTAACAGTTGAAATATTCAATAACTTTTGCCATTCGTTGGTTACTGTCCCACACCGGTAAACTATAAAAGTCAAAGCCACGAAATCGACCATGCTGACTCTACTATAGATATACAACCTTCCTTCCCTTCCTTCCTTCCTTCCTCGCCTTCCTTATTAATTTATCTTCAATATAAGTTAAAGTTATGAAAAGGAGCTTATAACAATGCGACTTTAAATTCTACTCTACTCTCTCTCTCTACTTTAAATTCTACTACTATATAATCAACTGCTTTCAATAAAATCATTCTCCTCCTTCCTCCTAAATCAGTTCCATAAACGTAGTCGAGAAGACGGAAGACGCTGAGCAGAACTGCGATGCGAAGCAGCAAATTCCGAGCAGTCCCACACACTACAAGCAGCCTCCGACGCCGGATCATCCGCCACCTAGCTCTAGTCAGGCCGAGCGCACCATACACGAGCGCATCCGTCCGCTGAGCCAGGAGTACAAGCGACGATCGGCGCTGCTGCAGTTGCAAGCGGCGCAGCAGCTGATGATCGAGACGGGCTCGTCGCCGTCGAAGCTGCTGCCGACGCTGAGCACGCCGGGCTACGATTACGACGATACGGTGACGGTTGTGCCACGCTGTCCGGCTCCCTCGTCGGGCTCACTCAGTTCCAGTATTTCGTGCTCGGATCACAGCCTCTCGCACTCCACGGACTACGTGGAGGAGTTTGTGAGCGATGTGCCCTTTGCAGGCCTACTCAAAGGCGCCTCCCACAAGGAGCACAAGGAGCAGAAGGTGCAACCCGAACAGGTGCCACCGCCACGTGGGCGTCCGCCAATCCCAACCAAGCCCCAGGTGCCGGAGCGCAAGTTCGTGAAGCCACCGACAACGCCCACCCAGCAGAGTGCTGAAGTCAAGCTGGAAACAAATGGCAATGCCGAGACCGACAATTTGTCCACGCGCAAAGCTGACAAATCACCCGCCAAGTCCCCAGGCAAATCTCCAATCAAATCGCCAGCCAAGTCGCCAGCAAAGTCTTCCGGCAGCGGTCACTCGATAGCGCGCAACTCGCTCAATCTGCTGAGCCCCTTCAATGCGGAGGAGGCGCGCAAGAAGATCTCCGAAATCATTGAGAGCTTCGGCAGCGGCATACTCAACACGAACATAACGCCCACCCACGACATCGAGCTGGACTTTGAGGATCTCGAGGTGCTGCCCGAGCGTCGCGAGCTGGCCTTGAGGCTGCGCAATGCGGGCCTGTTGCACCTGGAGCGCATTCTGTTCGAAAATGGCTACGATAACTACAAGTTTGTGGTAAGCTTGAAGAGATCTGGAAATTTCAAATGATCTACCATTATCTGTGTTGTTCTCCTAGAGTTTTTTTCGTCAGATCTGGCTTTATTTTAAGTACCATTGCGGGGGGAAATAGCGAATTGCGGGAATTCTAGCTTTAAACAAATTAATTCCGCTTTTTTTTTAAGTTTATTTTTTAATTGTATTTAAAAGATTCTCTTATGAAATATGAATGATTGTTAATTTAAACAAGAAAATAGTGTTTCTAAAACTAGCTTTTCTTTTGGCTTATTTTTTTTTTTATTTAGCTTTAGAATATAGCTTTTCACTCGTAAAATTATGACAATGCCTTCTCCATTCCAGCGCAATGTGTTCGAGGAGCCGGATATTCCGCTGCTGCACATACCAGAGCGGGATGCTGCGAAGCTGCTGCGCTTCGTGGAGACCTTGCCGCCGGCGGAGTTTCTGCCTCAGGTGCCCTTCAAGACGCAGCAGGAGAACAAGCAGCTGGGCGTGGCCACGCTACAGCAATGGCTGCACAGCATCGCACTGCCCGAATATCTGGAGTCCTTCAAGTGAGTATGCGATCTGTCTATACTGAATATATAATATATAATATTTATTGACATCTGCAGCAAGCACCTGTACAACACAATCGATAGCGTCTGCGGTGTCTGGGATGTGGAGCTGCAAACTGTGCTCGAGATCAACAAGCTGGGACATCGCCGGCGTATTCTGCAATCGTTGGCCTTCATCCGGCAAATGCGAGAGTCGAAGTCACAGAAGACGCCGCTGGCCGAGAACAACGAAACCAACAAAATGACAACGAATGGTAACAAGGAAGCGTTGGCCAGCACAACCACAACCACAGCGGCCACCACCGGCACCACACAGCCAACCACAATTGTATTGCCGCATCGGAATTCCATAACGGGCTATCGCAAGAATCGGTAGGCTATATAGTATATGTCCCATTCTGTGTAGTAAATAAAATTAAATACTTTTCAGTCCCGCACCACCGCCGCCTGCACCGCCGGCACTCAAAACCATTGAAGCTGGCCAATCAACGGCTCCACTTCAAATACGCGCACCCTCCGAGCTGCTGCTGGGGCTGCCCGCCAACATGCGCACCACCCAGTGGCGCCACACGGCGCAAACTCTTCTTAATGAGAGCATCAAATACGAGGTCCAGGTGAGTGCAATCGATATTCAATTTGTCAACTTTATAAGACTTGATTATACTCATTGCTGATCAGAGAAGGGGTGTATTGGTTGATTTAAATCTTCGCCTCCTATTGAAGATAGGAACTTGGGACTAGAAAGATCGAATGTATAGTATATACTTATTGCTGATAAAGGTCTAAGATTATACTCGTTTGCAAAGTGAAAAGAGTATATTAGTTTTGCTGATCATTTGTCTGCTTTTATAAACTTCCCCCAATTAGCCCCTATTCAAGCTAGAGACTTAAAATAGGGTATACAAATTATTCTAGCTTCGGTTTTACTCCTTCCTATAGTGTTAAGATTATTCTGACTTACAAAGTTAAGAAAAAGTATATTAGCTTGACAGCAATTGTGTTGTTATGGCGATAAAATTGATAAATATGAATAAAAAATAAAAAATTTTAATCCAAAAAAAAATTCCAAATATTCCGTAAGAGCCAAGAAAGATCAATCAAATCCTTCTGGATCTCGATTTTCCAGTAAATGTCAGTCTATGCTTTAAAATCTTGCAGATGAATGATTGTTGACCCCATCTATAGATTGACTCGTAAATTCTATGACCTGACTTTTGAGTGAAATAAATCTAGATTCATTTTAATTATCTATATATTTCTATAGTGTGATAATATGAGGCTCCTTTAGATATACACTCTTTAAACATTTAGCATCACCTATCTCAATGTCATAAACGAGTATTCCATAGTCGGCAACAGCCGACTGAAGTATTCTATTTCATACTTATTTCCTTCATTCTTTGCTCTCCTCAGTACCTAGGCTCAACGGTTGTGAAAGAACTGCGTGGCACAGAGTCCACAAAGAAATCAATACAGAAGCTGAAAGCCTCCGGCGATGAGGCGAACAAAGAGGTGCACAAACAGGGTGCGCCGCTGTCCCTGGCCATTTGTCATCGGGGCGTGGAGTTCATAGATGTGGCCAGCAGGGTAAGTGTAGAGGAATGATGAATAGAATATTAGAATTACTAATCCAATTGATGTTTACAGCGCGTCATCTGTGAGCATGAGATACAGAACATCAATTGCGCCTGCCAGGACTCGGAGGATCTGCGACACTTTGCCTACATCACCAAGGAGCAGGACATGCACTATTGTCATGTATTTCTAGTGCAGAGCACAGTACGTAATCAACATAATGAACTATCTGTATATGTTGTATTAATGTCTTTCCAATATAGGATCTGGCTAGCGAGATCATCCTGACGCTGGGCCAGACCTTCGAGGTGGCCTATCAGCTGGCGCTGCGGGATGGCATTGCCACGACGCCGTCGCTGCTGCTGGACAATGGCATGCTGCAGGGCGAGTACTGTGGCGGCGGTGGCAGCAAATAGAGCCAGGAGCTGGCCATCGCCCGTAAACCCACTCAGTCTTTGGCCAACAATACCAATCGCAGTCACAGTCGCAGTCGCAGCCTGTGCGCCAAACTATTTTGCCTGACCAACTATGGAGCGTTGTTTAAGCTTTAGTTGGAAATAATTCCAATCTGAATTGAAACTAGTCCTTGCGCAGAGAACAACAACAGAAAGACTTTATACTAAAGGCACAACAATTTTATATATATATAGACGAATATATATACATTTGAATACTCCAGAAATAATCCAGCTTTTTTTCGAGCTAAACTATTTGAGAATCGAACGCACAATATTCATAAATATCATAATTTGGCAAAAGGAAAACAAAAACAAAAACAAAAATGCATTTACAACTTTTTAAGTATCTACTATAAAAAAAAAGGCAATTGCATTTAATTATATATATACACATATATACATCAAATACTAAACGTATGTGTATTAAAGTTTTAGCAAATTTTTAGCTATTTATCTATTCCATGAAACGAGTATAAAGTATAAATTTATTAACATACTATTGGCACATAAACAATTTTATTGATGTTAAAAGCTGTACGACAATTGAAACAGCGAACTGCTTAAAAAAGCAATGAAAAATTCATATCCAAACAAAAATACAAATTGGCTATATACAAGCGATAAATATATAAACATATATATATAAATATGTGTATATTAACTAATCCAATGAAACACTGCGCGTTGTTATATAATTTTAAATCAATTCACAAAACTCTAATCAAAATGAAATACAACGCATAAAAGTTATAAGCAAATTAGCTTAAAAAATACAAACAAAATAAAATTAAAATAAATTAATATTAAAACAAATGACAATTATTTTATAAATTTGCGAGACATTTGTTTTTATTTGTTGTCTTTTAAAATTTTAAAAATTTATATTTTTTAAACTAGTCTTTGATTTTATTTGAAATTAATTTAAGGCAAAGCCTTGTTGTTATCATTTGTTAAATACCAATATTTTTTTGTTAAATTTTTTTTTTTTAATTATGATTATAATATAAATTTCAAGTCTCTAACTCTCTCAATGTGTGCAATGCTTTAAATGTTAGCCTGCTGTATGGTACAACAATGCTCATAAGAAGTACCTATCCATTAAATCATTAAATCATTAAAACATGTGAAAAAGTCTACTATAATTAATGTGCATTTGCACCTATATAAACTACATCCAAATCGAAGAACTATATACAAACACACACATACAGCCTAGTGCATAACTAATGAAATTTAATAGCGATCTATGCATAACAAAAAATATAGCAAAAAAAATAAAATAAAATAACAAAATAATAACATGTTTACCAAAAAAAAAAATACCTGTAAACCTGATTTGTCTTCGTCAAATTGCATAAACAAGTTTACCAAACATACTAAAATAAATATAAAAAATAAAAGCATTATTGAAATATTGAGCAAATACGCACATGCATGCCTGCATGCATGCATGCATACATACATATGTACAACTAAAGACAAACCTTATACAACAACAAACTCATACTAAAAAATAAATGCATAATTATGTATGTAATTAAATTGATGCACAGTCTGTTTATTATTTAATTTATTGTGTATTTGCGTCTATGTAGAGTGGTCTGGCCTTAAATTCAATTAAGGCGCAATTTCCCACAGGCCGCGAGCTTAAACGATTGCAGCGTGGCAGCATCAATGCGCCGCATCTGTGCATCAGAGAACGTAGATCATTTACACAGGTTGGACGTGAGCCGGTTTTGTTGCTTGTTTATTTTTTTCATTTTTTTCTTTTTCTATAAGGCTAAATGCGTTAAGCATTTGATCATACGAATATTAATTGGCAAACACTAAAGCGCAGAGCTATTGCCCCGACAACGACTCCAACTCCAACTCCAACTCCAGCATCAACTTGCAGCCAGTGATTCCCTGGCACACGCACACACGCGCTAATGTTGCCAGCAATATGTTGCCGGCGTGCGTCAAATGTTGCCAAGCAACACGATAGCGAGCGGGAACGAGAGAGCGTTTGAGAGATAGAGTGAGAAGGGGGGAGAGAGCATATGATGTTACTAGCCAGAATGACGACGCTTGATGCCGCCGCATCCAGCGCTTAACGGTTTAAATTATTTCGCGTCTCTTGCGTCGTTTGCTAGCGTGCAATTTGTGGCGCACAGCTTATCACAATTTCATTATTACAAGCATTATTATTGGCCATAGTAAATTTGCCAGCCGGCCTGGCATTTGGCTTTGGCATTGTTGGCCAGCGTGCTGTGCGTTTATTTGTAATTGAAATTGCGTGACTTTATGCTTCGATTTCGCCATTGCCATTGTTGCCATTCAATGGAAAACAGATTCATACATATGTATATAAACTTGCATATATACATGTGTATAAGCTCACACATATACTTATGTATACACATATGCATGCACGTAAAACTTTCGGACGAGCTTTCGCTGTGACAGCGAGAACAGCAGCAATAAAAAACAACAATGACGACAGCAGACAAACAAAACAAAACAAAAAGCCCAACACACAAGTGCAGAGCGCGCTTGCTGCTGAAAAAGCTGTTCGCCTGCTCCAAATGCGAGCAAGCAGCGCAATGTTTGCCCAGCCCTTGCTCACTTACACACATATGCGTGTGTGTTGGTGTGTCTCTCTGTGCATGTGTGTGAGTGTGCTGTCTATTTAAAGCAACTGTAAATTAGCAAAGCACTCTGCAGCTGTTTTATATGTGTTGCTCGCTGCTGCGAGCCTGCTAAAAATTGTACCAAAAAATCGCCGTTCGTCAGTGAAACGCGCTTCTGGCGAGTGCCTGGAAACGCTAGCGATTCGCAATTTAGTTGCCGCAACAAATGCGCCATGTTTCAACAAAACATTTTTAATTACTGTAACAGCGAAATTGTTGCTTTTGGCTTTGCTTTTCTTTGAGTTTATTGAGAGATGCAATTTTTGTACATTTATTTTTTCTATATTTATAATTTTATTACAAACGAAAATACAACGATACATAGAAATGTTTGTATATATATTTTAGTACGCCTAACATTTTCTAACCAGAGCCACACTGTAAAGTATTATTTTAACATCATTTGCTGCTAATGTATTTTATTTTTTATTTTTTTATGTATCTAATTTGTAAGGAGTTAAAATAGTGAAAATGTATAACAAATATTTTTATACTCAGTCTTCTGTTCATTTTATTTTTAATTTTTTTTTCTTTTTATTTTAATTTATTTATTTCAATTATTTTATTATTATTTTTTTATATATATATATATATATATATATATCTTTTTTTTTTCATGCTTCTTAATATGTATCTAGGTATAAAATAATTAGTTCGCATTGAATCTAAATATCTAATTATAAAATTGAAGCAAAAATCTTCGAAGAAAGCAAGCCAATATAATCTTAAATGGTCTATCTCTACAACAAAAGCTAAAGTATTTACTGGATTTATATATTGCTTATACAAAACACACTTTTAACATTTCTTCAATAACTAATTGTTTTATATTAAGCTTTTATACCATTTTAGTTAAAAAAAAAAAAAAAAAAGCACAGCTTTCAATGAGATGAAAGATATTTAAGTTCTAAATTTTTATGATTTTTCATAGAATTTTAACACTGATTCTAGACCTTGCTTTACGCACTCTAAACTGGAGCAGTAAGCAACGTTTACCTTCCTTCTCTTGCAGCATCATTCCTCTGATTTTTGATTATATGAACACCATCTTTCTCTTACGATGCTTTTCTTTTATTTTGCCTTCCAGGACAAACAGGAGCGTTCGCCGACTACTTATACTAACGCTCTTCGTATTCCACTCTCAACTTCTTAACCTTTAACTATCCTTAGATGAACTTTAGGAAATCAGAGACAGTGTATAAAGTATAATATAGTATAGTGAGGCACAATATTTGTAATAGAGCTTATTCTTCTGGTATAGGATATGTTCCCGTCAGACTTTCCCTACTTGTTTAATTATGTAAAATGCAAATACCAATCAGCCCACAACAGCGATTTCTTTTTTCAGCCAATCCTTTGACTTTTCAGTGCAAAATAAATCGCATTCATCTTTGGTATAGAAACGATTTTGATTGCCGCCGCAATTCGAATATGTGAACTTCTCGCACTTGGTCTTGTACTTATTGAAGAACCAGAGTTGTCGATTTCCTTTACATTTGCCGTAGTCTGGCTTCGTGTAGCAAATGGCTGCAAGAGACAAGAGGTTAGCGAAAATGTCATGAAAATTAACGATATTGTTTTCAGTACCCTTGTTTATTTTTTCAAAATGCACCTTTCGTGCATTTATATTATAATTATAGCTGCGAACATCATCGTAGTCCTGGCCCAAAGTCAATGCAGCCAATAGTAAAAACAAAGCCAAGGCAATCAAACACTTCATATTGTGGGACAGAAAGTCAACTGAAGTAGTAGAAGTAATAATCAACTTGCATTTATAGTGCGGCACTTAACGAGGTAACAACTGTTTTCACATCAAAATGCGAAAGAGAACCAATTGTTTTTCGCAACATATATAGAACGATCAAATGCCAAATGTGTTAACACGTCATGCGAATTGCTCAATCTGTAATCAGGGGGCCGAAAAAATTATGCGACCGGTTGGCCAAGCGAATTCAATTAAATTTCTCAATAAATTATTATTTTTTTTTTTTTTTTTTTTTTAAAAATAAATTATAAGTGCAGAAACTCCAACTCAATGCAAGCGAATTGAAGTCGGCTTGGCTCTGCTGCATACTTAGATGCATATGAGTTGAAATTGTGAACTGGTCCAGTGTGTGCGTTTAAACCGGTGCTTAGTACACATAACGAGATTACGCAACAACAACTTCTCCAGCGAAGATCACATGCCATCGAGCATACGACGCGTTGTACAGACTTGCTCTTCTCTCGCATAACGAAAACGAAATCAAGCAAACCATCGGAAAAATCGAAATTCTAGATCAAGGCCAGCACACAAATGCATATATCCATAAACACATATACATATATACATAAATCTATCTCTCTCTCTCTTTCGTGTTGACTGCTGACACACGCAATGCATGCGTTAAATAACTTGAAACTAGTTTGGCCATTGAAGGAGGATGCTTGGCATTAGAGCGCTTGGTGCGCGCTCAGACAAACTGGGTCAAAAGGAAGCACGGCCAAGCTGCGGCGACTGCGCATGCAATAAATTGCAGCAATTGAAATGAATTTTGTCATTCGACAATTTGCATTTGTAAGTAACAAGAGAAAACACTTAGCGCCACTTACGCGCCTGACAGGGCCCCAAAATGCTCCCATGTCTGGGGGGGGGGGGGGGGCCACCACCAAGCCCAATTATACTACAGTCAAATACATTATCACAGTTTACGATTGCCAACGTGTCATTGATCAGGCGTTTATTTATAACAAACGTCATTTGAAGGCTGCACAAAAGTGCTGACAAAAAATACAAATAAATACAAACAAAAATGTGCAAACAAATTCAAAGTCAAAATTGTCTGCAATTCGATTGTAAAACAATTAATGCGAGAATAGACTGTTAGAATATATGAAAAAATCCATAAGAGAAGAGGTGAAAAATTAAAAAAAAAAAGTATTGTAGTCTGAGAATATATTATGTCGATAAAATATTTTGTCTTTAGTTCTTAAAGTAGACTTTAAATAAAATAGAACTTAAGATTTAAAAATGAAAAGAAATATTACAAAAAAAAAAAATAAATATATATATATAAAGGAATTAATATTAAAATATATCATTTTAATTTTATAAACTTTTAATTCAACATGTAAATTTAATACTCAGTGGGTAAGATTATAAGTTAATCAGATAATATGATAATAGTATACATAAAAACATATTTAAAAAAGTATTCTCTAGGTTTTAGTCTTAGTCTTAGAGAAATCCAAATGTTTTTATATAAAGAAAACTACAACATCTTTACAAAACAAATAAGAGTGACTTAGTCGGGAATGGTTGACTATATCTTATATTTCATCATATCAATTTGTTCTTTCTTTTTTCTGTTAACTGTCAGCTCGACATTTGCTTAACCATATTTTCAGGACATGATAATGGTATTTAAACCCATTGAAAACTGGAACTTCAAACAATTAAAAAGAAAATAGCCAATACTCGTTCATATCCTAAAAGAGTTTAACTTATTATTACCAATATATATTTTTATTTTAAAGAGCATATATTTATTTTTATTCTGCTTGCCCAATGATCACTGCGAGCTACAGGTTCGTCATTTAAAATATGTATAACGATATATCAAAAAAAAATATTTAAAATTGTAGCTCTCTTGATTTTGTAATTTTTGAAATTATTGTCATGCAGAAGCAGTGCCATCATTTTCTTCTGCAATAGGAAAATGTTTACACCATAATTTAAAAGCATTTTCAATTCATTTCATTTTACATACAAATATATTTAGTTTATTTACTGAAAGTATTTTGACAGTTAATAAATATGTAAATAATATTTAAATTAAAGTTAAATTATTTATTAAAAGTATTTTGACATTTAATAAAAATGTAAATATTATATAAACTAAAATTAAATTTTTTTTGTATAAAAATAAATGTAAGCCTTAAGTCTAATTGAGCCATAGCCTTTGGTCTAATAAAACAAAAGTAAATAGATTATAATACAAGGCAATAAAACTGCCCTGCTTTGGGCTATAATTCGATTCGTTATAGTCAAATGCATTTGTATAAATATATATATATTTATATATGTATATATATATATAATGAGCTGATCGTGAGGCCCCGGGAAATATCCGCTAGTTGAGCTATTAAACAAAATTAGCGAACATAATTCTATTAATTCAAATGTTGTATTTTATGTGCTGGCAAATTAGTTTTCAGGTCATTTACGATTACGGCTATTAGACAAAAAAAAAAGAGAGAAAAAATACCGTTAGGGCCGTTTATCGATTGTGTGCATAGCGTGTCAAGGCTAAGTCTAGATAACGAAATCTTTTGACCTGTCCAGATTGCTGACAAATGCAATGCAACAAGTTTGGCAGGCAGGCACTTAATAAACATATTCATATCTGGCGATTTGACGCTTTTGGCCAATTGCACGCAAATGAATCAGTCGCTTGGATTGCGCAATTATGGCTAATAAAAATGTTTATGGCCCATGCCGCCGCCGATGCCCATTGGCCGATGACTTCTGCTGGAGCGATATGAATCACCATAAATCTAAGAGCGGTATAAATATTTATCGTGATTTTATAGACGATGCCAAAGGAGGAACACAACGAACGTACCAGCCAAACTCGCATGCAACAACCGCATTGCACATTTGGCATGCGTGAGAATCGCATGCAGACCAAACTGACCAAACTGACCAATGTCCAGTGTCCAGTGTCCAATATCTAATGTCCATTGAGCACAGTTTCTCCTTCTCTTTAATGGCAGGCAAATTTTTGCACATGGCTGGCCCGTGATTCGAATGGCGGAGATAAAAAAAAGGTCGCGCGCTCTTAGAAAGTGGGTTAATTAGCAGCCAAAGCTGATTGGAAGTTTATATATATATATATTTATATTGTGTGTGTGTGTGTGTTGCATTGCTCCAATAAAACATAACGCATTGGAATGCCCAAAAAACTTGACCTCAAATGGTGACTGGCTGCGCCTCCAACTGTCCAGCTAGAGAGCAGGATGAGGCTGAGGTAGAGGCTAAGGTAGAGGCTGAGGCTGCGGATGAGACTGAAACTGAGACTGAGACTGAGACTGAGGCTGGGCTTGTGGACGTGCTGCTCGCGCACACGTCACGGTTAATTGGGCATTCAAATGTCAAGTTCAATTTTGGGCTACATTAGCGTTACCTATAAAAGGGCCGTTCTCTCTGCGCTGCATAAAATGAGATTTATTGTTGCATTTTGCTGGCTGCATAAATTGTTTTTGTTGCTTCTCGCTGGCATCGCGTCTGGTGGCAATGGTCCACTGATCATCTGGCCACAAACAATTGGCCAGAGAGAACCAACCGTTGTGGCCGTTGTGTTCGCCCAATCGTTTGGCATTTTGGACTTTTGAATAATTTGGGCAGTTCCAAAAGCGTATCAATTGGAATATCATTATTAGCCAGCCCAGCCCCGCACCTAAATTATTATGAAGAACCCCACATGGCCAAATTGTCAATGCTTAAACGCCCAATGCAATATTAAATATTATTTATGACATTGATACGCGGCTTCCGATTCAATTCAAAGGCCAAAAACGAGCTCAAGCTTAACTGCTTTTATTTTAATAACCATTTGCTATTGGTTTTCGGCTATGGGTGCTAAAATAAATAAGCCTACTATTAGTGCACGGCGATAGCACAGCTATACCCTATACTAAAGTAAGTGCTGAAAGATATATCAGACTAAAAGAAATGTCAATCAGTAAATGAGATTGCAATTTAAAAAACATGAAATCATTCGAAGGGACGGGGTAGGATAGGAAAACTGAGAGGAATAGAGTTAGAGCGAGTGAAAATCACCCTTTACTTCGCAAGCTCTTCATCTATGTCTCTATGTCTCTAATAATAGAAGTCTAGAATGAGAGCGAGAAAAGATCAGACTTTTTCTGTCTCGTATTCCTATTCCTGCAATTGTGTAAGAGAAATAAGCTCACTATTTCTAAGCTTCTTCACTCTATTCTTTTGTCTCCCTCTGAGGAGGTCACTACTTCTATTTTTGCTCACTTTATTCTATTGTCTCCCTCCTCCCTCTGGCACTATATATATGTGTATATGATAATATACTATACGAGAGTAGGTAGATGCTAACTTGTGATTTTTTCCTTCTCTGCCCCCTCCAAAACTTTTTGCAGTCTATCAATTTCTCTCATTCATCGTCGCTCATTATTTGCTTCTCTCTCTCTGTATCTATCTCTCTCTTTCTCTCTCTTTTTTTATATGATATATATCTTTATATATTCATAGTTCCCTCTTTAAGCGTTTCTCCGTACAACCCTGTTCTTCCTTTTACTTACTTCTCTATAGTCTTTTCTATCTGCTCTTATTTCTTGTTTCTCATCTGGGTCTATTCTCTATTTTTTATTCTCTACTCTCTATCCTCTATTTTCTATTTTCTAATCTCCATTTTTTATTCTATATTCTCTAATCTCTATTCTCCATTATATATTATTTATTATATATTATATATTCTCTATTCTCTATTGTCATTCTCTATTCGCTCTTATCTATTCTCCACTCTGCATTTTATATTAAATATTCTCTATTCTATATTATCAACTCTTTATTCTCTACTTTTTATTCTATATTCTCTACCCTCTATATTCAATATTTGCTATTATCCATTCTATATTTAATATTCTCTCCTTTTTTTTTTTTTATCATACACTCAACATTCTCAATATTCTATTCTCGCATATTTCCTATCTCCTCTCTCTATCTACTCTTCTATTTATTATTACTTTCTCTTGCTCTTACTCGTACTTTTCGTTTTCTATCTCTCTCTCTCTCTCTCTCTCTCTCTCCCTTTCCTCGCTCTAAGCTCTATCCCTTCTGTGCAATTTTTATTGCATATTAGCAATTACAGAAACCCGGTTTATTGAATATACTACTACTACTACTACCATATGGATTCATATATTACAGGGTATCTCTCTTACAATATCTTTAGTCAGTCCCGCTTAATATATACTTAAGTATCAATAAAGTTATAACAGCTTTAGCCCGATGCAAAGCCACCACAACAGGGGCACAAATTGTTGAGCAATGCGCAGTTGCAGCTGTTGTTGTTGTTGCTGTTGTTGTTGTTGTCGTTGTTGTTGGTGCGATTTCTGGTGGCATAAATCAACGATTGGAAAATTAAAAGCAATAAATTTGCAATTAATTTTTAATTTGCGCAAATTGATTAACATCAGCACGCTGCAAATGCCAAATAAAAAATAATATAAAATAAATCAAATGCTAGTTGAAAATTTTTCTGATAAGCAGATCAAATTTAGCCAAGTTTTTTCATTTTTTTTCTATTTATTTTCGCTATTTCCGCTCTATCATAAGTGGCTCGTTTATGAGATTAAAGTTTTCGAGAAACTTGCGACTAATCAGCAAACATTTCACAAACGCCTCGAGCCATTTCCCAAGTTGAAGAAAGGAAATCTCCGGGCCGTCAACAATAAGTGCTAAGCAAATTCGTCTGGCTAAAGAGTTTGGCCTAGAGCCAAACGAAATGCACACAGCTACAACCTACGCAATGTGGCCAATAAATAAACAAAGTGTGAAGGTCTCTGCCTTTGGCCAATCTCTCTCGAACCAAGCCAATAACACCAGCTGAACTGTTGACCCTGCTGCTGTTGCTGTTGCTGTAGATGTTGTTGCTGTTGTTGTTGTTGTTGTTGTTGTTGTTGTTGTTGTGCATTATAGAATGTGATTAATTATGCTGACATTAAATCGGCTAATAGAAATATATCTCGTTGCGTTTGAAAATAATGTTGACGTGATTGTAATTGAAGTTGTTGCCAGTTGCCTATTTGAATGTTGCTGTTGCCTGTTGCTGTTGCTGTTGCCTGTTGCTGTTGCCTGTTGCTCGTTGCCTGTTGCCTTTAACCCTGCAGAAAATTGCCTTTCCACCGGTGACCGCTGTGTGCAGTTTATTGCAAATTTGTTTGTTTGCCAGCCAGGATAACTGATGGTGAAATTTACTATGAATCGCGCTTGCGAATATACAATATGACAGAATACATTAATCACATTGATAATTGGCAACAGTTGCTAGCTGTGGCTTTCACGCCACCAACTCGAATTCGTATCGAGCAACAATTAAACAGAAATGTGCGCCCATATAACATCTATATGTTATGTATAGAGAGAGAAAAATATATATATGTATCTGTGTACGTCTATATAATTAACTGTTGCTCTAAGTTATTTGCGACGCATCATCAACGTATTTAAATCAATTACAATCAGCAATTTGTTGCTGCTCCAACTGCCTGCTGCCTTCTCTTTAATCAAGGCATGCGTTTGTATTACAGATAGATGACACTGCCCCTGGAGACGTGGCCAAGTCGTGTTAAGTACGCGCGAATTAATGTCTTGGCCGAGTCACTACATCTTGGAAAGTCCTCTGCAGCGATTGCCATTGCTGGTTGCTGGTTGCTGCTTGGTGTTGCTCGTTGCTGTTGCTAAATTGCAAGTCGAGACAAGTCAAGAATTTAACAGCCAAAGCGCCGCCTGCTAGTTGAGTGTGTGGCAGTCAGGCGGCGCGTAATTTACGTCGATTTGATGTTTCCAACATAAATTTATAGCGCGCACAATTTTGCCAGCGATTTGTTGCCAGCGCCGCCTGCAACATGTTGAATTGATGATGTTGCTGTTGCTGTTGTTGTTGCCGTTGCTGTTGCTGTTGCTCCTTCTGCTGGCTTGGCGTGCTTTGATTTCGCAGAGCAGCAAACACAAAAATGTCGCAATAGCATTATAATGAAAAAGCAAGAAAAATCATGTTGGCATGCGGCTGCTGCTGCTGCTTCTCGCTGAGTTGAGCAACATTTTTACCAGCGTTTTGGTTTTTATTGACTGAAGAGGCCGCCGCCAGTTGAGGCCTCTATTGAAGAGGCGCCTGCGTGTATGAGATATGGTGTTGCCGTTGCACTCTGCCATTGGCTTGTGGCCGCATGTTTCTGGCCCGAGACATGACATGTTCGAGGAGCAGGAAGTCGTTTTGCGTTTTGCGTTTTGCCACATTTATGAGTTACGCTTTGGCCGCGTGTTGCAAGCAACGCCGCATGCAATCTGCCACTTATGGCTGCTGTTGCTGTTGTTTGTCTTTTCTTTTTTTTTCTCTCTTCTGTTTTTTAATTATGTGCAACTTGTTTGCCGACTTAGCCAGCAAATGATGTCATTAGCACAACTGGCGAGCCAAGAGTGTGGCCCACAGTGCAAAGGTAAAAAGACACGCACAGCGATATTAAGATATTAAATGCCAGCAAAAACTCTTGCAACATGTTGCCAACTAAATTGTTGCCACCGCGGGCCAACACGACGATCTAATTGCAAATGGAGCAGCATGCAAAATTTTATGTTTTTAATAACAAATGCCCCTGAGGGATGAAGCACGCTTAATGCCAAAATGATGCATGTTGCTGTTGGGTGGGTGATGTTGCTGCTGCTGCTATTGCTGCTGCTATTGCTGTTGCTGTTGCTGTTGCTGTTGCTGCTGCTGCTGCCTAGCCCAATTACTGAGCACCTGCAATTGACAATAGGAAACGAAGCGAAGCGAAGCGGACTGCATGATTTATGCGGCGCACCATTTTCGAGTCCATGGCGGTTCCATAAACAAATTGTCGCCGGGCGCTCTAAATGGACCTGCGTCTGCCACAGCCATGAAATTGAGCTGTAATTGAATTGGCGCACAGGACACAGGCAACACAAGCACAGCACAAATATACTATATAACAAAATTGTTTCAAACAAACCATGCAATAGATCGTCGCGCATTTTGGCCATCTTACAATTTATTGCGGCGCATTTCAATTTCACAATTAAAACACGAGCCAACGGCAAACGGCCAAAGCCCGAGCCAACATCATTAGCTTTTTGTCAAACAAATATGGTCATTGTCTTCGTGTGTGTGTGTGTGTGTGTCTGTGTGAGTGTGTATATCATTGATATTGCCACACATTGCATGCGACTTTGTTACGATTTTCAAACATTTAACATTTGTTTTAGTCAAGCCTGCATGTTTGCCCAGCCCGGGGGCCTCGTTGCCTTACCTTGCCTTGCTTGGCTGTTGATAATTTGTAAGCAGCAACTTTGTTGCTGTCCGTTGCCGTTGCCAATGTTGCCAATGTTGCCTGCTTGTCGCTGTCCAACTTGCCAATGTGGCCAATATGTATAACTTAATCAATGTGCCAAGCGCCACAAGCCGCATGCAACTATTCAGGCTCAGGCGCTAATAGGCAGATGTCTCTAATCTCGGATATGAATTAAGTGGACTGCCTCTGCATGAGCTTAATTAATATAAAAGTATTACTATTATTTGCTCATATAACAGGTGTAAATTATATTTAATAAAATCATAAATTCAATTACTAAACTATAAACTACTTTATTCATTTTTTAAATGTTCTCTTTCTTCCTCTTCATGAGCTTAATTAATATTAAAGTAATTATTTTATTTTTTTGTTAACTTAGCAGACTAGAGTATATTTCTTTGTTTATTAAAATAAAAATATAAATTTATTAATTAAATTATTAATTAAATCATTAACTTTAACTACTCTATTAATTAATGAATTATTAAATCATAATTTAAAAATTTTCTTTATTTAAATAATAAATTAAATTTGTATATTAATTTTCTTTCTTTTTATAGAAAAATTTTTCTCTAAATTAATCTATCTTTAAAAAAATATCACAGACTGACTAAGCAAGAGGGATACCATTTTCGATAACTATATGTCAGCAGTCCTCTAAGTTATCGATATTATTTTATTTTTATAATATTTAATAGCATATGCCATTTAATTATAAATTGTATTACATCTGCCTAAAGCATGAAAGTAATTTTTTAAAATATTATAAAATATCAACTTTCTTTTATCTAACGTGACCTTCAGCCTTAAATCCAAAGGCTTCATGGCCTCATATTTCACATTCAATTAAAATTGGTTTGTTCATTTCTACACTCTTTATGATAATTATCCAACAATCCATTGGAAATTTGTATGAGCTGAACAAAGCCAAAAGCACTTAAGACAAACCTGAAATATCGAAACGACAGCAAGACTCATAGTACTTTTGGCGAAATACCAATCAAATTAAGTCAATGTATATAAACTTGTGTGCTGTGCTATTTTTTTAAATAATGACATAAATGAAACTTTAAGAAAAAATTAAATATAGTAATATTTTAGGTAGTTTTAGCTGAACTTTGGTTTTGTTTACTATTACTCTTTTTTGGTTACTTTGCTTACATTATTTCGCTTCTCTAGAGACCTCATACTTTATAATAAAAATTATGTGATATATATTTTTTTAAATGACATAAATGTAGGTTTAATTACAAAACAAAAATAATGTAATACCTTACTTTGTTTTTGCTTAAGTATAATTTCTCTTTCTATTTCTCTTATTTGGTCATATTTCGCTTCTCGGAAGATCTCATTATTTATAATAAAAATATTTGTATAAATTTCTTAAAAATTTTTAAGCTGATAAAAATCGAATTTTGAGCATTATAATATAAAAATATTTTAATATTCAATTTCTTAGTTTATGCTGTCAGATTATTTCAAGTGTATGCTTCAACTCAGCTGGTGTAATCAAAGAGTCAGCTTTTGGCTGGCTTTTTTCTCTTTTTTTGGTTTTTGTGTGGCCAAATTGGATGCATTTCTGCGCAAGTGATCAGCAGTGATCAGTTGTGATCAGTGATCAGGTTGCCCACCCGGCAAATGGCAAACAGCGGAACGAGCCCCAGAGCCAAAGCAAATATCATTGTCAAATGCGCTTTTAATTGATGTAGACAGCGCCCGTACATATTGGACAGCCGAGCTGGACACTCGAGCTCGAGTTGGAGCTGGAGCTGGAGCTGAAGCTGGAGTTGGAGTTGGAGTTGGAGCACAGCTGACAAGCGCACATTAGCAATAAAATATCTAATTGGCGTCTCTTAGGCAACAACAATAACAACAACAACAATAATAACAAGTCAAGTCAAGTCAAGAAATGAAAATTTTCATAATACGTTTTCGAGTGCTTTTTGTTGGATTTTTGTTTGAAGATTTGCTTTGAGTCTATTTGTGTTACAGTTTCTTGGTCCGTGATTTATGCCGGCTAGCATTAAATTTATTTCATTTTTAATGAGTAATTTACACAAAATTGCATTAATTTGACAAACACATGCCATGGCGACAACTCATGGCAAATTTCTGACATTTCCTTGATTTATATATCAAATCGCATTGAATAGAATCGAGTTCGAGCAAAAGGAGCGTAAACGATCTTGACAATTAATCCAATTACTTATGATTTTGTGCATACATATATACTTTAATTATCTCTTTGCTATTAATTTGAATTTAATTTCCAAATGCCGCCGCATTCCGCCTGCGGCTGTGAGTTGCCAACATGAACGAGCGCTGAATGAAGTGTTGCCAATTAAGCGGCGCATGCAATGAGCGCGTGCATTGCGTGGCAATGTTGCAACGATTTCCATATGCGATTCCCGGCGTATCGAAAACGGACGCAGATCAAACGACGCCCCGGACTTGGATTGAGATGATGATTTAATGTCACAGCAGCCCGTTGACCATAAATGCTGCGTTTAAATTAATATGTACGTACGTCACCTAATGAAGCCAGCGGCGAGCTGCGAACGGCCAACGGCGAGCGGCGAGCGGATCGCAGACGTGATCAACGCGCTGCGACGGTATTTTTGGAATTTTTACAACACCAACAGTGGCTGGCCAGACAGCCAGCGGCCGGATCGTTCCAGCGCTACACACTTGCCATTTACCATTAGCAATAAAACAAAACAAGTAAGAAAGCTCTAGTTAAGACTGCTCGACTACGAGATCCTCTGAACCCTTCGAGGAACTGATATTTCAATAATTATTTGCTTCTTTTCTGCAAACACAAACAAAATATAACTAAAATCGAAATTCTATTATATACACATGAATCTATATTAAATATTTGAGTACTCTAGCTCTAAGGATTTAGGAAATATAATTTTAAAACTGATTTTCGATAAGGTTTTTAATCGATAACAAAATAATGGTAATAGTTATCGATTTTTTGAAAACAAGTTCGATCTAAGTGTGGATTACGCGGAACTACAAAAAAAATTTCACGTCTCCAGCTCTTATATCTCTTGAGATCGAAGCGTTCACACATAGAAGAACCCAGCTCGTCACCCAGATTAAGGCTATATATATACTTGATGGGGTCTGCCACGCCTCCATCTGCCTGTCACAAACATTTTATCAAAACCAATATACCCTGATTTCCCAATTTCAATTCGTTCAGGGTATAAAAACAACGACGAAAAAAAGACATTACGAAGCGAAGAAGAAACGAAATGTTTGCAAAAATAGTGCGAATGCGAGTAGCGTTGAATTATGGTAAAACACCTAGGCCATGATTTATAGTTGTTGTAAATAAAGAAATTAAAATGCATTTATGGGCAACAAACGGGCAGTCAAGTGGCCAGGCAGGCAGGCCGGCAAGCAGCCATAAAGGCAGCTTCTGTTTAAATGAAAAGCTGAAACTAATTGCCAAAATGTTGATAAGATTTGTTTTGGCAACACCCCCACTCCACTACGTGTGTGTGTGTGTGTGTGTGTGTGTGTGTGCAGGCAAAGTGTCCTTAATTAAAATTTTGTTGCATGCTAGGCTAGCTGCAAAATGTTGCCAATATTAATGTGGCTCTGTAATTGGTTTCTCAAGACCAAGTCACGTTAAGTCTATTACAAGAAATGCATTTTGAGCGGGTGACGCGACGATTGCATAACACCACTTACTGTTACTGTTGTTGTTGCTGCTGCTGCTGCTGCTGCTGCTGTTGTTGTTGTTGTTGTTGTTGCTGTTCGTTTGACAAGCAGGTTTAAGCAGTGCAGTGCCTGCCAAGCAGTCGAATGGAAAAGAAAAGCCGCCATTTTGATTTCCAGCTGTGTTGCTATAAATTAACACTAAAAGCTCATCGTAACCGAGTCGTCCCATGTCCAGGGGGCATGCGACAAATTTATGCTCACACAGAAACCCACACACCTGCACACACACACACACACACACACACACACACACACGTTTGCATAGGCAAGTGCAACTGTAATTGGTTTCTGCATCTGCAACATTTAAGCCAAACCAACTAACGACTGAACATCGCATCGTTGCGCACTTGTTGGCCATTTGGCTCCATCCGAATTTGGTTAGCCTGAGCCACTAAATGTTTAGAACAAGCTCGTTAAACGTTTTCGAATTCCACTGCGCTATAAATTCTGACCAAAATGTTGCTAATGATGTGTTATGAAAGGCATTCATAAATCGTTTGATTCCATTGCAACACTTTGCCAAAGGCGGGCAGACCCAGCAATTAATTTACTGATCACATCGTATGGTATTTGTTAGCAGCTAGTTGGAGTTGATAAAGTTGTTGGAGTTCTATGTGTAGGTAGGGTTAAAAATAAAATATGAAAAGGGTTATATTGGTTCTTCTAATCAAATTATTGTGCACTAAGTGAATTTTAGTTTGTTTTTTGTTTCTTACTGTTGATAATACATCCTATCTCCCTGCATCTATGTATATATTTTTTTTATTTTGTTCTTATTTTTTCATCTCTCTCTTTCTCTAGTTCCTTTCCATTCTATGAATCTATTACATTTCACTTCTTATCGTTCCCCTTTATTATCTCTCTCGCTTTTTTTGGCTCTCTCTATTTTCTCTCTCTTGCTATCTCTCTGCCTTTTCTTTTCGCTTCCTCTTTATCTTTATCTGTTTGTTTCTCTGTTTCTTAATCTCTGGGTCTGTACTTCTATCTGTCTCTGTTTCTCTCTCTCTCTCTCTCTTTCTCTCTCTCTTTCTCTCTCTCTCTCTCGCTCTCTCTCTCTCTCTCTCTATCTGTCAGTTTGAGAGCACTTTCTCTATCACTATCTATATTTTTCTCTCGATCGTTGACTCTTTTTGTCTGTGTCTCTTATTCATCCGCAATGTCTCTCTCCCTCTCTCTCTATCCTTTTTTCTCTCGTTCCTTTTCTCTCTCCCTCTCTCTCTCTCTCCATCTCATTCTCTCTGTCTCTTCTCACCTTTCTTTTGATCAATCTATTTGACTCTCTCTCTCTCTCTCTCTCTCTATCTCTTTCCTGCTCTCTTGAGCAATCTCTATTATTGCCATTATTTTTCTCCCTTATATTTTCATTATTTCTTTTAAATAATTTCTGTCTCTTTCCCTCTTCATCGCTATCCCTCTCTTTCTTTGTGTTTCCATTTAAATTGTTGCTATTGTGGGTGGCAAGCAATCGTAGTGCTCGCTACTACATCAGGTCCTAGCCATAAGTGACTTTTAGCCCAGGCACGCTACGATCACACACGCGAATATCTCACATGCAGCACATGGCAGCAGCAAGCGCCTCAGCTGTAGCAACTTTTGCCGGCCAGCGACTCGTGTGGGTTCATCGCATGGTCGCGCGTGCCCGGCCAGAAGCCAACAATTATATTGGACGACCCCTGTGATCCGCTGCAGCTACAGCTCGGCCAGCGTTTGGGTGAATGGCGCCAGGCAATGGACAAGATGCAAAGACTTTCAAATGGAAAGCATACATATATGGTTTTCCGCATGGCACATGGGATTAAGCAGTCAAGAACTTAGTTTATTCATAGAGCATGACACCTGCTAAAGCCACTTATTTATTATTGATAAGCTAAAAACTGGTTGATCTTTCCCACGGTGAGTTGCCAATGGCAACAGCAGCAGCAGCAGCAGCATCAACAGCTAAGCAAAGAATTGCATGTGTGCAGAATAGTGGAGGATCGGGTGTCAAAAGTAAAGCCTAACCCAAAGCAGACTGAAACCTGTTAAAACTAATGCCTTATTCAAATAGTAGCACTAGAGATGTATCTATATATGTAGATGATATAGATATGCGAGGGTTGGCTGAAGAGTTTAGTGGTGATCAAATAAAAGGAAGAGGAAGAGATAGACTATATATGCAGATATATGTATTATAAATAAACGAGGGTAGTATGAAAAGTTGTAAGTTCGAAAATTAAAATATATGTATAGAGGAAAAGAAATTGTAAGATTACAAAATTTTTTTAAAATATTATATTATTTCCGACCTTATTTTGGAGCAGCTTTCATTCATAATGTAGGCAATAGATCAATAGTCGATTTCTATCATTCATAAAATAATGTCTTGATTCTTGACGCTTAATAGAATCTGGGTCATATTCAATAGTTGTTTCTCTGGACTCTAATTTTTAAACACTTGAAGTTCATATTTAATAGTTCATTCATGCTTACATTTTCGGACTGTGCGACGAAATGTCTAAGTCATGATATACCTCACAATTGCGATTGAAATAATTATATAAATAATTATAAATAAAATTTAAATTTACATTTAATTTATAATTTTAGTTTCAATTATTTTTAAATATTTTCTTCAGCATTCCATTTTAATATCTTCTTTAAATCAAATATAAATAAATATACAAAGCTATATTTAAAAAGATTACAAACTAAATTTCAATTAAATTTGAGTTTTGATTAAATTTATTTATTTTATGTAATATAGAAAACATTACAGCTTCATTTTTAAATCCTCCATATATTCGCCTCAAGCTCGCAAACTTTTCAAACCCACCTCGTGCTATAGTGTAACAGGTAACAGGACTAGCGAGCGCAATGCGTCAGCTGTGCGAATCACGAGAAATCGGCAAATGTTGCTCATGTTGCCAAGCTGAAGGCAATCTATGGCAATTGCGCGGGCAGTTGTTCCAAACAATCATGACTTGGCCCAGCCAGCCCAGTGTTCAGCTCAACTGCTCCAGCATCATCAACAAGAGCAGCAGCAACCGCAGCAGCAGCAGCATCTGATGATGATGATAAATGTGTCGTTTGCTCTGTGGCAGTTCACATGAAAAACACATTACGCGCCAGCGTTTCTTAATGTACAATAATGATGGAAAAATCATGACACAAGCCTCACTCAATAATGTTGATAAATCAAAGCAAATAAATCTGTGCTCAATAGATATATTGTAAATATGTGTATATATATAGCTGAGAGCCAACAGGAACCACATTGACAGCCATATAAAGCGATTTGATGACTTCTATTCCGATAGGGCATACGCCGTTCGGCACGATTTGGTTGCCATTTTTTGTCTGCTGTCTGTTGACATGGCCAGAACCACAAAAGTTATGAACCTGCGCTGATCCGCTGGAAGCAGCAGCCCCATATACCACATGCATGTGGCACGTACATAGCTAAAAGAAATATAGACACATGCTTGTACATATATGAAACAGCAACAAAATCAATGTTTAGCAACATGTTGCCAGCCGCCGCCGCCGCCGCAGCAGACTTGTTGACGGCAGCCTTTGTCTTGGCTGGCTGATTATACCTGGTGCATATGCTACAAGCGGGTAGATAGATTATGGTGAAAATATATAAAAATTAATAAAACTATTTCTAAATTTATATATTTCTATATTGCGAATTTCTATTTAGCTTCTTACAGCTGAGCTAATAGTGCTGCAAAGCAACATAACATATTTCTGTTAATATTAACAGAAGCAGGCTAATGAGCTTACATTCTGTAGACCGCAGGGTAAACTGTTAAATAATTTAAGATAGTATATCAAAGAAGTATTTTTGTTTCAAAATTATCACATACCCGTATATACTTTAAGTTACAAAAGAGTCTAAGACAGAAGCTGTCCAAAAAATGTATAAGTACTATTATTTACAGCTATATATATTTATATATGTAATAGGAACTTCCTATATGTATATCTATAAAACCTTTTCTGAATTTACATGCAACAAATTGGATCTGCAAAAGATCGCAGGTAAAGCAGCTAGTATAGCATAAGGATTGCTCTTAATCATAAAGAAAACTTAGGAAAATTTTTGAAAAATCTTATCTACTTTACATACATATTCAAAAACAAACACGAGTATTGCTATTGGGTATAACTAACTGCAGCATATTCGTTCAAAGTTTAAAAAATACTATAAAAAGTTACTAGCTACTTGAATGTATGAGAAGAGAACAGATCAAGAGAGTATATCTAAGATTATGAAAAACAGTATCTAAGAAAAGTAGTATATCATAGAAAGAATATATTTTTGGTATACCATATAATAGTATATCAAATATATAATGGTATATCAAAAATTTTATATCTTTCATTCATAATAAATCCACCATTACTATTGTATTCAATATTTGTACAGTATATATTTCCGATATACTACGCAACCTATAATAATAGATCTCATAATGAATTATTTTTGTATTTCAAATTTTTACAGTCCAGGTACACTACCAACTCCTACTCCAATCTCAAGTCTACATGCACAACTAGAGTATTTGCTAGTCGAGCAATAAATAACTACAAACTAGCCTAATGTATGTTGTTATTGTTGTCGTTGCTCCCCTTGCTGTTTAAACCATTAAAATATATAGCTAGTGTTATTGCTGTCAATATGAGCTTGGCAGTGGATTGCAGAGGGAAGAAAAACAGCAACAACAACAACAACAACAGCAACAACACATGTCAGCGAGCCTGTTAGGCTAGTTAATAATGTTGCTGCTGCTGTTGCTGATGCTTTGTTGCTGATGATGATATGGATGTAAGTAAGCATAATCACGATCTAATTTATTTACAAATTTTTGTGTTGAAATCAAACGTTCGAAGTCGTGTTTAAAAGGTTCTTTATGATTTATGCGAGCGTTGAAAAGCCAAAATGTGTGTATGGAGTGTGTGTGTGTGTGTATGTGTGTGCCAAGAGCTTCTCACAGTCTGAGACCAATTGATGGACATCGTTGCAGCACAGCCGTCCAAGTGGATGCTATGATGAGCAATTGGCATCCAGCTACACAAACTCTAGATAATTTAGTTTTTTTTTTTCTTTCATCTCATTCAATTGATGGGCATTGTGCCCGAATGGCAGGCTAATCCTAATGTATCCAGGTTCTATTCAGCAATTGCTGTGAAACGTTAATTTAGATTTATGGCTCAAATCGCAACTAGCTTGATGTGTTGTGCAACAGGCAGGCAGGCAGGCAGCCAGGAAGGCAGGTAGGTTGGCCGTGCGAATGCTCCAACAGACGCAAATGGGCAGCTATTGCATGTGGCACATTTGTCATGCGGCTGATCGTGTGCTCCAGCTGCCGCTGCCGCTGCTGCTGCTGCCTGATGGGATTGCGGCCAGGAAACACAAAACAAATTTTATTTACGTGCTAGCAATAGACACACACTTTGATACTCTTACCATGCAAAATCATGAAAACTTCAAAGTTGATGTGAGCATGGCTAAAGACTTTAATTAATTGGCGATCCCTTCACTGTTATGTGCATGAATACCAACATACATACATATGTAAGTATATAAACAAATATATATATAATATAATATATATGTGTTTGATCCGGCCCTGCTTAAATACTAACATACTTACATTTGAATGAGCAAAGCGAAGCAAATAAGAGAAAGCATCCATCTTACTTACGCGCCCTATGCTTACGGCACTCAGGATCCTCACTAAATGGAAGTGCGAGAGAGCGAGGGAGACTAGCAAATACGAGGTGAATTTGTTGAAAAAGTTAGCCCTAGTCGTCTCATCTCTAAATGCATTGCCTGCCATACTCCCATCTCTACATGTTAGGAGGGCAGTCAGCATGTGTTGATAAATTAGTCGATTTCGTTGATTGCGAGGCGGCGGCAAATGTTGCATTTGCTGCAACTGCATGTCATGTCACAGCCAAATAAACATATCAGCATGATAAATATGCGACCCATAAGCAACATCACTTATCGGACAGTGTCCGGGCTACACGCAAAGCGAAGGACAAGCGCATAAATCAGTTGCGTTCCTCTTTTTTAATCGCTGATTTCCGCTTCGCTGGAAATGAAAACGGAGCCAGAAACTGGTTTGCCATTTTGGAATGGGAACGAGCGCCCGAGCAAGCAGAACTATATGGGACGGCCCTCGTACACTGCACAAAACTGCGGCACAGTCGTTGTTGTTGTTATAGTTGTTTACATTTTAAATGTTTACTAAATATTACATTGTTTATTAAAATACACACATCTCAATTAGCTTGGTTTTTGTTGTTGTTTTTTTTCTGGTTGTATTTATCGCAAACTCTGCACACTTGTTGCTCTAGTTGTTGTTTGTTGCTGCTGTTGCTCTTGTTAAACAGTAAAACTTAATTTTACAAAACCTTAGCCTCGGAGAGATCGTCCAAAGGCTTGCTGGGTGGCGGAATCTTGTACTCCGTCTCTGGGGTCTCGTAGATCTTCTCCTCCTTGGGCTCAACCACAGACACATTGTCGGGCAGTGGCTTCTTGGGTCCAATCTTGTTCTTGGGATCGTAGGGCAACATGATCTTAACCTTGATGCCAAGCACGCCCTGGCGCAGCAGAACGTGACGTGTGGCAGTCTCGACATAGTCGTTGCATGGATCACCAGAGTGAATCATGAGTCCATCGACGAACTTCATCGACTTGGCACGCTGACCACGCAGCTTGCCAGAGACAACAACTTCACAGCCCTTGGCGCCCGACTCCATGATGAAGCGCAGCACACCATAGCAGGCGCGACGCACAGCCAGACCTCCAGTCAGCTTGTAGCGCAGAGACTCAGCCTGGGCGATGGCGCAGAGACCGCGAGTGGCCACCTTCTCGGCGTACAGTTCGATGCGGCCGGTTTCGAAGTTGAAACGCTTCTGAACCATGGCGGTGAGCTCGCGAATGCGACGGCCCTTCTCGCCCAGCACTTGCTGGGTCTTGGTGGCCATGATGATGATCTCAGTGCGGGAAGGGGTCACACGCACCTCAACACCGGAGTAACCATCCTCGGCGAGCTCACGAGTCAGGAACTCGTTCAACTCAGCCTTGAAGATACCGTCGGAGACGAACTAAAAGAAATTACAAATTACAAATTGTTAGGCGGGCACACTTCAATTTCAAAGGTATAACATAATTATCATTGCTGGTCGTTGTTGTTGTTTTTCAAGCTCATGCTGAATGGGTGCTCCACGCCTGCCACAGACGCCCGCGATTTGAGGTTAACTTTGGTTTGGGTTTGTTTTTTATGGTTCCCGCATGGATTGCTCACACAACTTTAAACACCCAACACTTTCGCAGGGGCAGTGCACTTTTCTGTTTGTATTGCAATGCAATTTTCGTTTAATTACCTTACGTTTCTTTGAAATGTTTAGGTTCATGTTCATTTCATACGACTCGCACGGAACGTGGTCAAAAAGAAAGAAAGAAGGCGACCTGCTTTACCGATAACATGGCCGTCGCGCACACTGCTTTGCCAGCTGTAGGGTTGCAAGTTAAATATACCTACTCTCATATTGTACACTAATCGATATGCTTATTACAATTAATTTTTAAATATTCCACAGTTAAGAAACCTCATTCCACTCTTTTTATTACTATAGACTGCTTTTTAATTAATATCTTCTTAACAAAAGCTTATTTCGCCAGAAATTTGAAACAGCTGAGCCCCGTCAGCCGATAGCTATAAATCAACCCTGAAGTGTCTGCCAGCTGTTGAAATGGGCATACACAAAACAATCGACAACCACCTCACCAATGCAACTATAATCGATGCAAATATATATTGACTTATCAATAACTGCATCGATAATTTTACAGCTGTAGAACAAAGCAGCAACCAAATTGCGTCTCATAATTGAAAACGAAAATAAATAACAAGTTCTGCAGAATTCAATCAGCAAAATGTCGGAAATAAAGGCGTTGGAGCACGCCACACTCAAAGTGCCATACGAAATACTAAACAAACGCTTTCGATCTGCTCAAAAGATTATCGACCGTGAAGTTGACCAAGTAATGAATGTTTCGCGACAAGTGGAAAAGGCCTTGGACGCTGAGCAGCCGCCCATATTGTCAGATGTTGCCAAGTTAATGGGCAATGTGGCACAAAAACTTCAGGTGCTCAAACGCAAAGCCGATGAGAGCATCAATGACGAATTGAGCGTCACGCAGATATGCAAACGCAAGCTCCATCATCTCAAGGGCATCATGCCTCGCTGCAGTGGAGACATGTTTCCTGGTACTGTCGATCAGTGGAAGCGCATACGTATCGATCGCCTGGTCATCGAACATCTGTTGCGCATGGGCTACTACCAGACGGCCGAGGAGCTGGCGACACGCACTGAGGTGCGTCATTTGACTAACGTGGATATATTTCAAACATCGCGTGAGGTGGAGGAGGATCTGGCTAATCATAGCACCACTAAGTGTGTGCTCTGGTGCATTGACAACAAGTCCAAGCTACGGAAAATCAATTCCACCATTGAATTCAGCTTGCGTGTGCAGGAGTTTGTCGAGCTCGTGCGTCAGAATCAGCGCCTGGAGGCAGTCAAGCACTCGCGTCGCTACTTTCCAGCCTATGAGAAGACCCAGTTGAATGAGATTTGTCACGTCATGGCGCTGTTGGCCTACCCGACCGACTCGGAAATGGAGCACTGCAAGAAGTACATGGATCCCAAGCGCTGGGAACAGCTCGTACTGGACTTTCGTCACGAGAACTACCGCCTGTTCCAGCTGTCCAATACATCTGTCTTCTCGGCAGCCATACAGGCCGGCCTCTCGGCGCTGAAGACGCCCCAATGCTACTCTCAGACCTGCCGCAATCTCAATTGTCCCGTCTGCCAGGACGATTTCCACCAGATTGCGCTCAAGTTGCCATACTCTCACTGCGTGCAGAGTCGTCTCATCTGTCGCGTCACTGGCTTGCCCCTGAACGAGCACAACCAGCCGATGATGCTGCCCAACGGACAGATCTACGGGCGACTCGCCTTGCCGAAGATAACCCAAGAGGATGGCACCGTCACCTGCCCGGTGACGAAAGTTAAGTTTACAAAACCGAAAATCGACAAGGTATTTATCATGTAAGCCGAACGAAGCAGTCTTGGGAAGTGTCAGACTTTGTTAAACTTTAATCCCCTATATAGATATATACTATCATTACCATTAAGCCAGAATCGACTATATATATATATATATTTTGTATAACTATATTTCTATTATGTATGTATCTAAGTGTGGCGCCCAACGTTTTCCAACAACTGCGCATTTGAATTTCGATTACGATTACGTTAGAGTTCTTCATCTTCAACCAGATTTGATTCTCCTCGTCGCTGCGCCGTCGCAGCTCTATTGATTTTTCCGGCAGCGCAGTCAACAGCAGCAGCGGCAGAGGCAGAGGCCGTATGTCGATGTTGATTCATGCTGTGCGGAGCGAAGCGAACGAGCAGCGTTATTTAATTTCTTCCTAAGTGAAAAAAAAAACTATTCAAATATATCAATATAAATAAAGAAAAATTCATATAAATAAGCAAAACGTAAAGCGTTTCAAATTCTTCTCGGGTTTCCCATTTCATTTGCACCTAAACTCGAGTTGTTATTGTTATTGTGATTGTGGCAGCTCAGCTGCGAGAATGCATAGGAAACTGTGAAAATTGACAAATGCAAATAATTAATTCAACAGCACAAGCAGCATCTAGGTAAACAGCTGCGTTTGCTCCCCAAACAACAACAACAACAAACAGATACATAAACAGTAAACTAGATACGAAGACGTTCAACCCCCACGGCCTAAACCCACCACCACCGTCATTTCCACCTCAACTCATACCACCACCACTACTTTTAAAAGGCAGCAACAACAACAACAGAGGCTCATCTGTAACTGTAAACCCGCTCGTAAGCATTAGGCAATATGGCTTTGGACTTTGTGGCCACCTACAAGGTGCTGGTGCTCGGTGACTCCAATGTGGGCAAGACGTGCATTGTGCACAGATATTGCGATGAGAAGTACTACGACACATACATCTCCACAATCGGTGAGTGCTGCCATAGATGATACACACACAAATGTATATATACATATATATACACTCTTTTGTCTGGCTTCAACAACCAACAAAAACATCCTTTATCTCTCTGCCCAGGCATTGACTTCAAACAGAAACTCATTAACCTGGATGGTGTGCCCATAAAGCTGCAAATCTGGGACACAGCCGGGCAGGAGCGCTTTCGCACATTAACCACGGCCTACTATCGCGGCGCCATGGGCATTCTGCTGATGTACGATGTCACCAATCTGGAGAGCTACAACAACTTGTCCTACTGGTTGCGCAACATACAGGAGAACGCCTCCCCAGATGTGGTCAAGGTGCTCGCTGGCAACAAATGCGAATGCTCAACGACACAGCGCATGGTGGACAAGGACAGAGGCGAAAAGGTAAGCGAGAAGCTGAACAACTATGAGAGAGGGAATATGTAAGACGTATTTGTGGATAAATAATAGATAAATGTATAAGAATAGTCGAGAGCCAATCAGATATGCATAATTAAAGAAAAGTTTTTGTTTCTGACATAAATTAGATTCAACTGTGGGGGTTAAGAGAGCAATTTATATGAAGTGAGGGCAAGTTGCAGATATATTTAGAAAAATTGGAAATATATGTGATATGCACATAAAATTTATATATAATTTGATAGATATGTGAGTTGGAAATTCGGTATAGATAATAGATATATACAGGGTGTCTCAAAAATCATGCAAGAAGAAATTTTAATAGAAAACATAGGTTTATTATTAAAAACAATTTTTTTTATTGATTTTTATAGTATACAGCATAGGGTTATGCATGGATTATCCATGTTATTATATTTTCTTAGAAATACAGAAAATATAGTTATGTACATATTATATAAGAAAATATGATATCCCAGAGCTGACATATAATATATATAGATATATATGTTCATATATTAGTAGTAAAGAGAAAAGTCATAGATAGCATGAATTATAGATATATAAGGTTATTTATGATCACTTTAAAACACTCTGTAATACAAAATGATCTTGTATAAACATATGTATGTATTTTATTTAGTATGACTTTCTGTTTTTAGTTACATACGTGATAATAAATGATATTGTTGATCAGATAGACATATCTGGGGAATAGTTTATTATTAGTCAATAGACGCAAATATAAAAAGTATATTATATATAAGTAAGTGTGTAAAACGAAAAGCAGATACTGAAATTATACTATAGATCTATAAAAGTAGAATGCAGTAATGAGATGATACAAAGGAAAGCAGAAAAAGAATACTAAAAGCTAAAAATGAAATAAATTATAAATATATAAATCTATATCTATCAATTATATAAATATAGTAAAAGAGATCCGCCCAAATCGCTGTTCAATTTTTGTTTTATATTTATTAAATTCTCCGTTATTATTCCCAAAAACTAATTCGATTCCTCCCTTTGCAGATTGCCGAAAACTTTGATATGCCCTTTTTCGAGGTCTCTTGCAAATCGAATATCAACATTGAGGATGCATTTTTATCGCTGGCTCGCAAGATACGTGAACAGCGCGAGAGACGAGTAAGTTTACTAAATAAACTATAGTTGAAAGTAATCTAAATAAATAATCCCTTTCAGGGCGACAATTTCGACAATGATGATAAACAGGACAAGAAATCGCCCGGCTCAAATGGCCTGGGCACCTTCAGTCTGGGCAGCTTGTCGGGCGAGAATCGCTGCACCTGCTAAACTCCCCTTAGGAACGCTGAGACACCCTGAGCCGCTGCCACCTGAACAAGTGGTCCACAATGATAACCATTGTACAGCGCCAGCAGCAGCAGCAGCAGCAGCAACAATTCATGTAGCCAAGTTTGTGCAAGTTATTAACAATAACGCTAAAAAATTATAAACAATTCAAGAAAAATTCATTTGAAATGCATGAAGCGAGTCGAGTCGAGTCGAAGCCTATGTAAAACGTACAGATTGTGCATTTTTTAAGATAGTCCAAGAATAGCATAATAATTATAATAATAATTAAAATAATAATAATAATTTTTAGCATATTCGTGCAAATACATAAACATTTTTACATTCACTAACTCGTGTACTCGTTAAGCTAAATAAGTCTAAATATATATATTGTATAAATCTATGCGAATACAAAATCTGAATGTAAGCCTGTAACGATTTGTTACAACAACAACTTTTAAAGTGAAACACAAAACTTAGTAAGGTCTCTATGTGGACTGGTTTTGCTTGGATCTGATCAATTATACATGCATATTACAAACCAAAACCAAAACCAATCTCAATTGCTCAATTTTTATTGCCATAGGTCAATTAGGGATTTAAGTGGTTCCATTTCCGGTATCTATTCTATCTAGCTGCGGCGCCTAGCAACCGAAAAATGTCCACAACGCTGATGGATACGTCACTCCTTTGAGGAGGAGCTCGCAATAGATACAAAAATTATTCAGTTCGATTTTCGTGCTTGCCATGAAAGGGTTTCGTAACAAGGCCAGCTCGCTGCCCATATTCAATGGACGGATTACGGATGCCACCACATTGACGACCACCTCACTGCAGCCGGTGGCCAGTCGCAAGCTGAGCTCGCGCGGCACAGCCTCAGTTTTTACCATAACCGATGGCAACATTGGCCACGTGCCCAGCACTTCGCTGGCCGAGGCGATGGCCATCAGTCAGGTGGCTCCTCCACCACCGCCGCCCCTGCCACTGGCATTGGTCAAGGAGGAGGAGCAGCAGCAGCAGCAGCTGAACATAGCCGGCACCGAGCTGGCCAACTATGAGAAGGTGCGCGTGGTGGGTCAGGGCTCGTTCGGCATAGCCATACTGTACAGGCGCAAGGTCGATGGCCATCACATTGTCTTCAAGCAAATCAATCTGAGCGAGCTGACGCCGCCAGGTCGCGATCTGGCCATGAACGAGGTGGAGGTGTTCTCCAAGCTGCATCATCCCAACATTGTCAGCTATCTGGGCAGCTTCATCAAGGACAATACGCTGCTCATCGAGATGGAGTACGCGGACGGCGGCACCCTGGCCCAGATCATAGCCGAGCGACAGGGCAAACAGCATTTTCCCGAGCGCTACATCATCGCGGTCTTTGAACAGATCTCCAGCGCCATCAACTATATGCACTCGGAGAATATACTACATCGGTATTGAGTTGGGATATATGTATATATAGAGAGAGATAGATATAGACACTTTTATGCTTCATTCACAGCGATCTGAAGACGGCCAATGTGTTCCTCAATAGGCGTGGCATTGTCAAGATTGGCGACTTTGGCATATCGAAGATCATGAATGCCAAGATCCATGCCCAGACTGTGCTGGGCACGCCCTACTACTTCAGTCCGGAGATGGTGAGGGGAATTACTTATATATTCTGATTCTAGTTAACAACTCTGTCTGCAGTGCGAGGGCAAGGAATACGACAACAAGAGCGATATTTGGGCCTTGGGCTGCATTCTGGGCGAGCTGTGCTGCCTGAAGAAGACCTTTGCTGCCTCCAATCTCTCCGAGCTGGTCACCAAAATCATGGCCGGCTCCTATACACCTGTGCCGCTGGGCTATACCTCGGGTCTGCGCAGTCTGATGGCCAATCTGCTGCAGGTGGATGCAGCACGTCGACCCACTGCATCCGAGGTGCTCGTCTACTGGATACCGCTCATCTTTCGCAGTCTGGGCAAGAATAAAGGGTAAGTTGTCAGGAAATTACTGGAGATTAATTGTATTCTAACCCACATCCTGCTCTAGTTACACCTATGAGGACAATCTCAGCAGCAATGGCAGCCAGCTGGCAGCTCCAACTTCTCTCTTTGCCAGCTGCAGCAATTTGGCCATGGAGCTGCCCACGGCTCAAACCCAAACGCGGAAGCTGATGAGCGCTGAGACAGTGGCGCCACATGAGGTGATCGAGAGACGGTAAGTTAAGGGATTACTAGGAGTTCAATATACATATATATACATTCCCAGCTCCGTGCTCTACCAGCTGAAGGCGTTTGGCAACAGCTTCAGCATGAGTCCCATTCAGCTGCCGCCCAAGGCCTTGATTGTCTGCGTGGCCATGAGCGAAACCCACTTTGTGGTCATCAATGATGACGGCTCGGCCTATGCCTGGGGCGAGGGCACACACGGCCAGCTGGGCCTGAGCTCGCTGGAGACCTGGAAACATTATCCCGGTCTGGTGCAGAGCGTGCGCAATTATCACTTGGTCAGTGCTTGTGCCGGCGATGGCTTCACCATATTCCTCACCCAATCCGGCAATCTGCTGAGCTGTGGCAACAATGCGAAATTCGCGCTCGGCCAGGAGGAGCAGAAGGATTACTTTACGCCCAAGCTGATAGCCAAGCTGGCGGATGTGCGCATCGAGCAGATTGCAGCTGGCCTGCATCATGTCCTGGCGCTGAGTCGCGAGGGCGCCGTTTACGTCTGGGGCACCAGCGTGTCGGGCGCCCTTGCGCTGGGCAATTACCAGCAGCAGCAGTGAGTGGGCATAGTCAACTCAAAAATCAAAAGTTTCCCTCTAACGTGCCCTAATCCTGCACAGAAAACATCCACAGAAGATATTGTTGTCGCATGTCAAGAGCAAAGTTTCCAAGATTTACTGCGGCCCGGACACATCCGCCGTGCTCTTCAGCAATGGGGAGCTGCACGTCTGCGGCAGCAATGAATACAACAAACTGGGCTTCAATCGTCCTGGCAGGATCACAGCGTTTGTATGCCAAGACTTGTCATCTTATCCTTTTTCTTTCCCTGCTTTACATATGTATATCTTCTTCTAGAAAAAGCTGCAGCTGCCTTATAAAGTGCTCAACGCTTGCTTCTCATGCACCCATTCGGTGTTCCTGGTCGAGGGCGGCTATGTCTATACCATGGGACGCAACAAGGAGGGGCAGCGTGGCATACGACACTGCAATGCCGTGGAGCATCCCACCTTGGTGGATGCCATACGCGCTCGTTACATTGTGGTTGGTCATGAATGCAGCGAGTCGTCCAGTATTCCCATCTGACTAACTTCCCCTCATTTGCAGAAGGCCAATTGCAATGATCAGTGCACCATTGTTGCCTCCGAGGACAACATCATCACTGTGTGGGGCACGCGGAATGGCCTGCCTGAGATTGGCTCCAGCAGCAGCGGGCTGGGCCTGGAGGTCTGCACGCCCAATGCCGACCTGGAGCTGGGCAACAACACAGCCGCCTTTACCAATTTCCTGGCTTCGGTCTACAAGTCGGAACTAATCATGGAGCCTGTGGATATATTGGCGTAAGATGAGCAAGTCTGAAAACTTCCTTTTCCTATAAATCGTTTGCCTCCTCTGCAGTCTATACTCATCCAAGGAGCAGTGCGAGCGTGGCTACTATGTCCAGGTGAACGATGTATTTCCACTAGCTCACAGCGTCCTGGTAATGGTCGAAACCACAACGCCTTTGATATCCTCCTTTGAGGGCTAAACAATTGACCTACAATATTACATATATGTAAATTATCTCTCTTAGTTCTTTTTTAATTCATAAACATTTGAAATTAAATTCCGTTTATTTTACTGATAATAACCACGTTTGGCTGCCTCCTCCACAATGGTTTGCACCGCTGCGAATGCCTCGCGAGCCGTCGGCTCAATCTCTTTGGCGGATAGGATGAACATCTCCTGGCTGTCGGCCGGACCGCGCAGCTCGAACGTAAAGGTAATTGGCACCTTCAGCTGACTATGGGCCCAGTCCTTGGAGCCGCCACTAGATGGATAGATAGTCTCATAGATACTTCCACTCTTGTAAACGCGTCCCGTCAGCTCCTTGATGCGTGCCGCAGCCAGTTGGCCAATCTCCTTCAGGTCCGCATAGTTCTCCACACGCTCGGCCGTGTGGCCATAGGGGAACATGATCAGCTGCGAGTAGCTGTGCAGCGACAGATAGGTGCGAATACGCTCGGACTCCACATGGGTTTCCAGAAACTGCATGATGCGCTGCGTTTCCACCTCGCTAGCGGCAGCTGGGCCAGAGAAATCGTATTTACAGGGATTGCCGCTGGCGCCTGTGGTGTTCCAGCTCAGTGGGAAATTGCGATTGAGATCGACGCCACGGCAAATGCCAAAGATCTGGCGATTCTTGCGCCACATGCGATCCCCAGTGAAGCTATAACGATAACCATCGGGATTTACTGAGGGAAAGATAAACCAGTTCTGGGAGCGAGCCAGAGCCCGAACAGCAGAGTCCTTCGAATGCAGCAGCTGATCAATAAAGTAAGTGGCAGTGGCTGGGGCGATCCATTCGCGTGCATGGATGCCACTCTCGATGAACACACTGGTCAGATTCTCTCCTCCAAAGGCCATTTTCACACCCTTGATGGGCCAGCCCTGGGTGCTCAAGCCCATGTCCAGCACTTTGACTACGTCCGGCTGATCCCGAGCTAGCTTCTCCAGCCAGCCATAGATGCTGTCCAGCTGAAAGTAACGCTTCCAGTCAAACTCTTCCGCCGGCGTGTTTTCTGGCGCCACCTCCAGATAGTTGGCATCGATGAGCTCCTGGAAGTTGTAGTTCAATATGCGATGGCTAATGTTGTAGGTGTGCAGCAGATCATCGAAGTCCGCCACTTTGTGGCCCGTCACCATAATCGTGAGTTTCTGGCCGGGCATGCGCGCATGGCCCATGAAGCCGCAGGAATCGCTAGCCTCCTCTAGCGCCTGCATGATGCCCACTTGAGTGGCGGTCGCCAGCTCCACACTGTAGATGCGTGTGTGATCATAGCGGGCCTGGGCAGCCGGTGCCTGAGCAATGGCGTTTAAGGCACATTGATCAGCCTTCGTGCAGAAGCTGGCAGCCCCAACGTAGGGGCGGAAGACCAAGCCGAAGAGCAGCAGCGGGAGCGATAACATGTTCAACCTAGAAAAGCGAAAACTTTATTAATCTGAGATTGTCAGCAACGCCTATCAAATATCACCTTTGAGAACAGCTTCGGTTATGTATGTATATGTGTGTATGTATGAATGTGTGTATGTATGTATGCGTGTACATATATGTATATGTATGCATGCATAAGCAAAACGAAAGAATAACAAAGATTATTGAGCAGAAAGTCGTACAAGGCAATAATCTTTATTTAGGTTTGAAAGCGATCCTATTACTGGCAAATTGTAAATAAATATTTGAAAATTAATAAATATGTAAACAAAGCATACTTGTAATAATATATGCCATTAATTCTTCATGTAAACACTAGTTTTATATAAATATAGATCCCAGTGTAAACAATATATGTATATGCATGTACATATGTATGTATAAGCTAATTGCTTAAATTTGATACCCTCAAAAAAATTTTTATATATAAAAACGCGCCAATTTCTTACAAAACAAAATTTATCGAGCAAGTTACTATCGATGACTTAATCGCCGCCAAATACGTTTCAAATTGTAGTCAAGTATGAAGGCATCCTGTTTGACGAGCCCGTTTAAACAATTGTCCAATTCTACGACAAATACGACCTATTTATCTTACAGGTCTAAAAATGTTAGATACCACTGGAAACAGAGACAACTTGTCGTCAAAACTAAATCCAGTGATGGCTTTTAAAAATTTTTTGTTGTGCACTTTAAAACAATACTATCGATAAGAAAGTTCGATTTTCACTTATATCGCCTGTAACCATATGATATGTTTCATATAATATTTAACGCTGGTCACCCTATCAGCTGTTTTTATTTTTAATAACAAACGCCAATGGAATCTCAATTTGATAACACAGAGTGAGTTCACCTAAATTATTTCAATAAATTAGTTAAATTTCAAATTATTAACAGCGAAAACTATTGGAATCGCTCCTCGAGAGCTGCCTTTAGCTTTGATGATGAAGATGACGTTGATCTTGGCGACGGGGGCGCTAGATCAAATACGAGACAGGCCAGTCAGAGCAGCAAATGGGATAATAATGCAATTTTTAATGACGACACCATCTCTGAGGCTAGCTTTGATAATAGCGCAGCACTAGGCACGCTGAATCATCTGTCAATCAAGGCGATACTAAGCGATGAAGCACTAAAGCTGGTGCTACAGGAACAGGCAGTGGACGATCAAATTATGCCCAAGGGTGTGACGCCTGAAGAAGAGCTAAAGCTGCTGCGTCGCCAAATACAGAGCACGCTGTACAGCCCCAATCTGGAACTAACCGCCCAGAAGTTGCTGCATGGAAAAGTAGCACCGTTGGAAATGTTTAAATCCCTGCTAGAGAAGCGTCAGCTGTTGGACGCGGTGCTGGCCAACGGTGGCGATGCGATCATTGGAGTACTACTGTTCCTCAAGCGCACGCTGAACGCCACCCAGTTCCATGGCATACTGCAGCAGCGACCCAAGGCGCTGGAGCACTATCTCAGCTATCTGCGTCAATGCGGCGATGTGAGCCACTATATTGATACGCTGCAGCGCTTCGGGCGTCATCAGGAAGCCGCTCTCAGGCAATTTCAAGCGGCCTTGGCCTGCAGTGAATTGGCCACTCGTAAGCAGCAACTGCAGCGGCTCATCGATGCATATGCGAACGCAGGAGTGGGCATAATACCGTTATATGAGCAGGTCTTTCATTCGGCATTAAAGCTGCAGCTGGTCCTGGAGAAGGAGGCTCTAGGGGATCTGAGCCAACGGCTCGGCGACAACCCCACCCCCATTGAGGTGCTCTACGTGTGCTGTGCACAAAACAAGAATTGGAAGGAACAGGACATGCTCAAGATTAGCTCACCCCAGCGCTTTGCCGCCGACCAGGAAATCTCACCAGCCCAATACGAATGGACGGCCTTGAATGAACGTGCCCAGTCACAGGCCTACGCGGACCTGGAGTGCATCTTTGAGCGTGTGTCCGGCTGGCATCCGCTCAAATCGAAGCAGTTCCACATCAGTTTCGATCTGACCCTAGCCGTACAGCGTCTGTTTGAGCTGCAGGCGCCCGCCACAGTGCTGCAGCTCTTCCTCTCAAAGATGAGCAACAGTCCCGAGAAGCTGGTGCTTGCGCAGCGGGTCAAGTGCATCAAGGCCGTCATCGATGCCATGGTCAGTCTCAAGCAGCAGCAGGAACTGCAGCAATTGAAGCAAACGCTGCCCGATCGCTCCGAGGAGCAGTTTTACTGCGAGAATGCGCTCAAAGCCCTGCAAAGCAAACGCTGGACCACGGACAACATCAAACTGAAGCTTTAGCGAACCTTCGTCTTCAACAGACTTTGTATAAATGTAGTTTTTATTACCTTGATCATATTTGTAATTTATTAAAAATGTTACTTTTATATATGTATTAAATAATTTGCAAATCACAAGCTGAATATCAATCAATTAAAAGTGTATGTCTGTTCTGTCCTTTAAACATTTTGTGTTCGTTTTCATTTTTTTTATTGAGTAAACAAAAAGCGCGTTAAACCAATTCGCAAACAAAGCACTACAAAAAAAATGAAATTCTTTAAACAATTTGTTTGCCTTAAATATTTGACTTAAACAACATCGCTGTAAAAGCTATTTATATAAATATGCGCAGCAAAACCGCAAACAACAATTATTTTTAATTAAGTATAAACATGTGTGTGTGTGTGTGTTTATGTGTGTGTGGGCGGGTAATAGATAATATAATATTTACTTATGTAAGTGTGTGTGTGTTTGTGTGTGTGTGTGGAGTCTGGGCGGGCACAGCTAGAGACGCCATTATTGATCTTTGGTTTCCTGCTCGAACTGACAACAAATCGTAAAAACTTTTAAAATTATAACCAAAAAAAATTATATAGAAATATACACACGATAAACTTTCAACTTAGACCAAGCTGAATGTGAGGAGGAGAACAAAAGAGTTAACAAAATTCAAAGCAAGAACCGGGATTCCCTCGTGCGTCGCCGCCAGTGACCACATAGCCAAAGCCACTGCTAATTGCTGCCTCCGCTGCCGTCCTGATCACAGTAGCTGAGCAGACGCTGGCACAGAATCGTCTTGAACTTAACCGTAAAACTATCAAAGATGGCATCCGTATCCTGCAGCAGGCTCGACGTCGTCGCTTGATTGCTATCCGATGATGCCGCAATCAGCGACTTGAACTTCTGATTGAGATTCTGCTCGAGCGCCGAGTTGTTATTGTTAAAGTAGAATACATAGGCTAGCTCCAGCAGATAGTAGTCCAGATCGGCCATAAAGTACCGTTCGCACTCGAGCATATCGAACTTGTGCTCCAGAAAGTGCACACACATATGATAGATAAGATGCTTGAGATCGGATCGATGCAGGGGCACATAGCCCGTGTCCTTGCTGAAGTACTCAAAGAGCTTGAGAGTGCGCTGCGAGCTGTCGCAGCTCTGCAGGCAGAGCTGAAAGGCCTCCACGAATCGAAAGTTGAGCATACAGATCCTGATGCGATATTCGTTGCGCTGCGGACGTGAACATTCGGCTATTTTGTCCGGATTGTATAGCCCATGGAAGGCATACAGGCAGTAGTGTATATAATGGCGCAGCGCTGGCAATACGTTCGCATCGCCCGCATCCGAGCTGGGCGTACAGGTGCTGGCATCATCTCGATCACCGAGCAGTGGAGCTGCATTGTTGTCAGCCAGTCCCAGTCCTAGTCCAGGTGCCTCCTGGTTGGGCAAGGGCACATAGCTTTGCTCCTCCGGCGAATAGTCCAACTCCAGCGAGCTGTTGCCATCGACCATCTGCTGGGCATTGTATGAGTAGCTAGCATCGTTGTGGCTTAGATTCTCCAGGCTGCTCAGCAGGTCGTCCGAATCTTGGCCCGTGACCGCCTGCTCTGTGCTGGACTTGTAGTTGAGCGTTTCGGGCGAGTAGCGATGCTCAAAGCTGATATTCGCCTGCTGCAAAAAGTGCGGCTGATATGGTGGCATCACCTTCAAGTAGCGCACCGGCTCCTGGTCCAAGCGAATGCGTGGACGCGGCAAATTAATCTCCACAGGCACATCGATGCATTGGGTCTCGAAACGCATTAGCCGCTTGGTGGTGGGCAGGCAGACGACTCGCTGTCGCATGCGATCCAAGCTGGCGCCCAAGTCGCGGCCGCACTGACCATTCGAGTTGCCACCAAAGGCCTTCACGATGTGGTCGGTGGTCATGACAAGGGTAAAATCAGCGCCGCAATCCACATACATTGGCCTCTCGATGCTGTCGATGGGCGATGGCTTCAGCACGGCTCGCCGATCCTTGTCCTCGGTGCCCAGCTGATGCTCCAGATTCTTGCCCCACGTGTAGAGCGTGCACGAAGACGATATCAATGCAAAGTGAAACAAGCCGCTGGAGATCTTTAAGCAGCAAGGGAAACATAAATCATTATTAACACTTATTAGAAGATAAGGAAGCTACCTGTAATATTTTGCCAGCCACCTCGCTGGTATCAACTAGATGTGGCTTCAGATGCTCCGTTGGATCTATCTCGGGAAAGGCAGACGGTGCATTTACGTTGGCAGACGCTGCCGGCATTGGCTCTGCATTAATGTTGATCACTGAGACACTTTCCGTAGCATCAGACGGCAAAGCCTCCTCCTGGGCGGACTCTTTGGTTTCTCCACTGGACTTGGGTATGGCGCCTGCCACAACAGCTGCATACGATGTGCTCGGCTCCACCAAGACGCTGTTGTTGCTAGGCGCTGGCAGCAGCGTCTCCTCCAGTCGCTTACTCAGCAGCTCACGCTGTTGATTCTCCTCCAGCTTCTGCTTGGCATTGGCACGACGCCTTATTTGATTGGCCAGCCGCAGCGCTTGGGGCGAACTGCCCCAGGTATACATGCGTTCCTGATCATCTACAGCTAGCTAAACAGACAAATATGTGTGAGTGTTCATGTTTCATGTTTCACTTCGTTTCTTGTTCGCTCACATTTGTAAAAAATTTCGTATGTATCAGTCTTAAGCCGCAGTCGTTGCCCAGTTCCAAGCGCAATGGCACACTCGTCTTGGTGTCCTGATTCTGGTCGGCATTGCCCGTGCCCAGCTGCCCGAAATGATTGGAGCCAAACACATAGAGCTCGTTGCCACTGCTATTAGCCTCTGTATAGTTGTGGGGGGATGCCTGGCATAGCACCAAACTGTGCGCATGCCCCAGCGAAATTTGTAAAATTTTCTATGATAATACATATATATGTTAGATAATTATATATATGAGCAGCTTATATATGATGCGCACCTTGTACTTAAAGAAACTGACTAGTGTGGGCGTGGCCAAATTCTCACAGCTGCCGTTGCCCAGTTGCCCATAGATGCCCCAGCTAAGATAAGATGAAATTATGATTATTAGCTTATCAACTTATTGGATTGTATATAATACGCACCCCCACATATAGAGCTTGCCATCAGCAACGGCTGCATTATGATATTGACCCGCCTCCAACATGGTGATATTCATGCCATCCAAAGCTGTTACCAGCATAGGCTGCAAAGCCATTTGCATGTGCTGTCCAACGCCCAGTTGGCAGAGATTATTATTGCCAATGGCATAGAGCTGGGGAAAATTAGATATTCTATTATCAACTAGATAGATTGAGTGAGAGCCTCAAAACCTACGCCATTATTGGTGAGTATGAGTGTATGCTGGCGTCCACATTTGAGCGCATGCACCTCCAAATCGAGTTGCGAGAGCAGCTCCAATGTCTTCACCGCATGTGCAGGTTCCGGTGGTTCTACATTAGATATAAACAAACGTATATATAAAATGAAAATATATAGAATATATATAGCCCACCTGTTGACTTCTGAGCGCTATAGCAGCAGGGCACGCCGCTGGAGCCCCAGAAATAGGCGACACCATCCACAACGCAGGCGCAATAGGCACAGCCAGCCGAGATGGGCTTGAAACGTGACGATTCAATGGCAAACTAAGATAAACAATCAGTTTTTAGCTTTACATGCTGTCTATTGCTTAATGCTGCCACACTTGCCTGATTGTCTTCATAGCTGATGCGAAAGTTTGATAAAGCATTTACAATAGAGTCGTGCTTGACACGCTGCGCCTCCATATGCGTGAGCACAGCCAAATAGGTTTCGATTAGGCATTTGCTGAACTCAAATATATGTTCATTATTGTCATTGTTACTCGAGCTGTTGCTGTGCGAGACAATTGGACGCAGTGCGGGCGCAAAAGGATTTAGCTGCATGGCAAGACGCTGCAAATGGACAAGGAATTCACATTAGTAAGCATATCAAATAAAGAAAGGAAAGAATGACAAAGAACTCACCTGCAACACACAGGGCCTAATATGCTCCAGCTTGTCCTGTATGAAGGCAAAGTAATCCATTGACACGTGCGGCAAGTATGTGATTGTCTCCATAAATATGTTTTCGCTTAGGTTGTACAGGCAGACGTTGAGCTCGTTATACCAGCCAAACTCCTGGGCCACAACACTGACCAAGGCATTGAAGGTGTCCAGGCAAACGCCGCGCACTTTAGCCAAAATAATTGCGGCCGAAAAGAGGCCGCTCTGGCAGAGTACAATGCTGGTCATGTTGGTGTGATACTTTGTGTTGGTGACCAGAAAGTTCCTAAAATAAAAATGTATATTAATTAAATTTATATATAATACGAAAGTCCTGCTTTACTTACCACAAGGGCAGATAGTTCTTATCGTTGACTGCCTTTTCGGCCAGCGTAATCAGCAGCAAATTGGCCAAATGAAACTGTGATGAGGGCGACATCTGCAGTGCGCTAATGGACTCATCGACACCATAGTGATAATCGCTGCAGGATTCGCCAGTATTCACCACAACGTTCAAATCTTTCACTTTTGTCTGCAAGATTTCACGCACATCCTCCGAGTGGCGATATGTGATATCCGATTGAATGCTCTTCAGCAACGGATGAGACAAATAGGTCGATCGCAATATATAAGATGATTTCAGGGCCATGGCGCTCAACTGCATCAGCGCATAGGTATGTCCATACATGGCCAGCTTGAGGGCCGTTCGTATGGGTTTCACGCGCGCCACATTGTACGTGATCAAGGCCTGGGTAACCTTTTTGCGACGCAGCAAATAATCGCCGGCAAACTCAATGCAATGCTCGAAGGTTAGATCAAATGTGTTGCAAAACTCGCGGCACTGATTCCATTCACTATTCAGCGCTGCATCCAAGAACAATTCGAATGGCTCCTTTCTGCAGCGATATATGAAATATACAATATATATATGTAAGCTTCATCTATTCATATTTCTGTACTCACTTCAGCTGTATGGTATAGACATTCTTGTTGGTGATGACATAGCAAGGATCATAGTTGATCTTGGGAAACTCGCTTTGCATTATCTCCATTTGTCGCAGCGAATATTCATTGCTGCTGTCCGCCGACTCATAGAACTGCACGTAGTCCATTGGTGTGTGGATATCCTTGATCTCGAATGCCTTGGCCTTCTCCTCCTTTGTCAGAGCTTCGGAACAGTTGTTGTTGCCGCCCAGGCTCCGAAATTGCGCCATTTGATAAAGCTGCAGCACAGTCTCCTGCTCAAAGCGAAATAGCGCCAACAGCGCCTGCGGATTAAAACGCTGCGAGAATTGATAATAATAATTAATGAGTGTATATATATAGATGTATATCAGCTACTATTTCACTCACATCATCTTCGGCGGTATGCAGCGAGGCCATTGCACTGCTGATCACGCTCACCGCATTGATCGCATTGGTGGGCATGTCGCTTTGATCGATGCTGGACGCATTGCTTGTGCTTGCCGCGCTTGTCTCGTCGCTCTTATTCGTCTGCTCCAGCTTCTCGGTGTCGGCATCCAGACTCTCCTTCTCGGTATTCACCATCAGCGGCTCTTCGAGCGAAGATGCCGCCGTCGATGCGCCCGACTCACTCCGTTGATGCAGATCCACATATTGTATGCCATACAATATGTTCGAGCTAATCAGTATATCCACACAGTGCTGGGGTATCTTATATATGAACAATGGCTTCAAGTTAATATCGATTCGATGCACCGTCAGGCTGCAGTTGGTGCTATGCAAGGCGCTCAACAGATAAGTGCTACGCAGATTTTGTATATTATAAAACGAGCCATTCGTATTCCCCAGAGGCTCCGGCGTCACCGACGGCGAGTCCATAATAGCAAATGTGCCCATATTTGCCTCCGGCATGACTGCAAGCAAATAGAAAATATATTCATACATATAATTATTATATATTTACATATTCCCACTTACATTCATCTATTTTCTGCCGCTGATCGGATAATCGCATTTTGATGGCCTGCAATTTCTTGGAGCCAAGACTTTTCAGCGACGCCAAGCGTGCCCGGGTGGCTGGCAAAAAGCCATCGAAACTAGTCACGCCCATTTGTTGCTGCTGAAAACGAATGCCGCTGCTCTCAATAAAGGATGACGGTTCTGGCGGTGGCGACGACGACGATGACGGAATTTGTGGATTAGCTTCGTTGACCACAACCACATTGGACTCAACAACACAGGTGGAAGGCGGAACTGTTTGTGTGCTCGGAGCAATCTCTTCGCTGGCGGGTGGTGCAAATACATCCTCTTCTAACTGGCTGCTATCCGAGGCCGGATCAGAGCTGTTGCTTTGCCTGGCATCATAGCTAGGACCGCTTTGATTCTTACCGTGCACGGACATCACAATTTGCCAAGCACCCTCGCGAGTCGTGGGCGAACTATCACCAGGATAGACATACTTTATGGCCTTCTGCTCCAGCAGCAACTTGAACTGTGCCTTTACCGAGGATGTGATCTAGTCAGAGATAAGAGAGTTTGAGAACTTCCTTTTGTAAACATGATAGATTAGCTCACCAGCAACATGACCCCATCGAAAGTGTTGTCCTTGCATATAGTTAAGCGCACCACGGACCCGGTCTGAATGGCTGTGCTGGCAATCATTGGACAATTTGGGCTGAGGCCCACGAAGCAAATCGAGCCATCCGAGTAGCCAATGATGGCACGATTTAATCCATAATACGTTTTCCACCACACCACTGACAGCGGATACGGACATGTCTTGGACGCCATGAATGAGGTGGCCATAACCTGGCTATTGCCCGTTGCATCAAAGGGCGGAGATTGAACTTGGACAGACTCGCCGTGCATATCCATCGCATCGCCATTGGCTATCAAATGCTCGGGCAGCTCATGTCCCAACGGCTCTTCCTCCTCCACATCATCAGCCCCTTTGTCCAGCTTAGCGTGCTGCAATTGTTCTGCAACCTGATCCAAGTTCCATTGATGTTCCTGATTTTCATTGCGTGCTGTCGAATAATTGGGGCATTTCTTCGAGTTGGGGCACTCGTGGGGGCCGACAAACGGTATTATATAGGACGTCACCTGTGTGGTGCTATACAGCGAACAGCTGGCCAAATCGTGGGTTTTATCGACCAGAGACAGGGCGGGCACAATATGCAGCGTATTGTCGAAACCTGTTGATAGATAGGGGGATAGAATGGGCATGGTTAGCGCTGGGTTCAGTAACACTTTAATAGACCTACCATCCCCAGTCAATCAAAACAAAATGTGCTCAAGAAAATCAATAATGTAAATCGCACACACACACATAAACACTCACAACACTTCCACCTACAGCATCAAAAGTAATTTTAGGTTTTACTATGTTGTAGCAACCCCCAACCCTAGCACCCCTAGCACCCATACACCTGCCCCACCTGCCACAACGTCACACATACTTACAGAGAACGAGCAGCCAAATGCCAGCAGGATCGAAGCAGACATCGTGTATGACACGATTGGTGCGCCGGAACCACGAGATCATCTTGAGCACCTCCTGGCCACCGCCAGCGCTGATATAACGCAGCACGATTTCATTTTCCTCGCTAACCAGGCACAGGAACTGCTTTTCATCGAACGGTGTGACTGTGACGGTGGAGAGCTTACAGCTGAAATTCGTAATAAGCGGACGAAGCTCGAAAATCTGCAGCTCCTTGAGCTCGGCATGCCCATGCACCGCCATCACGATATCTTTTTTTTGGGCGGTCGCTGACGGGACCTGCTTCGAGCGTTTCTTCTTTTATATTTCTCTTTTTGTTGTTGCACAAATCAAATTTTAATTTTTTTTACTTCTGCCATGTTTCCATGGCAAACATTTTATTATCGCATTTACAGTTATCGGTGATATGCGATAAGCTTTTTCCAGTGCACGCATCAAATTGATTTGCATTCCAATACTTAGACATGTGTTAAATAAACACAAGTATCTGAAGTTGGTTGTTTTTATTTGTTAACACCTGAATGATTTAACACTGCCATCAATATCATACTAGACACAGTTTCAAAATTTATATTGTTATCGATTTGTCATAATTCATTTCTGCGTAGATCTACGCGTTTGTAGGTAAATATCAGCATAATAGTTGTATTAATATGTTGCGTTATGTGTCTATTGCCTTTTAAGGTTAATTTTTCTGAATAATATATTAATGAAGGGAATATCATGACTCATTAATTGCAAAAATTATCAAGTGCTGTCTATAAAATACAAAACCGCCTTCAAAAAATCAAATCTAAAGCAGTGCTGGAAAGCGCTAAACATCGAGAAAACAAAACTAACTGTATGCTGATTACTCGAGATACCGATATCGATAAATTCATGCAACTGTACATCCAAAATTAACGGCGCGAATGTAAAATTGGCGTCGCTTGGATTTGCGGATCGCCGAATTGGAATTTTTAAAAAACAATTTTCGTAAATAGAAACAAAACTAGAATGGAATCACGTTTACCCAAGCCTTCGGGCCTAAAGCGTCCCATGCCGGCAATAAAACCAATATTACCCACTGATCGCATAAAAGCAGCCACTAATGCGAATTTAACATACAGCGGCTCAACAATTAATCAGCCGCTGACGAGAGACTTGCAAAACATAATTCCGAATGCATTGAAGGGACAAGGAGGTACGTAATGAATCATTACAATTATTTGATTTTTAACCATATCTCCGACATACATAGTTCGAGCCGCCTCGCCCGATCCAGTGAAATCAATGAGTGCACCAAACCGGGCGAAATTGCGACGTAGTCGATCGGCTTGTGACATCAGCGAAATGAGGCAGAATCTCAAGCGGAACGGGATACCCAATTTGCCAACTATACCAACGAAATGCCCGCGACGAGCTGCAGTGTCAACTACAGTGACGAATCCGAACACTACGGTTCGCACGGTACGTGCCGGATCTGCTCCAGTCAGACGTCCCACTGCAGGATCAGCGCCTCCGCCGCCTAGCGTCTCAACGACTCAGCGTCCATTGCCCCGCTCAGGCGCAGCACCAGCGACGTCGACGACTAACAAAACCAAATCCTCGGGAACCACTGCTGGTAGCACCGGAGCTGCACCCAAGCGCATTGCTCCTTACGATTTTAAGGCGCGCTTTCACGACCTACTGGAAAAACACAAGGTGCTCAAAACAAAATATGAGAAGCAAATAGATGACATGGGCGAACTGGAATCGCTGCCCATGCAACTGGAGGAGACACAAAGCAAGCTATTTGAAACGGAATCAACGCTTAAGCATGCCCAAACGGATAACGAGTGTCTGCACCGACAGGTAAAGCAGCAGACGGAGAAAATCGAGATGATAACCAGCGCATTGGGTGAGACGCGACTGGAGTTGCAGGACCTTAAAGTGACGCATCAGGTAAGTCAACAGAGGAGTTCATGCATTGGAATTATATCTACTGTATTGCAGGAAGTTAAATCTGAGCACGAGTTCCTCCTTACGGAGGTCCAGCATCTGCGTAGCCGGAACGAGGAGCTCATACGAAGCAATGAGCAGTTGGTGGCCGAACTGAATAAATGCAGGGAGCAGCTGTTCCAGTCGAACATCGAACGCAAGGAGCTGCACAACGTCGTCATGGATTTGCGCGGCAATATAAGAGTCTTCTGCCGAGTGCGTCCGCCGCTAGAATCGGAAATGGGCCGTTTGATGTGCAATTGGATATACCATGACGAGGCGACAGTCGAGCTGCAGAGCTTGGATGCCCAGGCCAAGAGTAAGATGGGTCAGCAGATCTTCAACTTCGATCAGGTGTTTCATCCAAATTCAAATCAAAATCATATATTCGAAATGGTCGCTCCATTGATTCAATCTGCCCTCGATGGCTACAATATATGCATCTTTGCCTACGGCCAGACGGGCAGCGGAAAGACGTACACGATGGACGGAGTGCCAGACAATGTGGGCGTTATACCACGCACAGTCGATCTACTCTTTGACTCTATCAGAAACTATCGCAATTTGGGCTGGGAATATGTGATAAAGGCGACATTTTTGGAAATCTACAATGAAGTGCTCTACGATCTGCTGAGCAATGATCAAAAGGAAATGGAAATCCGGATGGCCAAGAATTGCAACAAGAATGAAATCTATGTGTCCAACATAACGGAGGAAACGGTGACAGATCCCAATCAATTGCGACAGCTGATGGAGTTGGCCAAAATGAATCGAGCCACAGCATCCACAGTGGGCAATGAGCGTTCGTCGCGTTCCCATGCGGTCACCAAGCTGGAACTGATTGGCCATCATGCTGAGAAACAGGAGACGTCTGTAGGATCCATCAACCTGGTCGATTTGGCCGGCTCGGAATCGCCAAAGACCAGCATCCGCATGACCGAAACCAAAAACATAAATCGTTCGCTCTCCGAACTGACGAATGTGATTCTGGCGCTGCTCCAAAAACAGGATCATATACCGTATCGCAACTCAAAGCTGACCCATTTGCTGATGCCGGCATTGGGTGGCAATTCCAAGACGCTCATGTTTATCAATGTCTCGCCGTTCCAGGACTGCTTTCAGGAGTCGGTCAAATCGCTGCGCTTCGCTGCCTCCGTCAACTCCTGCAAGGTGGCCAAGGCCAAGCGCAATCGGTTCGTTAACAACTCCAATAACAGCTCCATCAACAGCAGTTCTGAAAAGTAAAATTCTGTCGATTCACGTTCACGATTATAATAATTATCTCATTTGTATATCTTTTACTTTTTTAATAATTGATAAAGCATAATCCAAATTTTTACTTCTCTCTCTCTCTCTCTGTTTCTCTGTTATTACTTAATTTATAATTGTATGTGCTTAGTGCAAAAACAAAAACAAAACAAACAAAAATAAAGTAAATAGATTACAGATTACGTTTGCTTAGCGCCTACGGCCTGTCGCACTTCTTGTGGTATCTTCTCCACCAGCTCTTGGTGATTGTTGCCAACGCTGGCGAGCACTCCCCGTCGATTGACATGCTCCACATCCCCGTGGTATTCATAGTGCTCGCCATTGATGTTGGTCAGGGTGCCGCCACTTGCCTCCAGCACAGCCTCCGGGGCGCAGGTGTCCCATTTTTTGCAACCGGGCGTGGCAAAGACGTAGGCGTGTGCCTTTCCCTCGAGCAGCTGCAGCACCTTGAAGCCAGCGCCGCCTACCTTCAGCACTTTGCTGGCATTGAATACATCCACTGCTTTCTGATGCAGGGCATTCGAGTGCGAGCGGGTGGTTGTGATAATAAATTCGTTCGCCGGCGGTTTCACAGCCGTAAATCCGCCAGTGCCCAAGCCTTTGAGACCCCAAATCGTGCGGCCCAGCTCGCCGCTGGATTGTTTATAAAACGGCTGGTGAATAATACCACCAACAGCTGAGTTCTTTACGGCTATGCCAATGAGCACCGTCACATGCTCCACGAATCCTATAATAGAATCTGGTTTTAGATAGAATTTTGTTATACAGATCGAATGAATACCTTGTGTATACTCAGCTGTGCCATCTAGGGGATCAACCCATATGACAAAGTCCTCCGGCTTTGCATCCTTCCAATCCGCCGGGCAGTCTTGCCTAAGGAATGCTTCATCCTGTTCGCCCACCAACCACTCATCGCACACATTCAAATCGGAGCCGCCCTCCTCACCGATAATCTTAATGCTGGGAAATTTCTTTGCCAATGATGCAATGATGCACCGCTGAGCCGAACGGTCGGCTTCTGTTTGTGGATCATTTTTGCCCTTATCGATGATGCCCAGGTCGCCCTGCTTGAGGACATCGCGTATGATGACGCCGGCCCGTTTGGCCGTGTTGATGGACAATGCCATAATTCGCATAATAAGTGGAGCGTTTGTGGTCATCTTTTTAAGTCTAAAATTGTTCTGGATGTGGAATGATATCGACTGCGAAATACTCTGTGCTGCACACTTTCACTTTAATTTATGCAAAAAAGTTGATAAAAACAGCTGTAAGCTGCGCAAGGTACGCAACACATGAACCTTGCAAAAATCAGTGAGCAAAATATTTTTGCAATGTTGTATATTTTATATTGCAAATAATTACAAATGTGCGTTATTTTTAATTTGTATTATTTCTTTTCGCATATTAATGCGAATCATTAACAAAAATATAATATAATTTGATTTCTTAATCTGAATAGTCGGCTAGTCAGCATACCTTCTTCAATGATCAGCTTGCTGCTTAACAGTCTGGCCACACTCTACTAAGAGTGGCAACGCTGCGGCAAATACAACCTTTGGACCCCCAGCCACCCCCTCTCATATTTAACAATATCTGCTGTTGCTCGGAAGGTGAATTAACATAGAGCACGATTAATAAAATTGTATTGTCTATATATATAATTATTGATTTCAAATTTCTTAGAAAATGGCTCGTGTTTTGGTTGGTGTAAAGCGTGTGATCGACTATGCCGTTAAGGTAAGTAAATTTAGTATGAAGCTCCGTTAGTTGCTTCTTCTTATCACTTGTTGCGCTTCGTTTTGCGTAACCATTTTTGATTACACTTAATTAAATGTCTTTCGATTGGCACTTGTGTAGGTGCGCGTGAAGCCGGAGAAAAATGGCGTTGTCACCCAAGGTGTTAAGCACTCCATGAATCCCTTCGACGAGATCGCCGTCGAGGAGGCCGTCAAGATGAAGGAAAAGAAGCTGGCCACTGAGGTGATTGCCGTCTCTGTTGGTCCCACGCAATCCCAAGAGGTCATTCGTACTGCCCTGGCCATGGGCGCAGATCGTGGCGTGCACGTTGAAGTGTCAGCCGCCGAATATGATCTGCTGCAGCCGATTCATGTGTCCAAAATACTTGCCAAGCTGGCACAGGACGAGAAGGCCGACCTGGTGATATTGGGCAAGCAGGCCATCGATGATGATGCCAATCAGACGGCTCAGATGACCGCCGCCGTGCTAGACTGGCCCCAGGGCACCTTCTGCAACAAGGTGGAGAAGACGGATGCGGGCCTAACGATTGCCCGTGAAATCGACGGCGGCTTGGAGACCATCAAGACCAAATTGCCGGCGGTGCTCAGCGCGGATTTACGCTTGAATACGCCACGTTATGCCACGTTACCTAACATCATGAAGGCCAAGAAGAAGCCACTGAAGAAGGTGACGCCCAAAGATCTGGGCGTCGATACTACGCCACGCATTGAGATTATTTCTGTGGAGGATCCGCCAGTGCGCCAAGCGGGCTCCACCGTTGCCGACGTGGATGCTCTGGTCGCCAAGCTGAAGGCTGGCGGACACATCTAAGCGAGCAACCCAGCAAAATTGTGAGCTAAATTCTATGTCCCATTTGATTTTGAATTTAAATTACTTTCTATCAGAAACGTGCATTTATCTAGCCTCTAACGGATTGATGTGCCGATTGAGAGAGCCAAGTGTCCCCATAGTGCTTTAAGTCCAAATTCAATGTTTGCTCTTTATTTTTTGAATCTGTCGTGTCAAGCCTTAACGAATAAATTGAAGTGATGCTAATATAAACAACGACTGTGAGATACCCTGTATTCCGTGCCGTTTTTCTGCCAACCTATCTCAATACATACATACATTAATTAAATAACACACACACACACACTTATACATATGCATACATACTCACGCACGTCGCTTGCTGCGCACTTTACTCCGTGGCTGTGATGCAAAATATCAAAGTAAAATGTGATATTGAATATGAATTAAATTAAATGTGTATATACATATATCAATTCGTATATACATATGAATATCAACACAATTATAGTTAACTGTTTCACGTTTTGACACTTTTTACACTTGCGATGTGCGAAATATACAAGTTTAAATAATTGAAGTTCGATTAGATTTTATCAATTTGTTATCGATGTTTTGCAGCTATCCAGACTTGCGTGTTTGCAATTAGAGGACATATGTACGTATTTATGCCGATTGTTAAGCCTGCTACACATCACATAAATAAACATCAAGCCATGTTCGACCATTCACAATAGGTGTTCAAGGTGCCACGAGGTCGTCCACTGGTCAATTTTGTCACACATCCGTCAATTCCTTTTCAGCGAACGTGGCTCAACTTGACGCACCTAAAACAGAAAAGTTTCCTTTATTACTTGCGGTCGTGCACGTCCCTAAATGGTGTGATCGAGTCACAGGCAAAGCAAAGGTCAATCGATTTCATTTAATATACTTTATTTAGCAAATCAAACTAATTGTTCTTGTTTTCTCATTCTAAAATTATATCGAGTATTTATAAAAGTATAAAAAAATGTATATAAAAATTAAGAGATTATGTTTTGCGCTTAACAATATTAAGAGATATCAATTGTTATATAAGTATAAGTATATGTATTGTATATATATAAAAAGTATGACGGACAATAGACACATAGCAGGCAAAGATAAAGACATGGCAGGAGTTGGCAGAGGAATATTACTCTAAGTAGGATCTATAAAATATGTGTAAAGAATTGCAATATTTTCGAGTGCTTTTTTTCAGTGTTTGTTTTGAGGTCTCTTCTTGTCCAACTTAGTTTTTTTTTCTTTTTTATCACACTGCTTCAAGTCAGCAGCTCTAGTAATTAATTATATAAATAATTTAATTGCGTCCAGCCGGTGCTTTCTCCTTATCGCTGAATAGCAAAATGCGCGTTAGCATCGTCGTGATGCAGGGTATTTGCTTCTGCTGATGCATCTCGGGCGTGTCCGGGGTGCAGGACTCGAAGTCGACAGCGACACGCTGGCAGACGAAGGTGAGCAGGGTGAGGATGTCCAGACGCTTGCCATTGGCGGCCAGCTCGGCGCAGAGGCTCTGCATGAACCAGCTGCCACGTGTGGTATTCCGCCAGGAGTAGAAGCCCGGTATGGTGGAGTAGGCGATCAGGAAGTCGGCATGGATGGGAATCTTGTAGCTCATGGAGGAGTCGCCATCCGTTTCGGTGCGACCACGTTGCATGGTAACGCCCGTATCCAGGCGATCGCCCTGGCAGGCCTGTATGAAGAACAGCTTGGGCTTGCCCGCCAACGAGGGGCAGTGATTGGCGGTGAAGTGGCTCCAGATGTTGTCCAGTTTATATTGCGTATCCTTGGCATAGATATAGCCCATCTCACCGTGAGAGAGTATGGCCACCAGAATGCAATCGTTATTCATGTGATCCTGTGACGCTGCATATTTAATGGTGCTCATGATCTCCTGATAGCGATAATCCCTGTACACACTGACATCAAAGTCCAGCTGCTTGAGCACCCGCGACAGGTTCTCGCAGTCCACATTTGTGCCAGCGCGCGACTTCAGGGTGGGCACATCGAAGTGCTCGTGGTTGAAGATGATGGCCATGCCACGATTCTTGTGCCTCATATTGTACTCGGCCGCATGTCGCTCGGTCACCATTTTGGCCACATTCTTGTGATAGCCGGACGAGCTGTAGCCATTCGAGGCCAACTGACCGATAGCACCAGTACCAAAGTGGCTTTGCTTGTAAGCTGTGGAGCTCGATGCACTGGTATTGGTGCTGCTGCTGCTGCTGGTGCCCACGGAGCCAAAGGCATCGGTTAAGTCGTCTGTATTGGTGGCGGCCTCGATGCGTATGCCTACCTGGTCGGTGGACTCGATTTCGTTGTTGCTGCTGCTATTGTTGTTGGCGGCCATTGTGAAAAATTACCCTGTGAATATTTTTTCTTTTCTTTTTTTGATGAGTCACACGGCACGGTTATTGTTGCCCAGGCAAACAGTAAATAACAGAGATTATTTAACAATGCTTCCTTTTGGTGTACGAATATATTTTAACTGCGAACACTTGTTATAACAAAGAAATGCGATGCGAAACTGCAGCCGCTGCAGTAGTTTGTCTAGTTTGTTGCGCTCTCTTTGTTTGTTTTATGTTATGATTTTCGCAAACTTAACATGGCACTGTTCTGTTAATAACAGCATGCCGTATTTTTACCGATTTTTGAAATGCAATTTGTTTTTGTTTGTTTACTAGTAAATGCTATGCGCATTGTTTATTGTTTAATTAACAAAAGTTAATTGGTCAATTCAATAAACAAAATTCATTAGCAATTGCTTTTAATATTTCAATGTAAGCTGTACAGCAGCGCCAGATTACTCACCAAAGCGTGGTGAACTGCAACATGCAGCTCGCTCTTAAATACGAAAATGTGCAACGCCAGAACATTGGCAAAAATTAAGATGCTTTAGAAGGTTAGGTGATTGAAATATAACAAAAGTTTAAATAATATAAAACACGATATTTTATTTCTTTAAATATACGAGTAAAAATGTAATTAAAAAATGGCCGAATATTTTAATTGTCTTTAATATACATGAATTAAGTATTAGATTATATCTGTCAAGCATTAGGCAAACAATATTTTATTTCTTTTTAATATACATGAATTAAATGATGAATAAGAAATTCCTTAAAAATTAGACAAACACCATATGCATGAAATATTAGTATTAAGTTGGTTAAGTGATATGGAGAGCTGAGATATATCCAAAATTGTTTCACTTTTCATTCAAAGTTCAGCGCGCGCGCAAACACCTTTGATTTTGTGACGTCATTAACAGACAGCTGAGTTCTGTTAACAGCTGCTTTGTGGTGAAATTAACTTAGCAGACCAATGTAAGTATATTCAAGCGGCAACAAACGTTAAAGCTTGAAATCCCGTAAACGTAACTTACGTATGTATGTATATGTCCAACATTAATGTTTTTGTTCACTGTTGTATGTATGGGAAAAGTGTATAACTTAACTTAGTATTGAGCACCATATATGTACAGATACTGGCTTAATCGTAATCAAATTTCAAGCCACTTCCCCTTAAATGTTGCTCGGACCAAGAATCAAATCGTTCCGATATTTCGTCGGTCATGTGATTCCGCCAGTCGCCAACCTTGCCCTTGCGTATGAACTTCGTCTCCCGCTGCGGAATCAGCTTCTCCATATTGATAGCCCCGTTGCTTTGCATGCTGTCAAATTTCAGATGTTGGCAGATTCCCTTCATATTCTCTTCATTGAGCAGCTCCGAAACGTTCAGGAATTGAGCACATCGTTTTATCACGGCGGGCAGATCACGCACCATATCCTCGTACTTGATAAACAGGACGTTGTCATCGAAGCTGCGCTTCCAGAAGGGCAGCACATGCTTCCAATACGAGCCCATGGGCGTGTGCCCGCCCAGAAACAGCTCGACGAACTGTTCAAAGTCGCCATTGATGCCATGGAGCAGTTTGCAGTAGTGATAGTAGGATACACACAGATCCTTCGGATTGCGTGCAGTGTACACAACTTTGGGCTTAATCGTGTCCAGCTGCGAGGGTAGCAGCTGCCAGGAGAGATGCGAACGTGCATAGCGTGGGCGTGGCAGATTTTTCACCAGCTCCACTGTGTTGCCAAAGGCATCGCTGTGTGAGGGTTAAAGCTATACCTGTATATACCTGTAAGAAGTGGTCATGATCTCTTATACGTACGACACCCACTGATGATGATCCGTGCTGAACAGGGCGGACAACTCGATCAAGGGTGCGCGCATGCGCAAATCCTGTTTGGCCGCCTCGTAGTCCAGCTGATGGCCCAGCAGCCAGATCATCTCCTGTGCCCATGTCGAGCCCGTGCGCGGATACGACACCATCCACACGTCATCCTTGTAGATGGGCAAATCGCGTATGGACTCACCCATTTCGATGTACTTGCGTGGTATGATTAGCTGATCGGGCAGCACCTCCACGAAGCAATCCTGCACTGGAAACACGGCATTAGTGCGACGCACTACATCCGCATCCAATTCCCGGTAGGTGAGCTGCATGTTGCTGCCGTTGCTACTGTTGCTACCTTCTCTCTGCACTGTCGGCCAACGACTGGCTGCCACAGCCAAGTGGAAAGCCAGCCCAAGCGTGCGGTGAAAGTGAGACTAACGGGAATCCATCTAAGTTTTCCGCAACATGAACTTGTTTTTGCACCAACCGAAAACACACAAAAACCGGCTCGCTGCAATCGCGATTGTAAACTGCAGCAGTTCCAATTGTCAGCCAAGTGCTCAGCGCTCAATGCTCAAAGCTCAATGTCTAATGTCCCGGCACAAATCCATCCAAGTTGGTTTACCCCACACCCAACAATTCGCGTTTGACTGGGGTTGTTTTGTGGACTCATTTGGTATACTATACCAGGCTAGAATGATATATTTCTAAAAGACATTGAATAGAATTACCTAAGTACTTATTCAGTTAGGATAAATGACTTTAAATTGTATCTATTTAAAAAGAAAAGTTAATTTTATAGCAAACAGACGTGTATCTCCCCACCCATATTATCTGGAGTTTTGCTGAGGTAGTTTACTATACTATAGTATGTTAGTATGATATATTTCAAAGAAAAACCGAATAGAGTTACTTAAGTAATTATCCAGATGAAGCTAATGTTATTAAATTGTTCTTAAAGTACCTGAAATTATCTTTATTTCAAGTAGTTTTTATTAAACCAGTTTTATCTGCTTTTAAAGAAAAGTTGATCTTATAGCAAACAGATTTGTATAGGTAGTTTACTATACCGTAGTGTGTTAGTTAGTATGATATTTCAAAAAGACTTCGCCTATAATTACTTGAGTACTTATCCATTAAAGGTTAATGATTTTAAATTGTTGTTAAAGTACCTAAAATTATCTCTATTGTAATTTAAGTAGCTTTAATCTTGTCACTTTTATCTATTTAAAAAGAAAAGTTCATTTTATAGGCTGGTAAACAACCAGATTTTGTCTGCTTGAAGTCTTAAACGATTTGCTGTTCAATGAACTTAAAAATGATACAAACAACACAATAAACTGAAGCATGTCACAATGAAAGAAGTTTTCTATATGTTTAAGGAAATATATAAAAATTTTAAAATAATAAAAATTAATAAAATATCAAAACATTTATCGAATTGTGTCTCAAGTATAGAAAAATATATATTTAATATAATATTTAAAAAAGGTAAATTGCTTATAAAAAAAAATTTTTTTAAATATATGAAGTATGCATGTATATAAGAGTAAAATATTTTTAATTTTTAATTTCTAATAATAAAAATTGTTTATTATTAATAAATCAGTAAATAAGCCAATATGAAATCCTCCTGCGTATACTTATTAATAAGTTTAATTTATATTAAACTCTACATATGAACATATTAATTTCTACAATGAATACAAAAATTAAATATACATAGTAAAATTTTATTAAAAATCTGCATATGCGACTTTTATAGTAAAGTTAGAATATAATTTATATATTTGTTTTTATATAAGGATAGCGTAAATAATATTAGTTTAATGCAGATCAAAACTAAAATCAATCAAAATGTATGTATTTTCTGTGAAGATTGCATTCTATGTTAGTAAAGTTATTGTCATATAAAAAAAATATTTAAACCATATATCGAATTGTGTTTCAAAAAATGAACTTACAATAATCAAAATATATGTTAATATATTGCAAAATACATAAGTATATTATAAAAATTTACTAATTTATCATTTTTTAAAATATTTTAAATACGTATGTATATGTTTTTCGAATACAAATTACCTTATTAAGATTTGCGCCCAACTGGAACTAGAAAGAAAGTAGAATATTTACATCCTCAACCAAGACATCCTCATGAAGACTTCCAATTACATTTAAATTTATTGCAATTCGTAATACTATTTACATTGAGAAATCTTGTGTTTTCCGTGTCTTTTTCTTTTCTTTTTTTGTTTTTAAATATCAATTACATCTATATCATTCTAATAAGCACGCTTAACAGTCGTCGTTGGTAGTTGGGGGCAACTACAACTCGTTGTGCACGTATTCCGTGGTCACCTTGGCCTCGCCCTCATGGAAGCCATTGCAGTCGACGGGATATTTGGCCTGAGTGCAGAAGAACAACACGATTAATCAACAAATACCAAATACATAACGGTAACGGTAACAATTGGAATGGCTTTAGAGAGACGGATGCTCACCTCGCAATTATATGGCGCATTGATTACACCGAACAGCGTCCAGAATGGTGTACCGGTTTCAGTGCTAATGAAGATCGCGGCACCCATGCTGCCGATCTTAACGATTTTCGGACTAACGCCGGCAATGAGACCGCCGGCCGTTGAGGCCGTCGTCGATTTCTTCGATTCCTGCTGCTGCTGCTGCTCGAGAGCGGCTGCATTTAGCTGACAAAGCACATAGCGATCGCATTGCGGCGACTTGGAGATGTATCTGTAGGCGCGATGGACTTTTAGCACCGGTTCGATAACCTGTTTTGATGCGTTTATCGAACAATCGTAGAAAAATAAAAAAAAAATAAAAATGGGAAAAAGAGAAAATTTGTTGTAGCGTAATTAATTGCATTTGTGCTATCTGCTTGGCTTAGATTTGTTTCTTTTTTTTTTTTTTTTGTGTTTTCCAATTCAGTTCTGTGGCGTGAACTTACCTCTAGGTTGAGCGTATCCGTCAAGCGATCACTGATCTCGGTGGCATTGAACTGCAGCAGGCCACGTGCTTGGCCCAGTTTGAGCAGCTCCTTGGCATAGCCAACAGCTGGCTTCACATACTGACGCGAATCAATTTTCACATTCAAATGGTGTTTGGCCACGTGGTTCAAGAGATTCGAAATGGTTTCGCTGGGGCGTGCCGGATCAAAATAGGTTTGCTTGGGATAACCTTGAGACTTCAATAGACCGTTAAACATGATTTGCGCCGTCTGGAAGTATCTGTGGAAAGTGCAAAAAGCAACAAAGAAAAAAGAAATGGAAAATCAAATTGTTGCTCATATAATGCTGACGCAGCATTATTAGAGTGAAAGGGCCGCTAGAAAGTGGAAGTTATTATTGTTGTCTAATAACAACGATCATCATGATGATCATAATGATGATGTTGCTGATGATGATGATGCTGATGACGCGCGGGGGCGTTTATAAAATTGCCAAAAATTTTGCATTTATATTGTGTCTTGATTTAGCTTGACCCAAATACTCGCCGTTCGGCGCTTTTTCAAGTATTTACTTTGCCTTTGGCCCATTTCCTCATTCAAACAGGTTTAGCCAACAACAACACGAACGACCATGCATACTAAATGAACCGTTCTGGCATTCGTATGGTTTATTTGTATGCTTAATGATGCCATCGTCTTTGTAACTGTAACACACACAGACACACACACACACACTCAGGCATGCACGTCTGCGCGCACACCCAAATCCGAAAAAGCGAAGCCTGCAATTGGATTTGGACTTGTATGCTCTCCTCTCTCTCTCACTCTGCTCTTCTCTTCTGCTGCCTCTTCTGCCTACTCCTCTTCTTATTATTGTTGACCAGTCAGATTAACAACCATGTTCTAAAAGCTGCCAGCGCACTAAAAAAGTGTGTCAAAAGGTAAGTGAGCGCGCGAGCGAGCGAGCTAGCTTCAAACATGTTCGATGCCAAACAGGTAGCAGCTAACGGTAATTCAACAGGCAACAACAACAACAACAAGATCAGCACGCAGCTGTTGCGTACTCGCATTTGTATTGCAATTAGACGTAAGCATCGCTGAGAGTTAGAATCGTATCACAGTAGGGTGCTAAACAGCTCAATACCGTTAAGACAGAGAATCGTGTTCCACAATTAACACGCATCGATCACGACGATCGGGCGACACTCACCTGAGATAGTTTTCCGGATTGGCTATATAGCTGGCCCAGTCAGCCAAATACAATGTGGCCGATTTGATCCAGCGACGACGGAAGGATTGATTATTCAGTGACTCGAACAGCTTATCGTAATCGACTTTGCCATCGCGACCCTTGAAGCCCTTTATGCGAAAATAGAAAAAGATATCGATGAATGAATAATCGGCGACGTATAACATCGTTATAAAATATTTGACCTTCGCTATTTTATTTATTTATTTTTATTTTTTGAATAATAATTATCGTCGTGTTGTCATTTATTCGAGAGCGCAGAAAGCTAGATCTAGCAGGAAAGCCACGCAAAAAAAGCAGATTTTTTAATTTGGGGACCTTTTTTGTTTGATTTCATTTAATTCTGTAATTTCTAAACAAATTCGATTTGCCTTCAAAAATACCACAAAATACATGTTGGATATACATATGTATGTAGAAGGGCAAAGAGAAGCCAAGTGATATTAAAAAATGCTAGATTTAAGGCTTTAAGCATTTTTATAATTATTCAAGCATTTCCATTTTCAAAGAAGCTAGATATAGCCTGTCATAAACCATAATGGCAACACTATTATTGTCACATACCTTCATTATCTTGTTGACGCCCGACTTTTCGTATAGCGCATCCGCCAGCTCCGAGTTGGAGAAATGATCCCACAGCACGTGCACATGCTCCAGGAAGGGAGGCAGGACCCAGGCATGGCTCTTGTGGCGATCCTGGGTGTGCTGACCCTCGGGTCCGGCAAAGGAGCTGACTGCCTGCATGACCAGTGGCAATAGATTCATGAAGCCATTCTCCGCCTCTGGCTCCTCCTCGCTTATGGCACGCTTCTGCTTCTGCTTCTGGTGTGGGAGAGTGGCGGGCTTCTCGGGTGCCCCCTGGTTGGCCATGAAAGCGGATGCCACCTGTAGAATGGTGTCCAGGCCAATGCCAGCGCCGGCACCACCGCCGCCGCCGCCTCCACTGCTGCGCTTCTGTGCATCGTCCGTATCCTCGTCATCGCCTTGGGTGAACATTTCCAGGACATTGCCAATGATGGAGGGATCGAAGCCACCGCCACCTCCACCTCCACCATTGCCGCCACGTGCATTGTTGGCCAGCATGCTGCCCAGGCCCGAAAGGATTTGCATGGCGGCTCCTCCACCGCCGCCGCCTCCTCCACCAGCTTTGCCATTGGCCTGCATGAAGCTACCAATCAGGGATGCGACTCCAGCCAAGCCAGCGCCATTACCGCCACCCGCACCGCCTCCACCGCCGCCGCCGCCACTATTGGACAATGCCTCCTGTATGAAGACAGATGCCATATCCAGCAATGGATTCGACTCCTCCTCCTCGGCCAAGTGGCCAAACGGCTGAGCGCAGAGCAACGCCAGCAGAAGCAGCGCTCGTTTCATATACATTCTTTTTTTCGGCAAGAACTTTCACAATCACACACTTGAGATACTTTTTTTTTAAATATATATATATTTAACTATTATTTCTTTTGTTGCTGGGCCAATTAAACAGCAACAACAACAACAACAACACGACCGACGCTTCACTGACTTGAAAAATTGTTGGATAAAAATCCCAATTCGTTTGTTACTCTGCTACAGTAAAATATGAATAAACATATATATATGTATATATATGTATGTATTAAGGTATGCCTGTGTCGAAGCCCGTAGCACAGCAAGCACAGCCAACCCAGACGAAAACTTTCTTTCTTCTGTGCTTGGAAGTCAGTGTGAAACACTTCTTAAGTCGCTCGTCTGGGCCGATGCAACATGTTGCTTTCGAGCTCGAGCACAGCTGTGTTCGCTGTGCGCGCTCTCTCTCTTCTTTTGCTTTGATCACGCGCGCGTTCGCTCTCTCCCACTCTCTTTGGCCTGAAGCTTCTTCACGCCAGCGCCTTGCGTGCGCTGGGTTGTCCACGTCAGTTTGCTGCCCGCATAAACATATACATGACGTGTGTACCTGAGTGTATGTGTGTGTGTGTATAAAAATACTTTTGCGCTGTTCTATGGCTGTGTTGTTGTTGGCTTTTAACTTTGTTTATATTTTCTACCCACTTTCTTTTTACACACACATTCTTTGTGTGTCGCTCTTCTCGCCCTGGCGTGGTCAAAGTCAATGCTTTAGCTTTATTTCTCTTTCGTTCTTTATGCAAACTTAACACACACACACACTCGCTTACCCTTGCAAAATGGAATTACATGACAACAATTTTTACGACATTTTCGAACTGTTATTAAAGCTCATCGAAGCAAATAACAAAAACAAAAATGCTAGAGCTTTGCTAGTTTTATAACGAGTCAAGTTCAACATCTTAGCAACATTTCTTATTGGTATATTGCGACTGGTTCAAGCTAAAATTAATTCAACTTAATTTAATTATAAGTGTATTAAAATTTCGTTATTGCTGAGAACATTTGAAATCCAAAATAAATGTCGCAACACTAATTTTTACTTATCGAATGCAAATGTATATAAACACAATATAAATAGATACGATTGAAACTCTCTTCTTCTTGCCCAGATGTGTGCCATGGCCTATTTGTTGTTGTTGTTGCTCTTCTACTACCTGTTGTTGTTGCTGTTATTTGAATTGAATTCGAAATGAATAATAGATTATTCGCTGTGTGCCAGTTACATAAATTTTATTAATCGTCCATGCCGCGTGGTCGACGATCCAACAAACATGTGGGTCCAAACAAAAAATAAGGAGTAAAAAATCGACTAAAAAGACCTGCTGGCCGCAGCTTCTTCAAACGCTCATAGATCCAATTAACGGTGCTCTAAAGTGGATAAATGTTTAATTAAATATATTAGTTATATATCATATATTCATAAGATCTTCACTCACATCGATGCCCACGCCTGCCAGTGAGGAGCATTCGTATATTTTCCAAGGCCTTCCCTCGATGCGATTCAGGCCCAGCAGCTCAATAATCATGGAGCTGGGCAGAGCACCAAACGAATCCTGTTTATTGGCCAGAAGCAGCAGCGGCACATGCGAGAGCCGCTCATCCAGGAGAACCTCGCACAGTTCACAGCGAGCCTCGCTCAGACGAGATGCATCCGCGCTGTCGATAACAAAGATCTGGCCAAGGATATTAGTTAGCTGTTGGGATCAGCATAGGAGTCACCTACCAATACATTGGCATCCTTATAGAATGTATGCCACGACTGACGCATTCTCCACTGGCCACTCAAGTCACGCAAACAAACTCTCATTTTCTTAAATTTCAAGTGCCTCTCCGTCAGGTCAACCGTCGGAGTAATCTGCTTGACCTGGCCCAAAGAGATATAGTTATAGCAAATGGTATGGAATCTAGGCTCAATCTGATCTTACGGCATCATCGGTTTCCAGGCCGAGGCGTGCCGCCAAGGTGCTCTTGCCCGCATTGTTCAGGCCCAGGATGAGCACATTGAACTCCGGCTTGGGCGCCTTGCGCAGCTTGCTCAGGAGTGTGGTCATGCCTTTGTATAGATAAAGGGCTATTGTTAATTGTTTAATTTTTGTTTTTGTTTATTTTTTGTGATGTGTCAGCCGTATACGAGCTACTACTAAGATTTGTATACTACGAGGCCAAAACTTTTCAATGATTGAGTTTATAAATAATATAATATTTAAGGACACTTTTAATTACGTTTCTCTTTCTAAACAAACAATATTCACACACATTTTTCTCATTTTCTTTAAAGCTACTTTTTCATATTCTTGCACACCCAGTCCATGCCTTCCTTGATGCCAGTGCCGTCGACAGCTGTGCAAGCTTTGATCTCCCAGCTGCGCTCCTCCAGACGCACCAGACCCAACGCTTCGGCCACCTCGGAGGCGCTCATGGCATTGGGCAAGTCCTGCTTGTTGGCAAAGACCAGCAGCGGCACTCTCTTCAAGCGATTGTCCATGAGCATCTCGAAGAGCTCGCTGCCCGTTTCGGAGAGGCGTGTTCGATCCGTGCAGTCTATGACGTAGATCTAATAACAGTAAAAGGAAAATGATAGAGTATCGAGTAGACTATCATTTAGCGGGGTTAGTTACCAAGACATCTGTATTTGCAAAGTAGTTCTTCCAATAGGGTCTAATCTTCCATTGACCGCCAATGTCCCAAACATTCAATTTGAAGCCATCTGCTGCCACGGATTTGATGTTAAAGCCGGCGGTGGGCGTTACCTGCGAATGATGGGAAAGTCTATTAGGAAAGCAAGAACGCATCTGTTCCATAATACTCACCGTTGTTATATCCTCGGAGGCGAGCTGTTTCAGAATTGTTGTCTTGCCTGCATTATCCAAGCCGAGCAGCAAAATACGCGCCTCCTTCTCTGGATTGGGCCGCAGTTTGCGCAGCAGCGAAAGTAGACCCTATAAACAAGAAAAATAGTAACACATAATTTATAAATAATTATTATTATTATTAGATTTATAGCGTTTGCGGCTGCTTCCATTTAAAGCTTAATATTTAAGTTTAAAATGTGATTAATTGGCGCGCTTTAAGACTCTTTAAGCAAAAGAAAAACTTACACATAATTTTTAACTAATTGATTGATCATATTATTATTATTACATTTATAGCGTTTGTGGCTGCTCCCATTTTAAAACCGTTGAATATATAAGTTTAAAGTGCGATTAATTGGCGCGCTTTATGTAAATCGACAAAACTATCGAGCTTTCTAAGCTGGTCACACTTCTGCAGCAACAGCTGGCGATGAGTATGTGTTATCGATATGCTCACATGCACACAAGTTGCCATGACAACAACAAATAATAAACAAATTATAAATTGAATAAATTGAGGCGATTTAATAATAATATAAAAACACTATAATTACTTATGCGATTATTTGCTAAACAATATGAGTGGGCGTACAACCTACCATTTGGACGAATAACAATAGCAACACTAGCACGTTCGGCGACGATCGGTTAAAATTAATTTCAGCTTCAGCACTTGAATTTGAAAAACTTATTAAAAACCACCACCAAAAACGACGACAACATCACAGGTGCAATGCTGGCTAGCAACTGAACAACGGTCGACCAAACACAATAGAGCAATAGAGCAGACGCAGGTAGCGCCCCGTTACGAATCGAATCGCCCCGCTGCGCAAACGCTCTCCGAGAAGCGGAAGATGGGACGACGGCTGCTATTTACGGGCTTCAATGCATTTGGTCAGCACAATGCGAGCAACACGGAACGCACTTCCGGTCGCGTCAATGCCCTAACCGGTTCGTAAATGTGCAACAAGTTGATACGTGCTCAAATTAAATGCTCATTTAAAATCCTTTCTAGAAATCATTGCGCCAGCTGATAGTAAAGGGAATTTAATAGTCTCTCTGAGCTGGCGCTACTCGGCTTATGCTGTGGGCAAGCAGCTATGGCTGCAAGGATTGCTGGACAACAAGCCAGAGGAAAGGCTGGAAGTGCATGCAGCTGTGGAGATTAAAGCCTTGGCTGCTTGTGATGCTCATTGCTTGGTGCTGCTGCAGAATGGCCAGTTGTATAAGTTGCGCGCAGAGCTGAATGCTACACTGCTGCCCATACAATTAGAAGCAGCTCCTGCCAAGCGAAGCATATTTGGCCAGGCCAAAGCAGCCGAGGAGATCTTCGTCACCCACATTGCCTGTGGCTCGCACATCAATGTGGCCATCAGTGCAGGGAATGCTGTGTACAGCATACCCAGTTGCCTGCATCGCTTTCCCCTGGGCTCGTGGCGAGTGCAGCAGTTGGAGTGTGGACACGAGCACGCGCTGCTGCTCAACGGAAATGGCGACGTCTACAGCTGGGGCAACGGGCTGTAAGATTTAATTATCACTAATTTGACTAAGATTTAAGGCATTTGCATATTTCACAGACGTGGGCAACTGGGTCACGAGAGTTTGGGTGTGGAAGAGCTACCGCTTTTACTCGAGCCACTGGCGGGCATTAAGGTGAGCAAATAGACTCATGACTAATTTTGTCAGTTTGTCATTTTGTTATCTTGGTTATTCAACTAATGCCTGTTTGTCAGATAACACACATTGCGGCCGGTGGCTGGCATAGTGCAGCTATCTCCGCCTTTGGCGATCTCTATGTGTGGGGCTGGAATTGCAATGGACAGCTGGGCATGCGCGTTATGAAACCCGATGGCCTGCTCAAGGAGCCTACGGTTTATCCCTTGCCCCAACTGCTGGATTTGCCTGCATGCTGTGCAGCTCCTGAGGAAGAGGCTGATCTCTGTGCTCCCCTAAAGGTTTATGTAGGTTCGCGGCACACACTCATCCAGCGCAGCTGTGGACGACTCTGGGCCAGTGGCTGGTGCGCACACGGTCAACTTGGCCAGCAGCAGTCCAAATTGGCCTATTTGGATAGTTTTAATGCTATGCAACAGCTGCCAAAAGACTGTAATTGTAACGTAGTTTGTGGTCCTTGGTCCACTTTGATTGTTTTTTCTTAGTAAATGCTATATGTATTTTTATATTTTATATATTTACTTTATTTTCTTATTTTTAATTTTGGTTATTCATTTTCCCCTTTTTCAAGAGCCACTTTTTTTACGCCTACAAAAGCTGGTTGCTATACAACTCAATTCATATAGTAGTCTCGCTCTAACACAGGCTGTCTTAGCTAACGCTTTAGCTAGGACTCAAACCAGCTAAATAACGTCTTTTTGAAATTGTTAAAAAACTGAAACTTAATTTAAAACCAATTATTTTTATTAAATATATAAAAAAAATACCTTTTTAAAATATACGCTTTAATTTGGTGAAAAGCAGCCAAATTGACGTAGCAATTGACGTAGGCATTTACAAAATTTTCATAGTATCAAATAAAATAAAAAAACCCAAAAAAAAAAAAAAAATACAACAAAATCAGGGAAAGGCAGATTTAGTTAAAAGCTGCTGCCCTACGGCTAAACATGGCGTAAGTGTGTTTTCTTCAAATTTAATTCTTGGTAATCCAATGGAAAATAGTCCCAGCATATTCTTTGTGCTGTTCTGGCGGATTGGAATGCATCTGTTGTATCCCTATAGATATACGAGTCGCTCGATTCAGGATGCCCTGGGCGATGATTATCTGGTGTGGGTCTCCAGCGATCGCTGGCAGAACGAACAAATGGTCTTCATGCTGTTGCGCCAGTCGATCGAAAACTTTCTGATATTCATTTTGATCATGGAAATTATGCGCTCAATTCAGGTTGGACGCAATATGCCGTTGATGGTCTAATCCGGCGATGGTCTAATCCGGCCTCAATATGGCTTACATACAAAATAAGTTTTATTTTGTATTATAATTCCCTTTTTGACAGCCTACAGCAGTAAACCTCTCCAAGCCTCTCGAGTGTGGGGCATATCAAATTTTTTGTTTCTGTTCTATTTTTATTTCAGCTTTTTTGTTGTTGTTGTTTTTGTTGTCTTGGGATAGGTCCGAGGCCGATGTCCCAATGTTGCCTCGCTCGCTGACGCTGACGTCGTCGGAGCTGTTGTCGTTGTTGCAGTCGCGCGTGTAATCAGTAAATTTTATTTTTAAAAATGTTATTAAACAATATTTGCTTTAGCAAAAGTCTGACACGCAGTGCAATCAACTTTTCAGCACTTGTAGATCGTCAGAAGCAAAGACTAAATCACTCACTGTGTATGTGTGTGTGTGTGTGTGTGTACGTGTGTGTGTGTGTACGTGGGTGTATTGTTGGTCTGGGTTGGGTATTTCTTGGAAGCCGTGTGATAATTTTGTTATTGGAATTGCATGGTTTTTCGATTGGAGTCGTTTTTATATTCTAAGGAAATGGAAAGAGAGTTTCAATTTTCTTAATAATATGTATGAATTATATTAAAACCTAATTAACTTATAAGATGTGTATATGTATAAATGTATATTTAAAAAGCCAGTAATGAATATATTTTTTTTTAGTTTTAAAAACTGTAAAGATTTAACACAAACAGAAAATTAATAAACAGAAAATAATAATTTTTATTGTAAATAGAAAATAAAAATATTTGTAATATTTGTAAATGTTTTTAATATTGCAAAAAAACGTATTTTTCTAACACAAAATAAAAAAAAAAAACTATGCAAAAATTAAAACTATTAATGTTAATTATTTTTAAAGCTTAAAATTAAAAAAAAATTTATTTATTATTAAAATTTACAATTTTTAAAATATTAATTTTATTTATATTTAAAGTTTAAAAATGCTGTCACTTTGGTAAAAAATTAATTATTAAGCAATGGTTAGATAAAAATTTAAATTTTAAATAAATTTTATAAATTTTAACATTTTGATGTAAAAGTTTGAAAAATACAAATTGGAAAAAATATGAAATTGTTTTGTTTAAAAAAATAAAAATTGAAGCTATAATCTGACTCTACACTAAGTGAAAATAAATATATACATTAAATAAATTATATGGAAAAAAGGTGAGGTGAGGAATTGCTAATTATTATTCATAGATTTTAATTATATTTCTTATCTTTTAAATTAGTTTTTATGATTATATATATAACTTTGATGGTTTATTGTTTATTCTTTTTATAACAATATCTATTACTAAAAGCTGGATTATTAACAGAATATTAATTGGAGTTTGTATTTCTTGGAAGGTATTTCTTGGAAGTAAAACAGAGGGTGACTCAATCAGAGTAGTACGAAAATAAAAGGCAATAAAACTAAAAATGTTGAAAGATAACATAAGTTAATGTTTATATTTCATTGAAGCTATATAGATGCCTTTATATATGAAATAGTAAATCATTCAAAAGAGCCGCCTTGTCTTTTGGTTTTATTACGTCTATTACGATTCACATTTGTGTCCATAAATGCCAAAGTTTTCACTATATATTATATATAAAATCTATGATATTTTTTTTATAGCCAATATAAGTATATACAATCTAAAGCTAAGTAGTTTATATCATATCTAACATAACTGTAATTCTTAGTAGCGACTTTAATACTCGTCAGAGCCCATTCTTCACTATCTCTCTATGCCTATCTCTAACTCTATGCATTGTATATCCTTCTCTCTCTATATCTCACTATCTCTCTCCCTCTTTCTACATGACTCTGTTCACCGAGTTCAACGGTTTTTTTTCTGCTGCTTTATGTTATTTGCCAAATGAAAAAGTAAAAACAAATGTTTACCTTATAACGCAGTCAGAGTTCTCTGCAGTTCTCTAGCTGCCCAGACTGAGAATGCGGTCTGCAAATAGGCTTTGCTTTTGCTTTTGCTTTTGGGCTTTACATTTTTTTATGGGCACCATTTTTGAGCAAACTTTGTTATCGACGAATAGAAGAAGAACTACTCGAAAGGCGGACAGTGTCATTTTTAGGCCGCTAAACGATTTGCTACCTGAAATCATGCCAAAGTTGGGCTGCCTGAGGTGAGTGGAGGTAAGTGGGAAGTAAGTGAGTGGGTGCGTGGTTGAAAGGGGGCGGTGCTGACGGTGGGTTCAAGCGCCTAGCTCAAGGCAAACTGTGTGATGGAGTTTCCGTTTTCTGCTGCTTTTTATCAGAGCCACTTGAAATAACCAAACAGCCAAGTGTAAAAAGTGCTAATTGTAGCACTCCCAGTGTTTAGCTCTCCCTCTCTCTCTCTCCCTCTCTCTTTGTGTGTGTGTGTAGGTGCATGCGGTTTTCGTTACTCGAAAATTGTAATTCATGCGTACCAGCAGACGCCAAAGTTTCAACAGAACTCAGTCAATCATAACCAAAAACCAGAAGGAACAAACAGCTTGAGCTAAGACGAAGCTTGAATACCCTTTGTTAGTATTACAATCAGGGTATATAGTTGTCGAGATGAAACTTGTGGCACTAATATCATGTTATTTTGTAGTCGAAAGAAGAAACTTTTTTCTCTCGAGTTTTTGCTAAGATATTGGAGACTGCAGTGGAAAAAATTGTTTTAATCAATAATTTTGTTAAAATTTGATAATTTCTGAATCAAATATACTAATATACTGAATATCCTTTTTTTTTAGTAATAAACTAATGGGTATATTGTGTATAACGTTTAGTATTAAAGTCAGTATATATTGTATATCGAAAATTACAAGATGCTTTTAGTTGTTGAGTTTTTGTTTCCAAAAGAGTTGAGTAGAAGTAGAGAAGATAGTAGAAATCGAAGTAGAGGAAATTGTGCTAGGCAATATTTTGGTATAGTTTTGATAGAATGAATCAAGAGTTAAATATAGAATAGAAATTTGGATGTGAGTATAATCTTATAAAGTTTCTTTTATGTTTCATAAAAATTTCTGTTGCAGTAGGAGTTTCAACTTGTAGATTAAAGTAGAAAAAATGGTTCTGAGCAATATTTTTGTAAAAATTTGTTAGATTCTGAGTTAAATATAGAATAGATAAGCTCTTATACAACTTATTTTATGTTCATCCAAATTTCTATGCTATATTTATCTCATGAGTTAGAATTTCAACTTCAAGATTGAAGATTGAAGAAAATTCTTCGGAGCAATAATTTTGTAAAAATTTGATAGATTCTGACTTAAGAGTTTAATATAGAATAGAAATTTGGAGTAGAATATAATATTATAAAAATTCTATTCAATATAAATTGTAAATAAATAAATAAAAAATAAATAAATAAATAAATTTAAAAAAAAATCTTATAAAAATTTAAATTTTATATTTATTACTTTATTTAGAATCTTGTAAATTTTTACAAATATATTCAGTATTATTTTGCTCTGTTTTAGCTAAATAAATAGTTGATAAATATAATTATATTTTTACAATTGTGGATTAGAGCTTTGTCTTAGAAAAGAAATCTCAAAAACGTTCTTCAAAATCTAATTTTTGTAAATTAATTCTTGCTTCATACCGAGTTAGGGATAAGCATATATAAATACTTATATACATTCCCCATTCTAAGGGTATTAAAATATAGTAAAAAAGAAAAACAAACAACAACAGCAGCCGCCGCAGTACGCAACAGCCGATCCCAGTTTTGTTTGCTGCGCCGTGCGGCAAGGCTGCAAGTGCGTGCTGCGCCGCATGCAACGCTGCACATACACCGTGCACCCCCGCACCGCCTCGTGCTGCCGCAGCCACGCCCCTGGCGGGCTACTCCTTGGGCCATGTTCTTTGTTGTTTACCCTGCGCTAAGTAGAAGCCTTCAACACATTTAGGCCCTGTTCGCTGACTGACCTACCTTGGCGCCCGGCCCATTTTACATTTTGGCGTGCATTGACCAGTTAAATGAAGCCCCCTCTCTCTTACTCGCTGTCTCTGTCTCTGTTCCCCTTTTAACTAATCATCGCTGTGAATTTGCGCTAATGACTCCATAGCCCATGCCTCTAGCCACAGCTCACCAAGCCATGCCATGCCATGCCATGCCATTCCATACGATGCCCTGCCATGCCATGCCATGTCTCTAGGTGGCTTGTAAACTCTTGCATTAAGTGCCAGGAGAAACGTGTTCATAAAACGTTTTGGCATCCCAAATGTACATACATACATACATCCGTACATACATACATGCATGATGTGAAAGAGTCATTCCTTGTCCCCCGACGTGCCATAAAAATTATGCATGAATGTATTTGCTTCATTTTACATACTCGCACAAGCTCTCCCATTCATATTGCTGCCCAAATAAAAACGTTGCCCTCGACTGGCCCAAAAAAAAAAAAAGAGGAAACAAAAACGAAATATAACAGAAAAAAGATGGTAAGTACGCTTCAATTGCAGGCAACCGACTGCAAAATACTCGCTTAATGAAAATTTGTAAAGAATTTCAAATTTTCCATAGAGATTTTATTTGTTTGACATGCGCCTAAGAAGCAGTTACTTTAATTTATAGTGGATCTGTGTAGATAGATTTTAGATTTACAATTCTTAGCTATATCTATAAACTAACAAAACTTTGATCATTAATTTTAATTCTTTAATTGGTTATTGTAGAGAAGTAGTAGAAATAATAGTAAAAGTTGGAAGTAGTAGAAATAGTAGTAAAAGTAGTTGAAGTAATAGTTGTAGCAGGAAGTAGTGTAAATATCAGTAGTAGTAGTTGAAGTAATAGTAGTAATAGGAACCAGTAGAAATAGTAGTAGTAGTATTGGGAAATAGTAGAAATAGTAGTAGTAGGTAGGAAGTAGTAGAAAATTTAGAAATAGGAAGTAGTAGAAAAAGTAGTAGTATTAGGAAGTTGTAGAAATAGTAGTAATAGGAACAAGTAGGAGTAGTAATAATATTAGGAAGTAGTATAAATAGTAGTAATATTAGCAAGTAGTAGACATAGTAGTAATAGGAACAAGTAGAAGTAGTAATAATATTAGGGAGTAGTATAAATAGTAGTAATATTAGCAAGTAGTAGAAATAGTAGTAATAGGAAGTAATAGAAATAGTAGTCGTATTAGGAAGTAGTAGAAATAGTAGTAGTAGTAGTAATGTGAAAACCAGTCATAGAAATACTAGCAACAACAGTAGTAGTTGCACTAGTAGTAGCTGGAAATGCAGTCATAGAAATAGTAGTAGTATTAGTAGTAATAGTAGTAAAAATAGTCAAGTAGTGGTAATATCATATTCACTTTGCTCATACCACGCTATGTAGACTAAATAATCTTCAAACTTTTATAGACTAAAGAGATTAACTTGAATATATAAGTAAATAATATTGCAAATCTCTTTTTTTAGTACCTGTAAAATCAAAGTCCATATGAATAGCACAGATAGACAGATATCGATTATATCAAATATACCCCCATTACTTGTTGAGCGAGTATGAAAATCTGAAAAAAAAGGAACGAATGCAGCGTCGCATTTTTACGGCTCCATTCATGTGACGACGGAAGTGTCAAGTGGCTGTTGGCAACTCGTCGTCGACAACCAACTCTCATCCTGCGCGTCCTTTTCGTCAACGTCGACGTCGCCGCTGCCGTTGCCGTTGCTCTGCATCGAAAATACCGTTATTGTTACCAGTTGTCTACACACCTACACACCTACACACACACATGCCCACCCACACTCACCCACTGAGTTCTCCCTGGCTGCTGTCTACGTGTGCCAGGCTGCATTCTGGGCGTCTGCCTTTGAGTGGCAAACTTTTTATTTTTTTTATTTTCACGTATGTTTCGTACGACTAAGTATGTGTTTTTCTTTACTCTTTCATTTCATTTGTATGCTTGTGTGCGTGTGTGTGTGTGTGTGTGTGTGTAGAGTGCACCATTTTTGTATGCCCTTCATTTGGGTAGCTTTGTTCTTTTTTTTTGGTACAGTTGTGTCTGTGGGGTTAAGTGAATGTAAATGCACGACTAAGCACTGGGGAAATTCGTTTATACGAAATTCATATAGTCACAGTTGTCATATACTAGCTAAGTAGTTAGTCTGACTGAGTGATTGACAAATGTATCTGGTGTAAAGTAAATAGAAATTTCTAAACATAGGCTGCTGCACTTTTTATTCTATCAAGCTTAAGGAATGGAATCTTAAGAAGCCAATCTAATAATATAATTCTATGTAAGAAATTTCTTTTGAAGCTATAAAACCGTTGTAATGTATTTATTGATTAGTACTTAGAAAATATTGAGTTAAAGAAAAAGTTTTATATATTGAAACGACAAAATTCATAAAAATAGTCAGGGTGAACGTTATATTAGAGCAGCAAGCGTTAAAAATTGGGTAAACTCAGCTAGAATCATAGTACATAGTTACATATTCTTACGATTCTTAAGCATAGACAGACTTCATGAATAAATAACTATGGAACTTCATAAGCCCTTGCCTTGTTATCAAAGAAATAAAAGTATATAGTTAATATAAAGTATTTTAAGAATTTTGGATTATTTTTTAAAAACTTTCAATAAATTGTTAATTTGTCTTAATTTAGCAAAATTTATTATTTTGTTAAAAGTCTAATAAAAAAATAAGCAATAATATTGTTATTATTATTATATTTGAATTTTTAAATATTTTTTTTTCATTGAAATTTACTTGATATGGATTTAATTAATTTTTTATTTTATATTTCAGTGTAATTTTATTTATTTATTTATTTTTTTTTCAATTTTTGTATAAATTACAACGCCAATTCATTTTTGTTTGGAAAAGTATAGTTTTCTGTTATTATATATAAATATAGTATACAGTTTATTATTATTATATATATAGTTTATTATTATTATTTTATTTTGTATTTCGTTAAAATGTTCTTTATAGAAACATTCTTTTTTAATTTTTAGCTTACCTATTTTTTATTTTATTCTTGATTTATTTTGTTATTTAGTTTCTGTTTATTTAATTTTTTTGTATAACATTAATAGATAAGCTATATATACTTCTTTTTTATTCTTTCTGTTTATTTAATTTTTTTTATAATATTAATAGATAAGCTATATATACAATACACATTCAACTACTATTTAACTAAATGGCATTAGAATAAATTATACACTTATAGTGGCTTTACTCTTATTGTCAATGAACTGTTAATTATCTTTACTCGAACCAAAAAAAGAAAGAAATAGCTCAACTGCAATGGCAAACACTTGACATTCCATTAATCTCATCCAATTGCAGGCGCTTTGCTTGGCAAATTCCATGACAACTGTGCAATTTGCGTTGACAACTTGATTGTCCTGGCCCGGACAACTCCACAAAGCAGCGCCTAATTGAAGTTAGTCACTTATATAACCAGCAACAGCAGCGAGAGGGAGAGAAAGAGAGAGAGAGAGGGGGTCAATGAGAGTGAGAGGCAAGATTACATGATTATGCGGCCGGGCCCATGGCACACGATGGCCAACATCCACCCACGCGGCAACCGGCAGCCGGCAGCCGGCAAGAGGCAACTGCCAAGTGGCAAGTGGCAAGCGGCAACAACTTTCGCTTTCATTCCAGTGAAACGCGGCTTGCCACATCCTGTTGCAGCATCCAGCCAACAGCCAACAGCCAACAGCAGCCACTTAACGGCAACTGCTGCCTGCAACATTTGCATTGCGATGCGTCTAATGAAATTCTGTCTGCTGTTGCTGCGTGCGCGACCTTCGTCTCGGCCAGCTGCGCTTTTTGGTCAAGCACAACAACAACAAAAAAAAAGAGGCCCAAAAAAAGCGAAGCCCATTCATGGCCATGCCACAGCCCCAGTCTGCCACACTCAGCCTCAGTTGCTGCCTCTGCATCTGGCTGTTATTTTTGGCACAGCAGCACAACGTGCCCAGGGCCCGACTGGATATATATGTATATACATATATATCTATGGCAATGGGACGATGACGGCAGCACGCAGTCAGCTTCGAGTTGCTGCTGTTGTTGCATGTGCACCATGCTGTGGCATTGGCATTGGCAAAAGTGTGGCAACAGCCAGCCGGCATTTATTTGCACTTCATGTTGCTCCTCTTGCTGCTCTTGCTGCTGTTGTATTTTTGGCAACTGCGGGCACGCGGCGTATACGTAACGCATGTTTGTGCAATTGGCCGATGATTCATGTTGTCGGCGTTAATGCGCTTATGGCAGGCAATGTAAGCTCTCGTCAGCTGTAATCGCTTCTGGGAAAGTTTACACGAGCAATCAAATGGCAGCGCCCACAGTGGCCACAGAGTGAGTCAGTCAGTCAGTAATCACAGTTTCTCACAGTTTCCTCTACGACTAGTTGCACTTCAATCAAATGTGGATAAAAGCAATTTGTGTGAAACATCCTTAAAATAAACATTTCGATATAGTACATATATGTATTTATGCAAATGTTAAGCGTTAGAGATTATGGCAAACTGTAGTTAGTGCATTTGGTAAGTTAATTTTGATTTGAGAAGCAAAACTTGTATTAGGCAAATAGTAATTAGAGCTGATAGCACTATAGTTAACTATCGATACCTAACTGTAAGGCTATCGATATTTAACTATAGTGTTATCGAGACTTAACTTGTTATTAGAAAATGAAGAAGAGTATTCAATTAAGCTCGAAAGGCAAAGCGGAGACATCAGCATTAGAGTTGTATAAAGAATAAAGAAAAAATTTAAATAAAGGATTCACAAATTGTTTATTTACTACATAAATATATATTGTTTATATACTATGTTGAAGTAGTTAAGATATGGGAATTAAATATAGTTATCATCTGAAATACTTTTCTTTTTCTTTGAATTCTTCTATTTATTGAGTATCTATTTTGCTCGAATTCTTCTGAAAAGTTGATTGAGTATTTAGAAGTCCACACAATATTCTTTGTTATTTGTTTAATAATATACATGTACAAAATCTTATATATATATCACAGATTCCTGAATCGTATTCAAAGCAAGCAGCTTCCATTGATATCTTTTGTTGATTTTCAACAAAATTCGACAACAATTGGATTGCGTGTTTTCCCTTAGCAGATTTCAACGAACCTTTACAGCAGCTGCATGCAAGCAATATCTAAATACCCTAGACTGTAAAGAGCAAGAGTGTATTATAGTTTGGTAATGGAATGTGTAATATATACATAGAAACAGGTTTGATTGATTGCTGCAATGATGTTTTTCAGTCTGTCTACTTCTATTATTATTAGGTACCTACTATTAGTTCATAGTCTCATATCAAATCCATTCTTCATTATATCAGCTTATATCAGTCTATACTCAAATCTTTTCATTGATATCATTGCTATCATTATTATATGTATATGCTATCTATTATATTTAGTTAGAAAATGATCATTATGTACATACTTATGTCTTTATATATGTTGTTCATATATTTAATCATATATTATATGTATGTTAAATATTTTTATATACTTATTTACTATATTTTTTATTTAAAAAATTTTTTATTCAACAAGACATTTGAGCTAATATTTCATTGACATGCTTTTTGTAAGCACATCTACTGGCTATACCTTTTTTTTATATCTTTGTATTTGATAATTTATATTTTTGAATAAACAAAAAAGATTATATTTTTGAATGTATTAAAAATAACAAAGGAATTTTGAGCTTAAAATCAGTGTAACAATATATATATATTGAAATATTAATTTTACTTTTAAAAAGTTATTCATCATAAGTAAGAAATTAATTTTAGAAGCATTTTTGATTCCTTCCAAATTAAAATTCTATCTTTGCCTTTTTATGATAAATATAACATCTATATATTTTATATATTTTATAAATTTAATTGATTATTCCACAAATGTTAGCTTCACATAAAAAAAGGTTCTGTTAGGGTATTTCAACATCGAATAAACTTTTATTTTTTTGCCAGCCCAACCATTGCTGCGGTGACGAGGATACTCTTAATGCTATTTACAGCATCTTATTTACGAGTACATATGGATAGACACATGTTTTAGTTGCCTTTTTTTGTTGTTATCGGTTGTCTGCCCCCCAAAAAAAATCATTGCTTGTCCGTCTTGACGCCCTTTCCAAGTGTCCAAGTGTGTGGCTGTCTATCTCCCAGTCTATTCGATTGGCCGTAATGTAATATGCGTTTATGCCAAGCTGCTTCCCAGGGCCAAGCGCCTGAACATTCGATTTATATATGTATGTACATAAATATATGTACGCTATCTCTCTCACTCTTCCTATCTTCCTCCATCTATCCCAATCTCTTGGAGTGTTTTTTTTTTGCTGCATTTCGTACGTTTTATTATTTTGCCTGCTGCTTTTCGTTCGTTTTGCATATTAAAATTTCATATGCATTTTTTTACTCTGCTGCTTTATTAATATCTAGCAGTTATTTTTGTTGGCAGCGACGGCGACGGCGACGGCGACGGCGAGAGCGAGTGCCTTGGATCTCTTCGATTGCTGGCTGGGTTAGTTGGGTTTCTGCTCCGTTTGCCCCATCAAACTGCACGTCGAAATTAAATTTCATTTGTGTGTGTGTTGATATGTGAAATGAAACTGAGCTTTGCTGTCTGCGTGTGTGTGTGTGTGTGTGTGTGTGTGTGTGTGCGACCGGGAAGTGGGAACTGAGAATTGAGAACTGAGAACTGGGAACTGCGAACTGCGAATTGCGAACTGCGAACCGGGAACTGCGAACTGGGAACTGGCAACTGGGATCTGACACTTCGGGATTCGGTTTGGGTTCTAGCTAAGCGCGATTTATTGAATTATTTAGCGAGCAGCTGTTTAACTCGATTTGCTTGATGTCGATGCACACACACACACACATACACACATCAGCAGACATAAAACTCAAACCCAATGCCAATGCAGACATAAATACATACATACATATATACATATCTGTGCATATGTATTGGCATGTTTTTTATGCCACTTTCTCATGCAGAGCAGCACTAATTTGTTTTTGCCTCGGTGCGTTGACGACGTCATTGAAAATTAGACAAATTGAAAGAGTCAAAAAGGCAAAGCGACAAAAAAAAAACAACAACAGCAGCAAAAAAGAAAACATGAGCGTAAAAGAAACGAAAGAATGAATACAGTTGCGCTATCAATTTGCACAGCACACACACACACTCACACTTATATATACATATGCTCAAAAGCATGTCATTTAAGTAGCCAGCAGCGCGGCCCCCAACACCAACACCAACACACACACACACACACTCGCACATGCACTCACACACTCATCATGCATTAAGAGACATTCTACGCTCTTTTTGGTTTCTGCCTGCCGCTTCTTTTTGTGCGCTTCGACGCGTCAACAGCTTTGCGTGCGTGTGCGTGTATGCGTGTGTATATGTGTGTATGTTTGTGTGTGTGTGAAGTTTATTCAACTAAACGCGCGGTTCATTGAACTTGGCCGAATGGCGAATATTCGGTTGTCGTAGGTTAGGGCACCCATTGTGCATTCACAAAATGAAGTTGTGGCGAGTTAAGCACACACACACATACACATTCAAATGCACAAAAGACGAATTGTATGACTGACTGACTGGCTGACTTACTGACAAACTGACGCATTGAATGACGAAAAGTGCACTGGTAAATGCATTCACACACACACACATACACACACACACACATGCATACACATATCAAAAGTGCATAAAAAACTATAAGTGAGCACTTTATGGCACTGTGGCAAGCAGCCTTACATGTGTCGTCATGTACCAGAGAAAGACAGGGAGAGTGAGAGAGGGTGTGAGAGGTTGTCGCTAGATAGGTCTCGTAATGCACGTATAATAATCCCATTGATAACGTTGTAAAAGCCATCGGTAAATGAAAGTTAGTTATCAATATGGATTGGATTTTGAGCGTATATAATAAAAAAGCTTATAATAATAAAATTATTTATGCCAAATGGATTCAGAGATAAGAATTTGTGTTTGCCAAGGAAATGAAATTCAATTTTGGTAAATGTGATCAAGATCTATAAAGGTTGTATATGTTTTATGTATGTACATATATGAAAGCTATAACGTTTATATATATTATATAAGTATATTGAAAGTATATGTTTAGTTTTTAAAAGTTATGTTAATATGTATTTACCTTAAGTGTAGCTTTTGATATGTCTTAAAGATAATTAGAACAAATTTCGCTAACGCAACAAATAATAATAATAAAAATATGAATAATATAGCATAAATAAAGAATAAAATAATATAAAATAAAATAAATAAAATACATGGTGTTGTACAGCATTTTTTTCATTAGATCAAATTTGCTAAATTGTGTCATATTCCTTATGTTATCTATTAGTTTTCTATTCTTAGACTTCTTTCTTAGACTATCTTAGTTCATATAATATATGTATTTCATGGTAACTTATCTATGCATTAGTCATCAGTCATCAGTCCATTTACTAATGAGTCATATTAGTCATTAATTAGACTTTTGGACAGTCTGTCAATAAGTCAATTAATCAATTCTAAATTTAAAATTGTTCTACAAATTCGGATTTTCATTATCATAATTAGCATTTTGAATTTTGTCAAAGTATTGGAATTAATATTTTTATTTAATTATTTTATTTTTAAAATATTGACCATATTTGCTTGTAAATAAAAGTTTCCTTATATAAGAGCTTTAAGCACTGTGGCGTTCTGAAACGATAAAAAGATTCCTTCAACAGTTTTCAAGTTAGCAATGCTCAAGCTTCTTTATTAGCTCTTCCTTTTCCAACTTCAATAAATAATATTGATTACATTTTCAACTGCAAATTTTTAAAACAAACCAACTCCAAGCTTTTTGCTTAAAAAACTTAAAAAGTGGTTTAAGTAGAAAAAACATAAGTATAGAGAACATAAATATAAAGAACAAATGTCCATTAAAATTCTAGTTTAATACATATAGATAGATATATATGTATAAATATATTCATAGTGTTATAATTTGATCTCTACTTTTCACAAGCGTTTCTCAAGTGGCATTTTGACCAAAAATAATTGAACTAGTTCATCTTGCATATGCTGTGAAATCGTACGCTCAGTCGATTTTTCTTATTTGCTGCTGCCCTTCAATTGTCTTCACATACATAAATAAAAAATAAGAAAAAAATCAAAGAAAAATGTTGTTGGAAACCACAAATTCTTCTGTCTTCTGTCTTCTGTATGTCTGCCTGGCCTCGGGTATTGGTGAGATCTTGGTTGGGGGCAGGCAAAGCCCCAAGCTTTCATAGACGAAATATGAGGCGCAACCGAAATGCAGCAAACGACAGACCAGAGCCTCTGTCTATCTGCCCTATCTACTCCCGCTTCTACTTCTTTTTTTTTTTAGTTTTTTTTTACTTATGGGTAATTTGAGAACATTTGCGCTTTAACTGCAGGCGAAATGCGAAAATAAGAAAAAGTTGCAGAAAAAAAGAAGAAAATATGTATATATCTATGTAGTTACATATGAGCAGATGTGTCGCCTGGCCTGCTATCTAGCTATACACACACACACACACACACACACACACACACACACATACACACATACACATACATGGAGTGTCGCTGCGTATGGACTTTCAAAGGCCTAAACCGATGCGCCGCTGTTGCAGCTTGTTTTGTTGTAGTTTTTCTTGCTGACTATTGTTGTTGCTGTTGTTGTTGTTGACTTTGAGGGCTTCATCATCTGCTTTTGGCCAGCCGCTCGGTTTGGCTTGGCTTGGCTGCTCAACAACGAAAACTGACAGCGAGGAGCCATTGGAGTGGCTTAGGTTTTTGAGTACTTGGCTTTGGCCAGGCAGCTAGACGAAACTGCACAAGGGTAGGAGACAACAACAACAACACCAACAACAACAACAACAACAACAACAACAACGGAGGTAACAAACAACAACAACAACAACTGGCGGCACATTTCAAGTTGACTTTATTTTCAACTGCGTCGAGTTTGGTGTCCGGCCGAAACTTGATGAATTGGGAATTAATGCCTCTGACAAGCTTTTCTATTATTTGCTTGCAGCATGTCCATATGGCAGTCCAAAAACATAGCGTGTCATAAAAATCTATAAAAAACTGAGAAAAAAACCGCTTGCATGCCAATCATATAAAGCAAGTGTTCCGTGTGCCTTGTGCCTGACATTCTAATACCCTATGAAAATAATATATGTAACATAGGCAATGATCTAATCGATTATATATCTGAATAGTGTTTAAGTATAAGTATAAATATAGGTATAAATATGATAAGGTTTAAGTGTAAATTGAAATCTAGGTAATAAAGTAAGAATGTTGCCGTCGGGCATAATCGACTGCAGAATATTCATTCGCTTCCCAAACGCTGTCAGATGCATTTTCCGATTTGCCACGCCCCCAAAAAGTATATATATTATTTTTGTGCAAATCAATAGAGGATGTCAATAAAAATTTAATCGATAAAATTTGAGTTTCTGGCTCTAAAACTGTAGAAAATATAGGATATCTTGTCACGCCCCCGATGGTCGTTTATATATTTGATATATCTTATTTGTTTTTGGCTGTCGACCCGAGTATATATTCAAAATTTCAAGCTTTTATAACTTTAATTACCATGATCTCTAAGATACTCAAGTGTGCATTTTTTGATTTGCCACGCCCCTAGTGCGCGGATCAGGAAAATCTTGACACTTAATAATTTGAAGGTATATACGAGTATATGCTCTAAATTTTAAGTCTCCAGCTTCAATAGTGTCGAAATGGTTTGCATTCATACGGATGGACGGACAGACGGACGGACAGACATACGAACGGACAGCAAGCCGGACATTATACACAACCAATATACTTTTTCATAAAGTACAGGATATATTATGAACGAGCATTGCCAATTTTACAGCATTCTTTTGCAGGCATTTTGGGTATTTGATATCTTTTGTGACTCTTTAGTCACACAGAAATTCTGCTGCAGTAGCATTCCCATACTCTAAACACACACACACACACACATACAGAGCTTGAGTGCGTGTGTGTTGTCTTGCCCTGCTCCTGCTCTCTGCTCCCTTGAGCGTTGCAAAGTTCATTGCACTTTTTGCGCAGAATTTGTTGCCTAACCAGCCGAAGAAACAAACGCAACGGACGCATAGGCGGACAATATATATATATATATATATATACGTATATATATATATATATATGTATATATGTTGTTGTTGTTGTTGCTGCTGTTACTCTCCTACTCTTTGGCTTTTTGCTTCGTTGTATTGTTGCCGTGCGCCTTTTTTCGTGTTTGGCGTCAACATTGGCAGCAGGTGTTTGACATTGCGTCAAAGCTATTGTTGTTGTTGTTGTTGTTGTTGTTGCTGTTACTTTTGCAGCGACTGGTTGCCTGGCTGACAGCCTGCCACAGGAAGCCATAGAGCATTTGCCAAGTTGTTTTCATTGTTAACAAGCTTTCAGTTGCTGTAGGTCGCAAAATGTGAGCATAAGTTGGCCTGATGTGAATTGCGACTGCGACTGTGAATGATTCCCGCAGAACGAAAAAACTTCACATACGCAAGAGATGCAACATCCAATTAGAGTACGAGTTGCGTTGCTAATTAGCTGCGATATGGGAACCCAATTGGAATATGATAGTCAAATTTAGCTGTGATGCCAGCTGGAGCTCATGTTAACATGTTATTTTTAGACTTAACTGGAGCTATTCACAATAATAGAATTGGAGCTATGCTCCAATTATTAATTAGCCGTGATATGGGAATCCAATTAATATTAAAATGGAATTTTAACATTTATCTAGGACTATTAACAAATACAATAAGAATATGAATTTGAAACATTTATGGAAGCTCCTACAAATCCTTTTTGAGCTCAGCCTAAGCCCCATATCAATGCTTAATATATTTCGACTTTACTAGAGCTATTCGCAAATCCAATAAGAATGAGAGCTAACTAATTAGCCGTGATATGGGAATCCAATTAATATATGATAATCCATATTAGGTGAGCTCATGTTAAAATGGAATTTTAAGATTTATCTAGGAATATCCTCACATCCAATAAGAATATTAATGTGAAGCTTCTACAAATCCTTTTATAGCTCAGCCTAAGCCCAATATCAATTCGCAAATCCAATAAGAATTGGAGTTATGCTAATTAGCTGTTATTTGGGATTATTATTAACATAGAATATTTAGATTTATCTAGAACTATTCACAAATCCAATAAGTATTTGAAAATATTTATTGAAGTTCCTGCAATTCCTTTTTAAGCTGAGCCTCAGCCCCAATATCAATGCATAATTCCAGCTGTTGGCTAATATATGCCTGGTTTATAGCTCATTAGCTGCCACTTCAAAGGCCTAATCATAAATTTATGCTCAAATAAACGCACAACTGGCCAATGGGGCCAAACAAAAGACAGGCCGGACTCAACTGAATCAAATAGAACTTCAGTTCAAACTGAAGCGTAAAATGCTTGAAATAAAAAAATAAAAAAATTCTAAAATAAATATCTGTTTGGCTTGGCAGGCAAGTGTAGGCAGAGGCATTTTGTAACTAATACCCACAGACCGTTTTCTTTGCCATTGGCCAGTTGCAAACAGCTGCAATTGATGGCAAATATTGCGTATACGCCCCGGCCGCACTTATGCAATCAACTCTTTTGCTGTTTGGCCAGCTTTTTTTTTTTTTTGCTGCTCTCTCTCTCTCTCTCTGTTTTTTTCGCCCGCAATTTTTCTAAACAGCAGCAAAAGTCTGCAGGCCAAATGCGTGTAGGCAAATGCATATCTGTGTGTGTGTTGGTGTGTGTGAATACGCATAAAAGGATATTGATCTGCCCCTTACCAGAAAGTCGACCATTACGCATCAGCTAGGGGGTCAGGCAGCAGCTGGGGGCAGGTCGAAAGCGAGTCGAGCCAGCCGCAAAACTTTTTTTTTCTTTTTTGCCATGAAAAGGCGGCGACTTTTGAGGGGTGCTGCAAGACAGCTAACGGCAGAGTCCTGTTCAAGAGGCCTCGAAATCGGTGCCGTATAATTTGCCCCTCGTTTCCAAAGTATTTGCCAATGCATGACATATGTGTGAGTGAGTGCATGTGTATGTATGTAAGTGCGTGCATAACTTAAATGGATTTCAGTTGCAGAAATTACGCACTTTTCGTAATACTTTTTGTTTTTGTGCTCGCATGCGTGGCTCCTGCGCAAATGACGTGGCTGTTGCTGCCCATCCAATATTCATAATTATAAGTTTATTTCCATTTCTTTCCTTTAGTTCCTTTAGTTTAAGTATTCTTTAAACTGACTTTTAAAGGTAAAGTCTTTTTTGTTTTGTTTTTGAGTGCTGCCCTTTTGCAAGTGCTTCTTGCTAAACGGCCTTTGGCCATTTCCTGTCGCCGAAAAACCAAAAGGGAAATTCATTTCCCATGCGCACGACAAAAGCCATGTCTGGCCTCTTTGCATTTGAAGTCTAATGAAACAAAAAACGAAAAAAGAAGAAAATTGAAAAGAAAAGAAAAAATGTGGAAAAAAAAACAAAGGTCTTGCATTGATAATTAAGCAGAGCAGACAGCGACGGAGCCTAACTGAATTGCCGTACTCAAAGCAGCAAACGTCCTACGGTCACAGTACAGTTGCCTCTGCGTCAACTACAGCGAAATTCTATACAATATAATACAAGGTTAAAAGGAGGGAAACTATCAAAAAGTTAGGGAAATAAAGAAAAACATTTGACGGGAATAGAACAGAGAGAAAGAGAAGAGAAGGCAAGACAACAAATGAAAAGCGTACATAAAGAAGAGAAGATAATGGGAGAAAAGTAGAGAAGACAGCAAAGAGGATGAATGATTAGAATAACAGACAATAGAAGAACTGAGAAAGTGACAGATGAGAGCAAAAAAATAAAGAAAAGGAGAAAAGAGAAGATAGAAGAAAAATAGTAGAGCAGAAGAAAAGATAACACAATAGATGAGATCAATAAGAGATATATAGAAAGAAAATATATCAGAGCAACCCAGAAGAGAATAGAGAAGAAGAAATAGAGAGAGAGAGAGAGAGAGGGAGTAAGAGAGGTAAAAAAAAGAGAGAGAGAGAGAGTAAGAGACAGAGAGAAAGAGAGAGAAAGAGAGAGAAAGAGAGAGAAAGAGACAGAGACAGAGTGTGTGTGTGTGAGAAACAGACAGAGAGACAGAAAAAAAGTGAAGAGAACAGAAGAAAAAAAAGAACAAAGAAAATAGAAAATATTAACATCAGAAGAAAATAGAAGACAACTTAAAAGAATAGAAGATAAGATAAAATAACAGGAAAAACTCGAATAAAAAGGAGAATAAAAAGAACAGACGATTAGTTGAAAAAAGGAATACAAAATTAGAGAGTAAAAGTTAAGGGAAGAAAAAAGAAGAAAGAAAACTGAAGATACTAGAAAAAAGAGCACAGAATAAAAGTAGACTAGAAGAGGGAAAATAATTTTTTTTTATATATGTATTTGCCTGTGATAAATGCTGAATAATGACAGACAAAAAATTGGTTTGCTTTTTTTTCAGTGTACCCGTAATTCGTTGTAAAAAAAATAATTTTAAATATTTAAGTACTAGCGTGTGACGAATTTTCAAATTATTTGTTTTGGTCGCTGGCTATAAATTTGAGCTCTTTTCGTGTTGGCCACTTTGGCTGCTCGTGTTTTAGCCTTTGCATATTTGGTTACAAACTGAAAAGAGAAAAACAAAAAAAGAGAAAAAAAACGGAAAAAATAATGTATATTGGCATGAGAGTTGCTAAAACTGGTCGGAACATCAACATCTAAACGGCCCAACGACAAATTTATGATAATTTTTTTCGTTCAAAAAAAAAGAAGAGGAGTGGAAAAAATTGGTCGTTCGACTGCGGCTCCCTGGGCCATGGAATGACATTTTAGTACATCGTCTATTATTGCCTCGAAACATGCTCTTTTGTTGTTTGGCGAAACATTCTCATGACAGCCGCGGGCGCCACGCCCCCTTTGTGCCCGACTGCCTCCACTGGCTGTTTGCTGGAAAATATGACCGTCAGCATATTGCAAATTATATTTAATTAACATTGCATTTGGACTACAAGTTGCCAACTTCTTTTGTTCCGCCTTTTTTTTCTATTTTCCTATTTTCCTTCTTTTTTTTTTTTTTTAGACTTTTTCAAACAAAATCCAATTGAATTTTTAATTAGTTGGCCATCGGTTTTCCTGTAGTCTCGTTTATTTCTTTTTGTCGGTTATCGTTTAGCTAATTCGGAATATTCATAGGGCCAGTCGCAATGCAATCCGCATGCAAATATGACATTCATTGTTAGGGCAGCAACGGTGGCCATATGAATATGCAGAAGCAAATGAATCTAGCTCACATATTGCGCGAGTTTTGCAGCGAAAAATATTATTATATTTTTGTAAATATATTCAGTGTTTTACTAACAAGCTTTCGCTGAATTTCTGTTAGTCTGGGTTAGTAAGCATAACTTTGAATGTAACTCGATATGGAATAGTATTTGTATTATATTATGTATTAAATATTATATATAATATTAAGTATTATGAAGAACAATGTTATCTAACCTCATGACTATGAAAACTAATTGATATATCAATAAAAAGATATAATTTCATATCATGTATTTACATGAAAAATTGATATATCAATAAAAAGATATAATTTCATATCATGTATTTACATGAAAAATTGATATATCAATAAAAAGATATAATTTCATATTATGTATTTACATGATATATCATTTGATATATCCACACATAAATGCGATTATATTCATATATCAAGTATCAAGATCAAGTATTATCATTTTTGATTTTAATACCTATGAAAAATGATTCAAATATTTGTACTTATTCAAATCTCAAGATTTTAATTTAAAAAGATCATTTTCTGGAGATTTCAATGTAATAATATATTGAAATCAACTTAAGTTGATTTGATGAACACAAATGTTTCTAGACTTACCTACTTCTCTCACTATTTCCCTTACCACTACTTCTCTCACGTCTTCTCTGGCTTGTTTTACTACTATTACTATTGTTACTCAACCTATTATGAAGGTTCATTTACTACAACTTATTACTACTCTCTTACTTATTTTGTTACTCTTACTATTAATTCTATTGATACTCTTACTATTACTTTTTTGGCTACCATACTACTTCTATTTCAACTTCTCTTAATTTTCATATTACTTTTCTAATAGTAATACTCAGCTTACGTCTTTTACTTCATTAATATTTAATCTCTTCTTATTTATCTTAGTTTCCTTACTTCTCTGGCTTCTTTTACTACTACTACTTTTACTACTTCTGTGACATCTCTTACTACTTCTCTTATTACTTTTCTTCTATTTCTACTTATCGTAGTTACTTTACTTCTCTAGCTTTTTGTTACTACTACTACTATTACCACTTCGCTGACATCTCTGACTACTTCTCTTATTACTTCTCTTCTATTTCTACGTATCTTAGTTACTTTACTTCTCTAGCTTCTACTACTACTTTACTACTCTACTCTTACTACTTCTCTTACAACTCTTACTACTTTTCCAATTACTTCTCTTAATACTTCTCTTGCTCTTCTTACTTCTCTTTCTTCTCTTTGTATTACTTACTAGCTTTTATTACTATACCTCTTAGTACTTCTATTTTAACTTTTCTGACTTTTTATTTACTCTTCTCTTAATCCTTCTCTTACTTTTCATGCTTTTCAGCTTTTCAACTCCTCAATTCCTTATGTCACCTGATACTTGTTATTATTCATTTGCTGAGGCATTTTAACACCCGCTGATTGTCTCGAAACTCACATTTCGCTCGCCTTAAGGCCTCATTAGTTTGAGTGCCTCGGCTCAAAAGTTTTAACTCTATACTTTTTTGTTTTCTTCTGTTTCATACCAGATCTTGTCCCTACATGGACTACAATAAATTTTGGCTACCTTTTAAACAGGACACAAAAAAAAGTAGAAGCTGCGCCACATAGAACAAAAAATGAAGGCTTACTGACAAAAGACAGCGGCGCGCTTGCTGCACATATTTTAGCCAACTTTTGTAAAAATGTTGCCATTTGTTGGCCAAGCAGCTGCCGCTACGACGTTGATGGCCATGCTAGCAGCAGCAGCAGTAGCAACTGCAACAACAACAACAACAGCAGCAACAACAAATGAAAAAAGTGGTTTTCTATATATTTTTCTAAAATCAAAATGTCCAGTTTTTGTTCATCAACGCCGATGCTGCCTTGGCTGGCCAATGTTGTCGCTGGCTTTATTTATTTATTTATTTTTATTTTATTTTTTTATATTTTTTTTTTTGTAGCTTCTTCTTAGCCATGCTTGTGGCTGCAATGTCATTAACTTGGCCTGCAGCTCCATGTGCGCTGACATGGCAACATGAAGCGATTTGAGCATTAATGTTCAGACAGTTGCAACTTTTTGTGGTTGCTGCAACAGCAATAGCAACTGTTGCTGCTGCGTCTACTGCTGCTGCCGCTGCTGCTGCTGCTGCTTCTAATTTTGTCAAAGTGTAAAAAAAGTGCGTACGCAATTATAAAATGCATTTCATTGCAATGACTTTGATTTTGTGTCGCCAAATTGCTAAGATCTCGGCTGCCCGAAAGGAAGAGGTTCATTAAAAGAGTATTTCAAGCGCTGATCTTGCCACACATTTTTCAATTGCCCCTCGCAGCAGCAGCGAGCACTGACCACAGTCAACTTGTGGCTGCTGCTGCTGCTGCTGCTGCTGCTGTAATGCGATCTGTAGCAAAAAGTTGCCCAGCCAGCGGCCGCTCTTCATCTTCATGTTCATCATCATTATGAACCCTGTGCAGTCCAATGACTGCTCGCCCTCTTTGATTGCTGTCAGATTTCAGTGTGTGTGCGCGCTCCGCGGTCGCCCATTGTCGTCCCAGACATTGGGCATGATCGAAAAATTTGCGCATAACTTTTCGCTGATTGACACTCAGGAAATGTCAGCGATTTGATTGGCTTTTATGCTCAGCCGCCAAGTGAGTGTTAGACGAACAGCCACACACACACACACACACACACACACACACTCACACACACTCACAGCACAGCTCAGACAAAAGTTTTATATTATTTTTTGCATATTTTAACCGCATTCGAACAATTAGAATTCATAGACATGTGCCAGCCACAACTTTATCGCCGACTTGGTCGGCCCAATGGTTCATTGACGCGTCCCACAGAACAGGAATCAAAACGAAATACGCCAAAAATAGCTAAATACTTAAAAAACCAGTTACGAAAAAATGCACCAATGCAATACACACACACACACACACACTCACACACACACACACAACAAGGCACAACAAGAGCTTAAGAAATTTTCATAATTTTAGCATTTTATAGAACATTGAAAAAAAAAAAAATTAATATCAGCTTTTATAATATTGTTGTTTAATAGTTACTTGAGTGAGTGTGACTGAGTGATACCCTGTACTAACTGTTGGTAGCCTTGGAGGTAAATCGGTTTGGGTTTGTCATTTAAGTTGCGAAATTATTGTGAGTACCTAAATACTATGTGTTATATGATATGGCATATAAGTTATTATATTAAAATAATAAAATAATAACATAAGAATATTTTGTAAATTTTTGATATAATATGTAGCTAAAATTCGAGTAAGACATTCTATTTTTTTATTTTTTGTTTATTTTTATTTTTTTGTTTTGTTTGTTTTGCATTTTAGCTTGCTTTTTATTAAGATATAATATAATGTAGTATAAAATAAATATATCAAGATCATTGTTAAATTTTATTATTTGGTTTTAGGATATTAGTAAATTAATTTAGCAAATGTTGCGCTATTCTTTTAAATTTGTATCTAAGCTATAAAATATTGGAAAATTCTAAATCAAATTCTTGTTTAAACATCAGCTAAGTAATATTTCAAGCAAGTTGTAAATATCATCATTTTTATTAAACATGTAAAGCTGAATGAATAGGAAAATGCAGATATACGTCTACATACCAACATATATTGCCTATGCTTCTCATGTCGATGTCCAACTCCAAAAATGGAGTGAAGCAGTTATGTATTCGCTTAAACTGGCGTGGAGGATCAATGGATTGTATGACAGTACTGTGACCATTGCATTGGCATATATATATTTTCCACCATTATGTAAGTGAAATTGTTAAAGTAATCTTAGTCTACTTTATATATATTTAGTATATTTATACATGAAATATGAAATATTATAATTTAAGCAAATGCTTAATGAACTCAACTATGTCATATAGGTTTTAATCTATGGAAATATATATAGATAATAAAATATATTGTTTATAGGCTTAATCATTATCATAATCGTAATTCAATGTCAAATTATATATATATTTATATATCAATATAATATACATGCATCAAGCATAAACCGAACCATATTCTATATTTCCACACGCAATGCTATGTTTCAGATATATTTCTTATATTTTGTCTTTGTTTTAATATATATATATTTTTTAAACTTATTCCAATTATTTTTTTCTATATTTTCCTTAGTTTATATTACATTCAATCTAGCTAATATACCTTGCCTATTCCTCTAAAAAGGGCATTTATCGTCTCTTGGTGCATTAACCGCATTCAAGGCTAAAACAGCGGATAGTTTTTGTTGTTGTTGCTGTTGTTGTAGCTGTTGTTGTTCTCTTCATTATGAGCCGTGTGCTACAAGTTTTAGCCAAGGGCCAAAATCTGTACTGCGTTCATTTGGCCTTTGACTATGTGTATGTCTCTCTTTCTTTCTCTGTCTCGCTCTCCTCCTCTCTCTCCCCCCCCCCCTCTCTCTCTCTCTCTCTCTCTCTCTCTGTGTGGTCTGCACTAATTAGCCGCTAGCTGCTGGTCCATTGAATGCACATTTGATGCCTGGCACACATTCCATTCAATTTCATTGATGTAATCGCTGGCTCTCTTCATTCATGCCCACAGATCGCTCGCTGCCTTGGTAGCCCCATTGTATTTCAGCCGGTAGCTCAGAGCGCGAACGGGCGCGCGCCAGCTCGCATTTGGCTACTTCAGTTGCCAACGATGCCAGTTTGGGACACACCTTCCGCAACGCCACGCTAATCACGAGCAGGCAGGCAGCGCCGCCAGCGCGTGGATAAATCAAAATGCAGCCGCGACGTGAGGCACAGCCAGCCCAGCCCGTCTCCAATGCCCCAGCCCCAGCCCCAGCCCCAGCCCCAGCCCCAGCCCCAGCCCCAGCCCCAGCCCCAGCCCCAGCCCCAGCCCCAGCCCCAGCCCCAGCCCCAGCCTCAGCCCCAGCCTCAGCCTAATCCATGGCAACGAGCCAAAGAAAGTGCCGCACATGCTACTCGGCTGAATGGTTCAGCCTCTGTGGCTGCCTGGCTGGCTAGCTGAGCTGAGTGGCTCACTGGCTGATCCTCGTGCTTAAGACAAACGCAAACGCTGGCTCTTTAGTCGTATCTTTCACTTTGATTGCGGTGCTCTGACGGTGGCTCGTGTGGCTCGTGTTAGCCTAAGTCGTTTGCCTTGCGGCTTCCACAAGCAGTTGTAGTAGTAGTTGTTGCTGTTTGTTTTTGTTTTTGCCAACTCTTGTTTTTTCATCATCTTCATCTTCATCTTCTTCTTCTTGGCTGTATACAGTTGTAGCCACTTGGCTACTGTTTGTTTACACATGTATATATAACTCAATCAAGCAGCGGCGGCAGCAGCAACATCATTTGGGCATCATTTGACCCAAAAGACATGTCAGCCATATATATATATATATATATATATATATATATGTATATATATTCGTATACATCCGAGACATATGTAGTTAGCTTTATATAGTTAGAGCGAAGGCTGTGTCCATAGTTGTGCGTAAGTTCTAATGAAAACCTAATTACAAAATCAGCCAATACTCTCAAGACTCGCACATAATTAAGGCGCACACTTGGCGTCGTTCTACCAGTCCTCCCTCTCCCTCTCTCTCTCCCACTCTCGCTGTCTCTCTCTTAAAAAAAAAAACGCATTTAAAAGCCACATTAATGACGAAGACAACGATGCAACCACTTTGGTAAAATAGGAAATTGCTTGCTGCTTTCGTTTGAGCGTTTGGCTGCCTTCTTTTTCTTCTTCTTCTTCGTTGTTTTTTTTTTTTTTCGTCCATTTGCAGACGAGATCAACGCCAGTTGTTGTCTTTGGACTATTCGTCTTCAGCTTTGTCGCTGTGTTGTCGTTCACATTCACATCGACAACGCACACAAAAACGACGCGACTGCGACTGCAAAGCGTTTTCAGCATTTTTAGTTAATTTACCAGGAAAAACATTTGAAATTCTTAAAAAAGTAGCATCAAGTAGCTCTAGGTAGACTAGAAAAAGTTGCATAGCATCGGGGGAGCAGCCTGAGCACGCCTGCTCTATACTCTATACATAACTAATTACGATCGAAGACAGCTTTTCGAACTGCATTTTGTATAGTTCTGTATGGGCTAATGACAATATTCTGTAGTTACTATTAACTCATGCATGATTAATGATTTTTATGATAGGTATCGTAATAATCAATATTACAGTAATAGTGACTTGTGATTGCAAAGTAAGGTAATATATGCTTGATTAAAATACAACATTAATCAAAATTGGTATTTTTGGGTTTCAGTCTCTTAGTTGACTAAATAACGTATATGCAAGTTCAACTTAGAGGCTAGTACAATGATGTAGTATGTCAGAGTAATCTAATTTAGTTCATAAGTCAGATGAATGCTCTAACGTAAAAAAGTAAAAACTAATGATACAATGCAAAATACAATGGTAATAGTAATGATTATGATACTGCTAATAATGCTATATAATGCTAATGCTAATCGTAAAGTAATATGCATAAGCATAAAACTGCTAATGCTAATGCTAATGCCAATGCCAATGCTAATGCTAATATGAATTCGAATGCTAATGCTCAACATAATGTAAACGCAAATAAAAATGCTGATGTTGATACTAATGCTAATGCTAATGCTAATACTAATACTAATATTTATGCTACTATAAATGCTAATAAAAAATACTAATGTTCATGAAAATACGAATGCCAATGCTAATGATAATGCTAATTGTATTTCTAATAATAATAATAATTTTATATTTAAAAACGACTTGTGACAATGAGATTGATAATTTATTATTCATTAATCAATGATGATGATAATGATAATGAATGAATAATTATATTTATATTGATGAAAACTATAAATATTTAGATGACAAAGAGTAATGGTAATAACAGTGGCAATGAGAAAAGGTTGATGACAATAATAGTGATGATAATGAAAACTGTAATAATATTGAAATTGATGACAATTTGAATCAGATCACACAGATAATGCTAAAAAATAAAAGCTATTATAATGAAAATGACAAGCATAATAATATTACTAATCATAACAATAAAATTCTTCTGCTTCACTTCTTCCCCATTCTAATGAAAGAACATCCAATTGTCGTCATTCATTGGTTTAGTTTTTGCTCGTTGTCCAGTTTGGTTTAAGTCGCCGCCACCGTCGCGACGCGACGCGTTGCCGCTGTTGCATAGACTAAAAATCGCATTCGATCATTTATGGGATTTTATTTGGCGCGTCAGCAAATGTTGCTAAGCAATTTATTTATGACATTTTTTGCTGGCCTCGAGGCAGCCGAGGCTGCAATTCGTGCAGCAATTTCTGCTGCTGCTGCTGCTGCTGCTGCTGTTGCTGGAGGAGGCTGGCAATGAGGTGGACAGTCGGACGGACAGTCGGACAGATGCAGTGAAATAGTTACAAAGTCAAAGCCAAGTTCCATATTCATCAGCTGCAACACTCTTCATTCTTGGTGCTGTTCGTTTTGCTTGTTCTTTGGCTTGTCTTGTAATTTTTCGTTGTTGTTTGTGCCCGTGTTGTTGTTTTTCTATCGAAACCCAAACTGGATTTAGTCATATACGCGGTCTCTCAACGGACGGCAGTTGCTGCTGCTGCTGTTGCTGCTGTTGCTGCTGCAATTGCAATTGCTGTTGATTTTACCATTGCATTTTAATTAAGTGCATTTTAATGAGGCATCATTGGCTGTTGCATGCAGCAGTGCTGCAGCAGTTGCCACAGTTGCCTCTGTTATTTTGTTCATTACCAACGAGCGCATTTCAAATAGACAACCAAAGCTGGGAATTGTTGCCTAGAATCGCTACGGCCTGGGATCCTTTTCGTACGCACCTAATTAATCATGCCATTAGCCGATGCTTAAGCCTATTTAAATTAGTCTCCTCGTTTGCGGTTTTCGCATGGCAGCAAAACAAAAACAAATACAAAAAAAATTATAGTAATTATAAAAAAACTGTTGCAAAATAAATAAAATGTCAGTTAAACTGACGCTCTAATTTGATTTCATGCATTGAGGTTATATTTGCAATGAAATTGAGCTTTTACCTTATCCAACATTGAGAGCTGCGGTCATATTAGTTTCGAATTGCATTTAATATTTCATGCAGCAATATTAGCTTAGCAACTGTGCTTAGCTCTTAGCCTTAAATGGAATTAGTTCATTTTATTAAAATTTTTTTTAGCATGCGCATTTGCACATCTGAGTAAACCATCAGCAGTTGTTAACCACCTTTTGGCATACCATAGAAAGGCGTGTTAGCTGGGGTATATTGGTTTGTGCATTGGTATGTTACATAAGGAAGACTTCTTACTATATATGTACTGGATCAGATTTGTATTGTTGCTGTGTTTAAGGCAGTTCAGTCAGGTCCTCACTCTGACTGGTATGTTGAACTGCAGTACGGGTTAGAGACTACAAAATAGACTATTTCTTGAGCTGTTCTCGACTTTGGAGCCAGGAGTTATACCGCATTAATGTTTGAAATGCTCTACCTGAGGAGTGCTATCTATGTTCTTGTATTCAGATCCGGATCAGCCTAGCGATCTGCACTTAAAAATTAAAATAATTCTAAGGAAGTAAATTTTGGAGCACAATTTGAGGGCTAGAGAATCAATTACTCCCTTATCATTTTAGAAAATCGGGTACACAGCAAAATCTTCACTAGTTTCTTTTTGATAACTGCTGCTGATACTTGCAGTACTTTTTTAGGAAACATGATGATTCGGAGTAGCGATTTGAAATTATTCACATGATTCTGAAAAACTCCCCTTGAACTTTGCTTGACTTTTGCTCGGGTATTCATTGTCCGATTACGGACTCAAATATAGGTTTAAATTCGCAAGAAGAAAAATTGACGAACATCATTAAAAACATTTATTGTAAAGCATGTTGCAAATTTGTAACTCATTACGATTTTAATAAAAAATCTTCCTCTCTCAGCTTAAAGATTGCAAGCTCATTCTACAGCTATTACTAGATATTTGACTATGAGTATGTCATAGCCAAGCTGAAATATTTTCTATGCCATCTGAAAGCTTGTTGGTCTCCATATAGATAGATTGCTACCGGGTATTTGCTAGTCGAGCATGCCCGAGCATTGTGCGCATCTTCTATTTTTTCATTTTTCAAATTGCGTAATTTTCATTAGTTTGCTGCATTTGCCGACAAATTAAGAGCTGATGCTGCTGCTGCTGCTGCTGCTGCTGCCGTTGCTGTCCCACTCAAACCCACTCGACTCTGTCACTCTGCCTTGACTCTACATCCGCCCTCTCGTCCAGCTGCAGCCCAACTGGCGAAGGTCCATTTAGCTAGCTGCAGTCCAGAGTGCGTAGCTGCAGGATACGCATGCAAATAAACGAATGTGAGTGCCGGACGACCCTTGCAGGCAGAGAGTCCTGAGTTGGGACTGAGCTGGGACTGAGCTGGGACTGAGGTGGGGCCTGGGCTGTTGATGTAGTAAATGTATTTGTGTGGTTTTCAATTTTACGTTTTTTATTTTTATATATTTTCACTGCCTATATATGGACAAGCATGTATTTTTTTTTTACATTTTATACGCAAATAATTGTGAATCTTTCTCTCTCTCTGCGGTGGGTTTATTGTTTGGTTTGTTTGGGTTTTTATTTTTTATTTTTAATTAAAAACGGAAGTAAATGCGAATGCAGGGATGCCAGGCAGTCAGCCAGCCAGCCAGCCAGCCAGCCAGCCAGCCTGGTTGACTTGTCAAGTGCATGCGTATGGGTGCGTATGTGTGCGTGTGTGTGTGTGTGTGTGTGTGTGTGTATTAGGCGTGTGTATATCGGGCACTTTGGCCATATTGTAGTGTTTTGCTAACAATGCAATTTTCAGCGCATTGTTGCTGCCTGCAACTCCCTTTTGATGGACGCACATCAAATCAAATCCTTAGCTGCGGAAGCATTCGCATTTTCAGACTGTCGCCCGCCCATGATGAAATGTCAAACGTGTTCCCGTTCCAAGATAGCCGGGCAAACAGTGTGCAAGGCACCACGGATACGGATGCGGATACACTGGCGGCCGCTTAGAGCTGCGGGCCCCTCGACCCACCCGCCTACACATATGCCACATGCGCCACGCACAAACTAAACCAAACTCAACAACAATAAAAACATGGCAACAATTCAAAACTGAAGAGTTTTTCAAATAACGAAAAAAAAACTGCGCAAAAGGCAAGCAAAAAAAAAAAAAAAACGAAACAAGCACAGGAGAAAAAAAATCGAGAAAATTAAAACAAAACAAACAGCTGAACGCATCATCGTCGGCATCAGCAATGGCATCCTCATCAGCCTTTGGCTTTGCCGCTGCTCTGCTCCTCTGCCACGCATGAGGAGATTTTGGTTTGGCTTTTGATTGACGAACTTGGCTGCCTGACTGCCTGCCTGCCTGCCTGCCTGCCTGACTGTTGTTAACGCCCACCAACCACCCACTACCTACCGCCCACCGGTTTCTGATACGCTTTTCACTCAAACTCATCAACGTCAGCGACGCATTCAAATCGTTTTGATGGACTGCCGCACTGCCACAGCCTTTATCCGGCCCCCAACTGCCATGTGCAACGCATCCTGGCACAAAAAAATAAAAAAATGGAGAAAAAAGCAAGTAAGTCTGCTATAGCTAAGAGTGCTTTATTAGCTAATACCCTGTACTGGCATTCTCTGTAATAATTCAATAATAGTATTGTGCACGCAAAAGTAAGATCACATATAGGGAGGGGATCACATATTGAAAAAATGTTTTTGTGGCTGCTATATTGATATTGTCTGCATATTTTAAATTCTTTCTATTTAAACTTTTTCCCATCTCAACTATTTTTTTTTTTTTTTTTTTTTTTGTTGAGTCTAACTTTGTTTTTAACTTTATCCCATCACCATTCTCGGCCCCAACTTGTTCTCAACCGCACTTGACTCTGTTCTAACTTAACTACTATTTCAATCCAAAACTGCTTTCTATTTTAGCTATTCTATTCATTTTCTCATTTTTTCCTATCCTAGTATCCTAGCGACTTCAATCTATCTGCTATCTCTTTAAGTACTAATTTTTTTCCTATCGTTAATTTTTGTTTCCCAATTTCTTCATATTCCAGCTTTTATTTGTCTGATGTACGAAAGTTTGCTCTGTTATAACGTCTTCCTATCCACACTTTTTCATATTCTAAATTTATCCAATCCTATCTTTCCCATATGCGCCATTTTTATCGTCCCATCTTCTTCCTATGCTATCCTATATCTTGTCCTACCCTATCCTAGGTTCCTCTTATAATAATAAACTTTATGGCTGAGTTTGTGCTTAGTTCGCGTCGTTATATTTTTAATATAATACTTTTCGTGAACTCTAGAATCTACATATTAAATTTGAAATATTTATCTCTTATAGTTATCGCTCGGTTAGATAGATAAATATCTATTAGAGATCTAGAAATCTAGATATATTTTATTTAATTTAATTTTTAAGAAAATAGCAAGATATATTTGTAAAAAGGCATATTATTATATATCTTTAATTAATAAATATTTTATAATATACTTACATATATATATCTATATATATTATAAATATATTATACTTACAATTTAGAATATCAACACGTGTACGAAGCAACCTACATCAATTCAATTCAATTGAGGATTGCCTGCTTGTTGCATATAAGTATTAACAAACATAAACTAATATACCCTGTTGGCTCCTTTTTACAACCGGTTTTAGGGTATTGAAAAAAATGACACAAAACCTTTGCACAATATTTGTATTTTACGCAATTTTTACTGACTGCCATGTCGTTCGTCGACTGTTGACTGGCTGCTGCCTGATTTGCAAACCGATTTGCAACATTGTTCATGTCAGTCGAAGTGCATTGTTAATAATCAGGCTATGCGTGTGTGTGTGTGTGAATGTGTGTGTGTGTGTGTGTGTGAGCACTAAGTTCTATTAGCTGGGCACTTGTTTGCTTAGCCATTGTCTTTTGCCCAGCAGCAGGCTCAGTGCGACAATAATTGTGGCATTAAAATCTATTCGAAATGCCTCAGCTTTAATTAAACGAAAAATGTCTTTTGTCTTTGACATTAGGGCCACTCAAATGCCATGCTTAATGCCAGCGCTGTAATTCATTACAAAATGCGTTGGGGAAAAGTTAAATCAGTTTTATTGCGCATACGCCCCGTTGGCCATTTTGTTGACACCCTTTGGGCAGGAGCACCAGGCCGAGTCAGCCGAAGCCAGGCAGATCCTGGCGCATGCAACGCTTAACACGCTTCCACTGCAACGCCTTTTCACAGTTAATTTGCCATAAAATATGCCAGCAACAACAGCCGCCAGCTGCTGCTGATGGCATCAAACTCTCGTCTCTCGTTGTCGCAATTAAATTACCAAGCATCCAGCAAGAGGCACAGACGCCATGCCACGCCCCACGCCCCACGCCCCACGCCCATCAACTGTTGCCAAAAAGTTTGTAAGCTGCCAAAACTTGAGCTAACCGAGCACTGAGACCAGAGAGTGAATCTGTTTTCACACCAGAAACTTTTGCCACAACTTTTCATTAGCATTTGCTCTCGTTTCCGCTTCTATTTTATTTTATTTTCTTCCTCTCCTTCGGCTTCTTTCACTTTTGGCATATTTTCTCACATAATCTGGCATGTAAATGATATACAACCGCAAAGTTGAGCATACTTGGCATTCGCCAGCTAACTGTTGCCGAATAACAGCCCAAACCATTTGTTGCCGTTGGTAACTAGTTGGATTTGGGGGCTTTTCCGGCTTAATCTGATTGAAAATTAACTTCATTAATGCAAACTATCAAAATTTTGCTGTTATTTGAGGTGTTGCCAGAAAGAGGCTGTGGAGGTTGAATAACTCTGGTTGTTTTTAGTGTAAGCTGAGATATTTTTGGGGTATTTTAAAGTTTTGCTACCTCTTCATAGATGGATTTATTATCGCTGCAAAGTTCAGGTACTCTAAGCGTTGATCTAGTCGCATTCATTTGTTGGTTGAAAAGCTAAAGATAACACTGAATTGACCAAAACTTAACTTAAGCTTTATTATATTTTTCTGTTTTGCATGCTTATACACATACGAAGTTAAAAGAGTATATTGGTCTTTATGCAAGTGAGTTACTGTTAAGATTCTGCACAGATAAACGAAAAATGTAGTGTATATGTTAACGCATCTAGGGGGCGTAGCAAACCGTGGCAAATCGAATTCTTTTAAATTTATCTAGAAACTTTAAAGTTAAATAATTGCCTTATTCCAGATCTCCAAGAGTGTCAAATCGAAAAAAAAAACAAACGATATCGTGCAAAAGTGTTCAGTTAGGCTCTGTACCAAAATTTTCTCATTTTTTTCTTATCTTAACTTTATCCAATTCAATTTTTCCAATATCCGTACTTTTTCTTGTCTCAATTTCTTTCTATCGTAAATTTTTTCTATCCTAGCTACTTTATTCTCCAACTTTACAATCCCACATTTTTCTCTGACCTAACTTATATATTTTCTGTGACTATTTAATATCTGTATCTTTCTACCATCATTTTCTTTCATACTTGTCATAGTTTGTTTATTATTAATATATATATATATACTTAAGTCAAGGTATATACTAAAGTCAAAGAGTCCCAGTAGCTATATCTCAAATAAATACACCTTATCCATGTAGACTTCACGAGAATCATCATATAAATATAACTATCCCTCTCTCGCTCTCTCTCTCTCTCTCTGGTTCACTCTCCCTTTCTCTCTCTCTCTGGTTCGCTCTCCCTTTCTCTCTCTCGCTCTCTCTCTCTCTCTCACTATCTTTCTCTTAAGGCTGACTACGCCAGTCTACTACTACTACTACTACTACTACTGCTTCGCAATGTCGAAATAAGCAATAATCCAGAGCTTTTAAGTTTAAGCAATAAAACTTCCGAAGAATTACCTCATCCATAGAAACAAGTTATATGGCCCACGCTTTGGAGCGTATCAAATCCAGAAATATTGATTTACATTTAACTGCTTTTCGACCATGAATGGGTATTATGCTGTCCGTCATGCTCGACGGCAACATGTTTTCAATAAATCTTTAAATATTGGAGACATTTATAGCCTCATTTTGGTGACCCTATAAGTTTATGGCATAACTAAAGCTTTCATTCCGACTTCAGACTTCATCGGCCTTTTACAACAAATAATATAAAAAAGTCTGATTCATCAGGTATATAAACAGCTTATTGTGAATTGAAAAGTTACTTCTACAGCTTTTACTCTTTGTTGCTGTTGTTGTTGTTGTTGTTGTTGTTGTTGCTGATCTTGTGAGCGCTCATAGAGTGAAACAATCCAAGCAAAACGTTCACCTTAAGAAAGGCAGCCAGTTGGACTCTCTCCTCAGTTGCAGTTAAAAACCAAGCCGGACAGCATCTTCCGCAAATGTTTCGCTTAATTCTCTGGCTGTTGCTGCCGTTGCTTTGTGCTGCTGCGATTGTGACTGAGCCGAGTCTCTACAGCAGCGAGGACAATGTTAAAATATTAAACAATGAAACGCTCGAGCTGGAGCTCCACAATTCACACAATTGCCAACTCGTCCAGTTTATCAACTATTTCTGTGGCGACTGTCGACGGTTTGCTCCCACATTCAAGCAGCTCGCCTGGCAGCTGCGAAGCTGGCAGAGAATACTCTCGATCTATGTGGTGGACTGTGCCCAGGAGCGCAATGTGCGCATCTGTCGGGATTTCGATATACGCAAGACGCCCACGCTGCGCGTCTATCCGCCGGGCTATCAGCGCACAGAGCAGGATGTTGGCCACGAACTGGATACACTGCAGCCGGAAGAGATTTACAATCAGCTAGCTGAGTTTTTGGCCAAGGTGAAGTATGCATCGCTTGGACAGCCCAATTTCGAGCCACTGTCAAAGCTGGACAATCGAAAGAGCTTGCTCGATGAATGTGGGAGAAGTGTAAAGTATATAGTCTTGGTCTATCAGCCGACGAGCTCTAACTTGGGCAGAGATACCATTTTGGGCCTGTTAACTTGGCCAAGTGTATTTGTGCGCACTCTAAACAATACCTCCCTCTATGCCAACTTTGGTTTAAGGCCAAATAAATTGCTTATTATGGATTGTCTGGGCGGCGTCTCGAATCTGCAGCCCCGCAATGAGAGCAGCGTTGAATATGTAAACAGCGTGGCAGAGTATCTGGAGGCCAAGGGCTATGCCAAGCTGATGCTGGCTTCGACTACGCCCGCTCCAACAAATGTTGGCTCACAGCTTATTGACGAAGAGCAAGCTGCAATTCTGGCTACTGTTTTGGGCGCTGGTCCAAAGACTTATCGCGCCGACCTGGAGCAGGCCATTGATAAGCTGCTGCACATTGAGCTGCCCAAGGTGCGCGTCTTTCAGGCTGCAAGTCATTTGGCTCTGCGACAATTGCTCAACGTTTTGCGTCTCTTCAGTCCTTTGAATCGCAGTGGAAACATTTTGCTGGGGCGCCTGCATGAGTTTGTTAATGGCTCCAGTGATCCATTGAGCGGCGCTGCCTTTGAGGCACAGGTGCAACTGCAGGAGCGGATGTTGCCCAAGGTGTTCAAGGCCAGGCGCTATGTTGGCTGCATTGGCTCCGCTCCAGTGCTGCGTGGCTTCACCTGCTCGCTGTGGACGCTCTTTCACTATCTCAGCGTGCAGTCGGCCAGATCGAATGTGCTGCCAGCGGGCTACGTCCTGGGCACCATTCACGGCTTTGTTAGCCACTTCTTTGGCTGCAAGGATTGTGTGCAACATTTCCTGGGCATGGCGGAGAGACGCAAGCTCTTCTCGGTTGCCAATCGGGATGAGGAAATACTCTGGCTGTGGGCGGCTCACAATGAGGTGAATCAGCGCTTGGCCGGCGATGACACTGAGGATCCCAAGTTCCCGAAACTTCAGTTTCCCGCTCTCAATGCTTGCCCCAAGTGTCAACTGCAATCGGCCACAAATACAACTTGGCAGCGTGAAGAGGTTTTGAAGTTTCTTAAGGGTCTTTATGATGTCAAAAACTTGAGCAACTATGGACTGCCCACTGCAAATGGATATGATTAGATTTGATTGTGAAAGGTTAAGATGACTGTTGGCCTTGAATAAAATTAACAATAAATATGAATGCTTATTTTAATCATATCACAAGAATCATTTATTTTGTCTATGAAGAATCTAGTTTAAATACCGATTATATATTATAATTTAATTTTTATTTTATGTAATATTTGAAAAAAAAAAGTTTATTTTATTTATTAAATATACAGTATTAGATATGTAAAAAAAATTGGAAAAAATTTAATATTTCATAAAAAATATTTATCGATGTCAAAAATAGCTAAAATAATAGCAAACCTCATTTTAAATTATAATTTATATGTATAAACGGGTTTTACATCATCAATTCCGTCTTGAGCAGAATGGGAACAAATTTTATGCTTTCAAATTACTTTTTTTTTGTTGTTTGCATAATTATTTATTATGTTAGACATTTACATATAAACATTTTTATGGGATATTTAATGTCTCTTAAATTTATTATAATGTGTTCCCATTAAATATTTAGCTGAATTTAAATAATAATAAATAATATATGAAAAATTAAATAGCTGCTAAAACCGACCACATTTTTGTTTTTCGACTCGTTTTTCTTGCAGATTTCTTATCTATATGAAGGTAGATGTTGATGCTTCAACAAAGTAGCTCTGTCTTAACAGTTATTTAAGAACATGCTTAGAATAATGTGAGTCTTAGGCAATTTTAATCATTACTATACGTACCATATAAATGCAGCTCTCTCAGATTATTTCCAATTTCCAATTTTGAAGAAATGTCTTGGTGGTAGGCAGTAGTAGTATAGGCAGTAGATGGCTATTTCAATGAGCTAGGCGGTTCTTACTATAAAAAGTGGTATGAGAGTTATAGAATATTGAAAGAAAACATTGAGGAATAAATAAAATTTTTTGCAAATTTGTTGTGTTTTCCTTGTTATGTCGGGAACTTCTGAGATAGCTCTCACATGATACATGGCTTTATCAATCAGTTGTTGGTATTTTAAGAAACAAAGACATTAAGTAAGCATTTAATAATTTTTTTAGACTAGTTTACTAGAGCTAAACTCTTTTGAATGCTTCTTACAACAGAGCAAATTATGATCAATATAAACTTTGCTCCATTAAAATGTATATGACTTGATTCCTATATTATAGTCTTCGAAAGTCAAACGTTTACCTGTTTGTCAATTGTCATTGCTAATTGTGTGAAATTGCTTAATTAAGCGTTTAACTTGCATTAAGTGGCGCTTCAAAGTAACGCAATGCAAATGCGCTCCCACTGTTATACCACACACAAACACACACACCCACACCCACACACACGCACATTATAAGCTCTATTTGTGTTGAAGAAAGGGGGTTTGGGCATTGCACGTTGAACGGCACATCAATTATTTATAGAACATTTTTGCAAAATATCTACGCACTAATTTGCGTAAAGTAATCGATGTGGTGGAAAAATTTTCACGCATGCACAAATGGGGTTGACCTGACCCGAGCTAAGCTAAGCTAACCATGGGGGGAGTTTGCATGGGGTATAGTATGTAGGTGTAACGGCCCCGAGATATTGGGTTGAGAGCACAAAATGGCCTGAGCGGAAGCTAAAAATTACTAGCTACCCCTACAAGGCAGACACCCACAAGATAGAGTTGTGCGTAAATTGGCGACCCGGACCCCAGTTTGCAGTTGCATTTTTAGCTAAGTATATAATGAAGCCTATGTAAAATATTTAATACATATATATAGAAGTCAATATATATGTATGTGTATATATAAATAAAATGCGCATAGTCAAAAGAAGAAGAAGAATTATTGCATTGGTAGGGGCAAAGTTTATTGATATTTTTACACCCACACACACACACACACACACACACGCTCTCACACTCACCTGCGATGCGTGCGAAAAGTATTGCATAAGCGCGTGGGCAAAATGGCCGCCAACAAAAAGACTTGAGCACAACTGTACGCAATTTTTGATGCGAAAATTGATGGGGTGGACAATGGTCGTAAATTTTAGAGTAGCACACACTCACACACACACACTCACGCACAACTATCTGTGCAGGAAACAGGAAACCAGCGCCCATTTGTAGCAATACATTTTATCTGTTTGGCGCGGCCAAAATCTGTGCGCCATGCGTAAAATGCGTAAAATGCGTAAAATTTATAGAGACGAAAAACTAGCCCCGTGCACGTCTTTCTAATAGCAAACGGATATTGTGGCTTTTGCCCACATACATATACATTGCTAGATAGCCAAGGCTCTCAGCCAAGGCTCAGGCGTGCATGCGCCCGGAAGTTGGCTAATTGGGCGCTATTTCATTGGCATAGGTGGCATAGGAGAGCTGCGAGGGCAGGCCATTTGGATTTGCATAACACTGGTAATTGCTGGAGCGACGGAGGCTTTCACGTAGTACATCACTTCTATTCAGTTATGCATTGCATGCATTAACCAAAAACAATAACCCTTCAGTATAATGCTCAAATTATTGTTTAGGCATTTAAATTAAAATGAAAACAATAAAAGAGCAGCGGCTGAAGCAGCCACTGCACTGTTATAATTATGTAAAAACAGTCTAAAGATTGACTTGACTTCTATGCACAACTCGCACACACACACACACACACACACACACACACATATTTGGACTGCTAAAAGCGCATGCGAAGACAACATAAATTTGTGCCGAGTGCTGAGGCAGGGGCAGGTGGATGGGCGGCTCTGTTAGAGAGTGCAACCTGGTAATTATCAATGGCTGAGCGGCAGGCAAAAGTTGGCAACATTGTCTGTCTTGGCAGCCGTCACTGCCGTCTCCCAGCGGCGGCAGGCAGCCTCCAGTTGCCCTTAGCCCATCATCCGAAACGAGAACACACGCAAAAAATGTAAAGTGGAAAAAATTTCGTGGCACTTGCTGATGAAAAGGGTTGCAAGCGGATTGGGGCACACAGCTGCGGTTGCAATTGCCTCCAAAACCCGCTTACTGCTGCCTCTGTCTCACCTCCTCCCACTCTCTCACTCTATCTCTTTCTCTCTCTCTCTCTCTCTTCTCTCTGCCCCACATATGCGAAACAAACCAAACTTTTGCATTTTTTCTATGTAGCTACAATTAAAAAATATATGAAAAATGTTTGTGGATGCTTCACGTTGCCAGGGCTGCAGCAAAACGTAAAAAACAAAACAATTGTTAAAAGAGAAGATTTATCAGAAGTAAAAATAAAAACTTAAGATGTTAAGGTGGATTAAATATTTGGGATATATATAGGCGAGGCTCAAATTAATAAAACAATAGTGGGGTAAATAAATAATTTTCAATTATAAATAAATTTCATTTAAAATTATGAAGCCTACAAATATATATATTTTTTATATTCTAAAATAAATGTATATAAATTGAATTAAACTAATGCAATGCATATTTTTATTTATGAAATAAACTAAAATTAAATAAATTAAAATAAATGAATAAACAAATAAAAATAAATAAATATTTTAAATATAAAAAAAACTTAAAAATTATATATATTAGAGGTAATGAAATATATATGTATATATTTAATATCTAAAATAAATTTATGTAAAATAAATTAAACTTAAAATGAAGTAAATAAATTTAGATTTCAAAACTTTATATATATATTTTAAATATAAAATGAATTAAATTAATATTTTTTAGATCTGTGAAATGAACTAAAATCATTTTGATTTAAATTTAACAATAGAAATATTTTAAGTTTTTTAACAATAGAAATATTTAAAATATATAATAAATATTGAAAAATAAATAAATGTACGTGTATACATATGTGAACATGCGTATGTACATATGCGAAATATATAGATTTTAATGTATTTTAAATTAATATAATTCGTATACACATGTATAAAATAGTATAAAATCGTAAGACTTCGCCTAACTCCAGTTATAAAATTTAATTTTAGATAAGCAAATTCAATTGCTGTGTTGCTTCAGCCCTATTATAGAACACTTAATGTTATGGCTAATGTAGGCAAAGCAAAGCTAACGCAATTTGGCAACAATTTTTTCTCAACAACAACTACGACAACAATGTAATACAATAAGCTGAACAGCAACACACCCACAGCCACCCCCCACTCCGTCCGCCCGTCCATCCGTCCGTCCGCACTTGCTGTGCAACAACAATGCCACAATTTGCGGCAGCGCGTAATTAAAACAATTTAATTTTTGTACAAGTTCGCTGGCTAAACACTCAAACCAAAGTCAGAGCCAAAGCCGCAGCCCGAGCCCTGCCTTCAAATAATAATTTGCTTAGTTTATGAAGTGCATATACATATACATATAAATGTAATCTATGTGGGTGTGCGTGTGTGTGTGTGTGTGTGAGTGTGTGTGTGCTACATAAACAGAACATTCAGTTCAGTTCAGTTCAGTTTCTTTTTTTTTGTGTTTAGCGAGTTGCTGCGCACAATTTACTCACTTGGCTGCATTTTAACATATTTTGTTACGTTTTCTGCATTGTTGTTGTTGTTGTTGTTTTTTCAGTTGGCTGCCATGTTGTTGTTCCTCTTGGCCTTACCTCAAGTTTAATTTGCTTGAGTTTTCATGCAGCAGCGGCAGCAACCGTCGCTTCTGCTGTGAATTTCATGTACATCTGTTGCCTTCTGCCTTCTGCTACTGCTGCTGCTGCTGCTGCTGTTGCTCTTGGCTTCTTTCGCTCAACAACGAAAAATATTTGTGCACGCAAAAAATGTTAATTACTGCAGTCGCTGAGCGCAAAAAAAAAAAAAAAACGAACCATCAATGCGGCCGGAGCATTAAAATATTTAGGTTGCCTCTGTCTCTGTCTGTCTGACTGACTGCCTGCCTGCCTGTCTGTCTGCCTGACTGCTTGACTTCCCAGGCCCAGTGCCCAGAACCCAGAGCCAGGGCCAGATCCAGAGCCAAAGCCCAGCCTCCCAGCCACCGCGACACGGTGCTGGCAACGTGGCCCAGCTACAAGTTGGCCGTTAATGCAACAACTGCAGCAACAACAACTGTAACAAATTGCAATGTCGCACATCTGTCTCTGGCTGGCGTTTGGTTTTTTGGCCAAACAGAAAAAAAGCGGCCCTTGACGTGGTCGAGCTCATATTTATTTTTCCAGCCGTTTTTATGCACTAAACTAAAAAAAAAAATTGTCGTTGTCGTTGTTGTTGCTGCTGCTGCTGCTGCAAGTGCTGCTGCTGCTGCTGCATTGCCAATTACCGGCTGCCGGGAACCCTAGCAATTTGGTCATATCCGGCCCCCTGGCCAAGCTAAAAATCTGGTTTATTTTTTCACTTGTTAACAATTCTTGATTTTTCGTTTGCTTTAGATTTTCCTGTTTTTGGCCTTGCCATCAATTTAGTTTAGTTTAGCTTCATTTTATACCCTGAACCCATTGAAAATGGCAATTTGGGGTATAGTGATTTTGTTGAAGTGAATGCAGCCGGTGGCAGGTCGAGTCGAGTTGATTTACTTCGGTTTGTACATTCGTCCAACTGTTCGTATATCCGGTGATCCTTCTGTGTTGGAGCTCATCCATTTATGTTACTGTCTTTCCATCCAACTATTTTTCTCTTCGACTATCCGTCTATCCGACTATCCGTCTATCCGATTATCCGTCTATCCGACTATCCGTCTATCCGACTATCCGTCTATCCGAATATCCGCCGCTCCGACTATCTTTCCATTCGACTATCTGATCCAAGCGTTCGTCCGACTGAATGTCCATCCGACTATTCATTTGACTATTTTTCCATTCGACCATCCACCTTTCCGACTATTTTTCTATTTGACTATCCTTCTGCCTGACTATCCCTATATTCCGTCTGTCTGATCATTCGTCCGTCCAACTGATTGTCCATCCGATTATCCTTCCCTAAAACTATGCTTTTATCCGACGTTCTTTCCATCCGACTGCCTTTCCATCCCACTTCTCTATTATCTCTTTATCCGTCTGTCTGTCCGACTATGCGTCCGTCCCTCCGACTATCTGTACATCTGACCATTTGTCCGTACGTCGGTTTGTCTACCTACATGCAACAGAAAGACGTAGATCCCTACAGCACACGTTGCTCAAATTTGATTTAAGCCGTCAATAATTTTTCCTCTTTCTGCTGTCCTTAGAGCAAGAACCACTAAATTGTGTTTTATTATAAAACTTTTATATAACCTAAATAGCTAATACAATAATACAAATTTTGGGCTAATTTTTGCTTAGATTGTGAAAATACTAGTTGGAATGAATACTTATACCATGATAACCAGAGCATATCTATTATTTATTTATTTCGATTTCGATATTTCATTGTTAATAGAATTAATTCTAATTAACAATTGATTTAAAGCCAGAGCAACAAAGGCCTTCAGGCAGCCAGAGCATATCTAAGTCGTGCACTCCCAGCTAGAACATTTCTACTTTGTTTCTTTATTTTCTTTCTATTTTTCATTGGCCAAGCAGCTGCTGTTGGTTCCTGTTCGAGACGGCTCCTAATTGCTATTCAAAATGGCAGCTTATAGTTTAATTTTAGCTCCAAATTGTGCAATTTTACTTAAAATATTTGTAATGAAAATTGAAAATTGTTATTACAATGCAATTTGTGGGGCTGCGCTGTCCTGGGCACAACAGTCATTAGCAAAAGACGTCAGCAACATTTAGATGCTGATCATAATGTGTGTTAGAGTTAGAGTTGTTGTTGCTGCTGTTGCTGTTGTTGTTGTTGTTGTTGTTGTTAACTAATGAATATGGAACTTGACTCTGACTTTGAGCCAATGCTCATGTCCATGTTGCTATTGCATTTCTACCACACTCAGTTGCCACAATGTTGCCGCTGTTAGCTATTGCCAGTCTGTAGCTCATTGCGCTTTTGGACGCGTCATGCGGCCAGTTTTTTTGTGCCACAGATTGCCGCACGATTCCAAGTCAGCAAATGTGTCGCTCAGCATTTAAACAACAGTAGCTGCAACAACAGCAGCAGCGGCAACGCCAGCGGCAGCTGCCTCTAAACGGTTGCAAAAAATGTCATAAATAAATTGCTTACAAACATTTGCTGACGCGCCAAATAAAATGCCATAAACGATCGAATGCTAGATTTTTAGCCAGTGTCTTGCGCCAGTCGCTGCGCAGGAATTCCAAATGTTTTTCCTGCCATTTGTGTAAATTAACTAAAAATGCTTAAAATCGCCGGGATGAGTTTGCTTATAGGGTTCACGTTGCGGCCATCATCTTTCGCAGCATCATTAATGTAGTCAACGGAGTCTCTAATGATGCAGGCATATATTCCAGCATACACACTCTATAGACCATTTGACTGTTTTAGGACTCTGGTTGAATTCCTTCAAGTATACCCTGTAGCATTATGGTGATATGTCTGGACTCTCAGATATATCTTTACATCTTTATCTATTCTATATAGATACATATACACATGTATGTATTCTTTATCAGACTCAGGATGATTATTCATATATTGGCTTAATTGATGGTGTATGTGTAGATCTATCTGCCTTGTCCATTTGCCACTCTATAACTCTATTTATATATGTCTGTCCATCTCTCTTTCTCTCACTTTGATTGCATCACTATTTTATTCTCCCCATCTATCTTTCTCTCACTTTGATTGCATCACTTTTTTATTCTCCCTTTCTCTCTGTCTCTGAGGGAAAAATTCTTTTATCTTTTTCTCTCAATTTTCTTTGACTGACAGTCTTACTCATTTTGCTTAAAATGGCTTTAGCTTTGGGTGTCTTCCCCCCTTATTTCTCTTTCTCTCTCTTCCTCTCTCGATCTTTATTTCTCTATATCTCTCCATTTGATTTAATTGTCTTTTTAATTCCCTCTAGCTCATGATTTTCTCTATTTTTTTCTCTCTCCCTCTCATTCTAAAATTCTAAATTTGCTTGTATTCGTGTCTTCAACTCTACCAAACGCAATATTATTCTATAGATTTATGTAGAAGAAAGTGCAAATATTTTTCATTTCCTTTCATTATAGGGCATCTCTCTGTCTAGCACGCTCAGAGGAGCGGATAGAGATCCCACTTTCAATTCTGTTTGCTTACAACTCTATGTAAACTGTGCTGAGATTTTATGTTTTAGCGTAATTCCTTTATGCAAATTTAATGAAATATTATCTGCCTGATCTTCACTCCCCAGCTCTAAGCAATTTGCTTTTCATTTAGTTAGACTCGCACACACACAGACACACAGTATGGCCATTGGCATGCCAGAGGCACATTCGAGTTGCAACAAAGTTTCAGCTGCGCCCGAAATCCCGAATCCGAATCCGAATGCGAATCAACTGGACGGCAGCTGCAACACCTTTGCTAATACCTGGCATAACAACTTAATTCAACTTTTGCTGCATGTCTGCTAACGAACAGACACTGTGGCAGCAACAACAACAACAACAACAACAACAACAACAAAAGCAACAACAACATCATGCACAAGAACCACAAGTTGTTCAGCGGCGTCCCAATCCTGGGTTCCAAACCGCAACGGATGCAATTTTTAGTATTTCCCTCTTCTCTCACTCTCTCAATTCTTTTTTTTCGGACAAGCAGCTCAAATCAAAGCGAAGGCAACGGCATCAAATTTGCAAACCCATTCGTTGCATTTCTTATGCATGCAACCGTGGACAGCGGCGTTGCAACGTTGCAAGCTCCATAAGTTTGGCATTTTAATTGCCGCATCAATGCTGCATTAAACTAACAAATTTTATGTTTTCCTTTCCCTCTACCCGTTCCCATTCTGCGCCCATTTTGGACGGCAAGTGCAGGGCTCTGTAACTGAAAATTCTAAAAATATAAATTCGTGTATCGTGTAAACAAAAAACGGGGCACAAATGAGCGACGGGGCAGCCAGCCAAATTGCAATGAAAAGCGAGATCAAGTTCAACGCACATTTGTCCTTGATGATTGAAAACAGCAAGCACTCACAATTACACACACTCACACACACACACGCAGAAGAAACCACATATACACTTACACACATGTAAACGAGTGCCAACAAAGGGGAGCCCAAAACAAAAATTACTGTGCAAGACCAAAAAAATAACAAGTAAAAGTGCTCCAGGCGATCAGTGATCGATTGGCAGATACCCTCAACAGGCAGGCAGAAATATACGATTATCATTTTATATTTACATTTATGAAGGTATATAAAAAAGTACAAAAATGAATCAAATTACAAAGTTCTTAAATGCTTTTGAAGATAGGGAAGGACTTTAATAAAGGAAAAATAAATCGATAAGTATCGGGTTATCTAGTGAATGCATTTGCTAGACTTATCTACTCATCTCTAACTTTCTTATATTTGTTTGTCTGCCATACTTTTTGCAACTGCCAAAATCGACAATTTATATATTAAAATGTATTATATATCCATATTGATTACTTATCGATTTTCTGCTCATAAATGCTTATAAAATATTAATAAAATCTGGTCGTGCTATGTTGTTTAAATTCTTTCAAATAAAAAAAATGTAAATTGATCATTTCAAATGTATTTCTAGCCTATAAAAATAAATAAAAATATATTGAGCTCTACAGCCATTGTAGATCTTAAACTAATAGATAGTTGACTGGGAATGCTATACTAAGTGCATTTGCTTACTCCGATATATATCAATTTTTTGGTAAGGCGTAAATATTTCGTTAATTTTATGTATACATTGGGTAACTCTAATTGGTATATGATTTTAGAGTTATTATTTGGACAAGATCAAGATTATGATCAACAGATCATAATTAATTCTATGAATCGATAATTATTTTTAAATGTATCGATTTTATAAAATGCATCCATTTTATATATATGACTGTTTATTTCTAGGAAAGATGTATGTTTATTAAGAATTGTTTATTAAGACTAAGAGTTATTTCAGACACTTACAAATATGGCCAGCTCGACTATTTGTTTCCAAATCGATATACATATATCGATCATATATAAGCAATAGTAAGTTTATAAGTAATCAAAATATATCATTAATTATGCTAGCAGTTAAGTTGTTAAAAAGTAAAGAATAATCATAGCTATGTTTAAATGCCGTCATTACGATTAATAATCTATATGCTTTCAATATGATCTTTAAGACATCTGCTTCTGTTACAAACGTTTGCTCTGAACCATCAGACTTCACTCACATTTGCTTTTAGCGCAACGTTTAAATATATATATGTATGTATATACAAAAATTATGGCACTGGATCGGCAGACTTATTGCAGAGGCTGTCAAAGTATTGCTAACTCGCTCGCACAGCCTGCGTCATATCAAAACGCAAAAGAAACCGGCTGCAGCTGAGACTGGGACTGGAACTGAGACTAGGGGCTGGGGCTGTGGCTGCTACTGCGGCTGCTGCTGAGAGAGAGGATGGAATGCTCCCATAAAATAAACACAAGCACATGCACAAAATGTGCGTAGCGTATGCCGAAAATACGCCGGCCATTAAGGCTGGCAATGCCCCAGTGCCAGCCCCAGCCCCAGCCTCAGCCCCAGCCCCAGCCCCAATCTGCCCCAGCACAGGCCCACGCCGGCGATCTCCACTCGATCGTACGTGCCTGCGCGAGAGCTGAAATGAAAATGAAAGAGAAAAAGAAAAAGAAAAAGCAAAACAAAAACAAAAACACAAACAAAAACATTTCCGAAAATTTGCAATTGACTGGCGACGGCGTCTCCACCATCCCGAGCGAGCGCACAAAAATGTTTATGCATTTTTTCTGGTCACTGACCGTACTCAAGGTTTTTCGTTTTCTGCTGTTGTTGCCACTGCTGCTGCTGTCGCCACTGCTGCTGCTGTTGCTGCTGCTGCTGCTGGTTGTGGCAGCAACTCCTGCGACGCTGCGTAAATTGCATGCGCACAAAAATTGACGAATATGCCAGGCGACGCAGGGCAAGAGCCGTGCACAGAAAATGTGGCATGGGGCAACAACGGCAGCAGCATCAAAATGTGCGCCCGAAAAGCAACAAGAACAACAACAACAACAACAGCAACAACGGCAACAACAACTCGCAAGTGTTGCAAGCCTTGTGGCAAACTTGTTGCACTCGAACGAGTTAAGTTTTTTAGCTACCCTCGTCTCGCTCTCGATGATATAATTTAGCACGAAAGTGAAGACGGCAACGACTGCGAATCGCTGGCCAAAAACCGAAAACGAAACCAAAATGCATTCCGGCAAGATGAGCTGCTGCCTGATCTCCTTGTGGCTGCTGTGGCTGCTGTGGCTGCTGCTGCTGCTGCTGTGGCAAGTGATAAATTGTTGTGCGTGGCATGTTTTGTTGTTGTTGTTGTACTTCTTTGCTGTTTTTTTGGGGCGCAATTTCTGGTTGATTGCGGTAGGTTTTGCCTGGGACTGTACATTGGGGCGCTGCCTGCCCCTGACCACCCGCAACAATTGAGGCGCAAAATGTTCTCAAATTACGACAGCGACGCCAAATGCCAAGTCAGTGACCGATTATGTTACCCAAAGCGCATGAACGAAAGACAGGCGTCATTATAAAGCGTCGCTGCAGACGTCGCCGTCGCCGTCGCAGTCGACGTCAGTGTCGGCCCCATAAGCCGTTTTCTCTATGCCGCTTGTCTGACACCCGTCTTCGACTCCTACCGCCCCCCTCCCACCCCCTCTGGCAGAGCTCGATGTGTGGCTGTCCCTGCAGCAGGCTAGCTGCTAGCTGTGTGTCTTACAGCTGCTCCTTGGACTTGCCTCTATTTGCTTTTGTTGTGGCACATTAGTTGCTGTTGCTGTTGCTGATGTTCCTATTGCTGTTGTTGGTGTTGTTGTGCGTGGCTTTGATGACTCTCTTTCTCCTAGGCTGACCGCAAAAAATGCGCTTCATCAAAGGCCGCACAATGACTGCGTAGGTTTTTCTTTTTCTTTTTTTGTTGTTTTTGTTTTTTGTCAGTTTGGACGCTTGTGGCTAGAAGTTGGTTTAGCTGCGGGTTGGGGCTGGCTTGGTGATAAATATTTATTATTAAGCATGCAACACTAGGCTTGTATTTGATTATGCTGCTGCTAATCGACGCAGTTAGACAGCATTAGGCATATTGAGCATACGACGCGTTGCACAGCTGTAGCTCAAATGAAGAAAATGTTTGTCTAGATTATTAATTTTTAATTTGTTTGTTGGCATTTTGCTAATACCATTTTGATATTACTAATTTTCTATAAAACGATTTGTCAAGTGAAATTTAAGCCGAACAACTATATAAAATTTTTTTGTGAAGGGAAGAAATTAACTTTACTGAACTGATTCAACAGTTTTTAAGATTCTTTATATAAATAGTGTGAAAGGTTTTATTTCAATTTTATTCTAGTTATTTACTCGTCCCTGCTGCTAGCCTCTTCGCTTTGCCTTTCGAATTGAATTAAACGCTCTTCATCTTTTTCTAATGGCATTTAAGTTGTAGCTAAGTATCGATAACACTATAGCTAAGTATCGATAGTAAACTAAAGTGTCATTCCTCCATTTTCTATTGGCTTACTACATTAGAGAATTCATACCTTAAGCATATTATGTCATATGATTTCCAATCATATAAGTTTAATAGCGTATAGGATATTTTATTATTGATCACTGATTATGGACACAACGTTTTTTCTTGACTACAAAAATTGATCTAATTTCTTTAATCAAAATTTCGGTCTTTGGTGGTTGGAATTTATTCGTGTGAAACATTTCCTGCTGAGATGTTTATTTAGAATGATGACCTGAGTCTGTTTTTATCCTAGTTTACATATTATTTAAAGATACAATAATGCTTATCTAAAGATGCATTGTTGTTATTATGACGTTATAGTTTTGGCCACGTTCAACTTCATATGTGAACAATCCCTTGATTTTGAAAGCATTTAAGTCATGCAGCATTATCAATAAAGCTTCTGAAATTCCTTATTTATTTAATTCTATTATATTTCATATATGTATATTAAAAATGCATAGAAAAGGTATATGTACAAGGTATTACTATTTTATAGTTATTAAATACTTTTATATAGCATTATATTATAAAAATCTCTTTAAAATAATATATTCCAAAACAAAATACTCATCTAACTTAACACCAAACCAAACTCTCTTACCCATATCACTTCAATTTAGCTGCACAATGAAGCCAAACAAGTTTAGTATGCAAAGCCTTTAAAAAACTACAGCTAAAACAAAAACAACAACAAAAATGTGGTAGATACTTCGTTAGTTTGGCATTAGACAAAAAAAAAGAATAGAAGCAAAAAAAAAAAAACAAAAGCTTGACGCTTCAACGTCAAAAGTCAACGTAAGCGGCTTTGGTCTAGGTCAAGTTGCAACCGGCACTTGGGGAAAAACTAGCCAGAATTTGAGCTTAGCCTCCCAGCCCAGTCCTTAGATACTGCTCGAACGGCACATTCAATTACAATTCGTCATTCGCAATGGAAATGGCTTGGAAAATGATTTAATTGCTGAGAGTTTTGAATTTGAACAGCTCTAATTGAGCATAAGTCGGCTATGCTCGACTCAAAGCAGCCGGTACAGTAGGCAACAACACATACACACACACACACACACACACACACACACACACGCACACACACACATGTACACACTTGAGTTGACCAGAGGGCGAATCTATGGCAATATGCGTGAAAAAAACAAGTGCGTTGCCTTCGAATGTGAGCGACTGCTTAATACTCGTTCAATGTTTCATTTTCAGTTAATTTTGTTCAAAATTAAATTAGTTTTAATTGCAGAATACTAAATCAAAGAATATATACTAACCAGAACAATATAAAGAGAGAGAAAGATAGAGATAAAGAGAGAGAGCGGGAGACAGAGAGAAAGAGAGAGAGAGAGAGATGTAGTGAATGAGACAGAAAGATATTCTACCTCAAAATGTAATTGTAATTCATATTTGATAAGTTTTTTATTTTCCTCTTTCATTAGGAGTTTATGATGCTTAAACTTTTAAGTTCTGCGACGAATCGCTTTCGTACTCAAGTATGATAATCATTTCACAACGAAATTCACTTTTATTACTTACAATTAATCAGAAATTTTCGTAAGATTTTGAAGTTATTTCTACACGTTCAGTATGAGAATGATAAAGCTTAAAGGCAAATCTAATTGAATATTTCACCAGCTAATATATCATTGATAGCTAAGCTGCTGAAATATACAATCTAACTATTCGGACTGCTCTCACGTGCATAGCTGCATTGACTATGCATGCCAGCCAATATACCCCACTTGAACATCCCGAACGAGTAGCGCAAAAAAAAAAATGGAAGCAAATGTGGCACGAAAGTTATTCGGCACAGCCAAATGGAAAAGGCTGGCATCAAAAATGCAGCCAGCAATTTGTATAGAACGCACACAATTTGATTGGCAGGCCAGTCAATAAACGGGCCATAAAGCCCGTTGGCCCAGCCCGGCCCGGCAAAGTCTGAAGTGCTTTTGGGTAGGCCTTAATTACGTAATGCGAGCGCCCAGTTATGACCAAAGGAGTACTCCACGTGTGCGTGTGCGTGTGTGTGTGAGTGTAAGTGTGTGTGTGTGTGTGTGTGCGTGTGCAGCAAATGCGTAAAATTGTAATTTCGTTTTGAAAATTTTTACTCGCAAAAAAAATGAAAGAAAGAAAGAAGCGAGGCCTGCCACAAAAGTTGTTTGCTGGCGCGACTCGGATGGTTGCATTTATTGAGGCCAATGACCAGACTTTGAGTATGTGTGTGTGTGTGTGTGTGTGTGTGTGTGTGTGTGTGTGTGTGTGTGTGTGTGTGTGTGTGTGTGCTGCTTCTTACGCACTTTTTGCATTTTCTAATTTCAAAACAGGCACACACACACACACACAGAAAGAGAGAGTGAGAGGGGCACCATTATTGGCCCGTTTGTGTGCAAGAGGCATATTGATCTGCCCAAACCCCGTTAAGTTCTTATTATTATTATTATTAAACAACCCCATTAAGTGCAGAGTTCGCCCCTTGTTTCGCTTATGCTTGGGTTATCTACATACGAAACAAAAAAACAGAGTACAAAAGAAGGTGAGAGTTAGCATAAGCGTAAGAGTTTTGTTGTAAACTCGATTCCAAGCTGGGACACGCAGTGGCTTTAGCTATACATATATCTCTCTATCTCTCTCTCTCTCTCTCTCTCTCATACATATAAACATACATTTGCTAATGAGGCCAATAATAAGCCGCGCTTCAAATCAACTCAATTTTTTAATCCGCATCTAAGCTCTCAATTAATCGAATGATTTAAGGATTTCGGGCTTTGTCCAAAACATATTAACTTATTTGATACTCATTTTCATTTAATCTTTATTATTTGCGCTTTCTTTGTTTCGTTGCTGCTGCGCCACAAAGCAGGCAACATTCTGTGGCAAGCCGCAAACTGCTGAAATTGCACATTGATAGTTGATAGACAGACAGACGGAATGCACGACTAGAAGATCTCCTGTAAAAGGCATTGATAATACTTCAAGTTCTGTTACTTTAAAATGCATAAAATACGCTTAAATTACGATTTTCAGAGATGATTATTAAAAAAGTAAATTTGAATAAGTTTAAAAAAATATAAATAGAAAATTAATATAAAAATATATTGGGCGTATAGCAATATTTTTGTAAATGCATTGAATATGTAAAAAATTTATAAAAAATTAAAACAAAAAATAAAAAGATATATCAATATATGTATATTCATTTAACTAATCTGTTGCTGTACATATTTTAATATATATGTCATATGTCTTATATTTTCTGGTTTTTTCAAAACTTGCTGAGGGTATTTTTTTTTAATAAAGTATTATTACTCTGTCTCTGACAATCGTCATAAAATAAATACAATTGCAATCAAAACTAGTAAAAGAAATTAAAAAGCATAAAATATTTAGCTGAATTAAAACTATATCGAAGCTGTTGCCATTATCTTTTGAATGGAGTTATAATACCCTATTTATTTATACAATTTATAAAATCATATAACATTCAAAATTATATCATAATTTTGACTGTTAATAAAATTTGAGGTGATGGAATGAGGTAAGCAAAATAAAAAATGTCCTGAATCGATTATTATCGATAGCAAAAAATGGCACGAGTTATCGAACAATGATAATGATAAGCTCAAAGTTTGTGGGATATAAAGGAATATAGATTTAGGATTTGAAGTATCTATGGACGGACAAGCGGACAGGGAAATTTCGACTCAGCCTGTCCTGATGAATATTAGATATATAATTGAAATATTATTGAAATGTTTTACTGTTATTGTTATTAAAGTTATCTTTACATTGACTCTTGTCTTGTCGATCTCGTTAAATAAATAAAAAATAATCTATAGGGTATACCTTGCATGGTATTTACATTGGCTCTTGTCTTGTCGATCTCGTTAAATAAATAAAAAATACTCTATAGGGTATACCTTGCATGGTATTGCCTGCTACATACACATATACAAAACAGGGTATACAAATGATAATAAAAATAACTAATAAGCTAGATATGCTGCATTTGTATATATATTGTTCTCAAATATCAGCAATTACTCAACTTCTCTAAGTATTTAGTGTATTTCATGTTCGCTTCAAATTCATTTTATTTTTTCTCCATTTTTTTGTCGTTTTGTTTTCTATTTACAGTGTGATTATTTGTGTGCGGGTGATTATTTTTTAATAAAAATTTTAGCTGCGGGGCATAGGCTACGCACTTTGTTTAACAGCATGACACAAGGAGACACGCACACACACACACACACACACACACACACACACATATGCACACAGTGATGAATATAAAGGCATTTGTTGTTGTGCAACAGCAGCAGCAGCTTTTGTGATTTGTTGACGCGTTGTTGTTGTAGTTGTTGTTGTGGTTGCTTGTTGCTGGGGTTAAAATAGGTCTTACAGCTGGCATAGCCGCGGGGTCGCCGCATACGCATATCCAGCTCTCCCTCTCTCTCTCTCTCCCTCTCTCTTTCTATTTCTATATATATGTATTTCATATATAAATACAAAAGTAATTTTGCGCACAATTTTTAAGCTGGTGTCAACTGTCGCGCCTTGTGGCATGAGCCACAAACGCAAAAGCTGCTGCTGCTGTGGCTGTTGCTGCTGCGTTTAATTTGTAAATATATAATAAATAATGCTATTGCATTGTCTGGCTGCGCACATCCGCTAAAGCTTAAGCAGAGCTGGGAGAGAGTGGCGGGTGGTGAGAGGTGGCAGGGGACAGGAGACGGGGGGCAGGTGGGTAACCCTAAGCCTGAGCTGATTTAATGAGCTGGATACAATTTAACAGCAGCTTCCTGTTTGGTTCCTGTTGCGACGGCTTTTCAAATCAGTTGACTTCCCTGGCCAAGAGCTGGCGCACATTGGCTTGAATTAGACCAAAACCGTAAATTTTCGTGGAGCTCTGAGAACGGATGCTGCAGCCAGAGACCAGAGCAGCCTCAATTGCTGCACAAAACTACAGCAGCAACAACAACAACAACAACAACAAAAGTTATCAACAGGATGTAGTTGCTGCTGCTGCTGCAGTTGCTGCTGCAGTTGTTGTTGTTGCCACAGCTTTTGTGCATATCAAATAACAAGGCACCAAAAAAACAAAAAAAACAAAAAAGAGACTATAGAAAAGGAAAAACGCTTATCAAGACAGGCCCCTCTCTCTATATATGTAAATTGCATCTTCCACGTTGCTGCCTGCTCGGATTTCGCACTGCATTGAGCATTGTTGCTGCTGTTGCTGCTGCAGTTGCTGCTGCTGCTGCAGTTGCTGTTGCATTTACCCTCGTGTTTGATTGCATTTCTTTGCGGCCTTTGTTTGTTTGTCGAAAATGTCTTGGCGAATCGCTGGCTTGAGGGTTGCATTCGGGTTTGCCTTCTTGATAAGCAACTCGTTTCCACTGTTGGAATAATGTGGTTAATCTTGTCGCCGTTGCCTTTTTATCTTTCATAAATATGGCAATCAAATGCTCGAGGAACAAAGGTGTCAACTTTTTAACCCGTTTCTAGCCTTTATCATAATTCTTTTCTCTCCCGCCGCCCCTCCTGGAATTTGGCAACAATTTCGAGATATTTCAAAATACAAATCTATGAATTCGCTGAGAGTTTCCATTGCTGGAGCGCCACCGTGGCCCAGGGGTTAAGCCAAGCAAACTGGCTGTCGTGGTGAGTAGGCTGAAAAACCACTCAAACTTGAGTGAGAAATTGAGTGAGCTTTTTGCTGTTTGGCACAAGGGGCAACTGCCTAAGTGATTGATAACTCTTTTGAGTCATTTATTGAGTGAGTTTTGCTGCAATGTCATTAGCTTTTCATTTATGCTTTGATTACCAAAACTTTAACCATGCAATTTTCATAAGCTCAATTCGTCTTGCAGCAGCAGCGGCAGCAGCAGCAACAAACATCATCATCATCATCATCATCCTCAGCAGCTTCAATCAGTAACCAGTTGCATGCAAAATGCTTGCAACAGGTGTGCAGCTTAGACCCAACTAGCCCCAACTTCTCGCCGCTGCAACAACACAAAATTCCCTGCAGCAAATAAGGTTGCTGCCACTGCGCGTGTATTTGATTGTTGCCTCCTCTCCAAGCCGCCAAAACTGCTTTTGCCTAGGCCCTGGCCCTGGCCCTGTCCCTGGCTCTGGCCCTGGCTCTGGCTCTGACTGTGCCCTTGCCTCTTAGCCAAGTTTTGTGCCATGCCTCATATCTTTTAGAATGATAATAGTTTGCCTTCCGTTGGCAGCAGCATGTATAGTTGTTGTTGTTGTTGTTGTCATTGGCTATTAGCAACAGTTGCCAGTTACTCTAGCTCTCTATTACAAAGTGCAGCTCTGCAGGGAAATCGTGTTTTAGCTTGATTATTATGCCGCTATATATAATCTATATATATATATATATATATTATATATTTTGCTTATATATCTATATATAAACTCTATTTATATAAGCTCTATATATATAGTCTATATATTATATATATAAATCTTTTACTTCCTTTGTTCAACTCAATCTCTTTAATAGTCTTTCTTCTTTTTTTCCTCAATGTCAGTTGCTGTTGCTGCTGCTGATTTTTCAATTAAATCTTTTTCAATTTGTTTAGCTCTTTAGTTTTCTATAACGGTTTTCATTTGCATCTTGCCAGCCCCCGCCCCGCCCCCCATTGTGGCAATTTGTGACTGTTATTGTTGGCCAGCGCCACACAGTTTTGATTGCCTTGCTGGGGCTCTCTGAACTGTTGACAGATTTGTCTCTGCTCTGACTGAATGCGGGCCATGCGCCATTAGAACTCTGATTGCGAACTATGATTAAAACTGTTGTCAATCAATTGAATACATGCGCTCATAATGCCAGGCATTCAAATAAGTTAACTGGATTTAGATAGAGGCTAACATTTATATATACAAATGTATTCAATGAAATCTCAAATGACGAACGGTTTGCTGTAGAAGTTAATAAACAAGATAAGATATATTTGTATAATAATTTTATTAATAGCAATTTATGGCAGTAGCAATAATAATAATTTCATTAATATATTTTTTGTAATTTTACTGAATAAATTCTCAAATAATATTTCAGATTATTAGCTAATTTTCTTTTACTTTTTGCAAACCCTAAATCTGACTTTAAAGTAAGGAATTAAGTAAGTTAATTTTGATTACTAGTAATTTTTATTTATTTATTTATTTTTTTAATGCAAAATAATGAAATTGCTTAAAAGCATACACACATATATAACAAATTCAAAAGATTTTTGTTTACAGCACATAGAAATAGTTCAAAATACTGAATCTAAAGAACGGTTTAAAATGATATCAGGGACTCAGGTTAGCAAGTGTGCATAAGCATGAAGAAATAGGATACATCTAAACACTGGAAGTAGTTTTGAGAATCTTATGTTAGCTATATTAAACTAGGATAACTCCGATATAATGCGTTGGCTAAGATAGTCAAAGAGTAAAACGTTCGAGGACTCTTGAGAGCTGCTGCCTCAGACAGTCCTTTGTCAAAGAGATTATCACAACTTAACTTAATTGAATTAGACTTTGATCGGACTCAACTTTTGATTGCAAAAATCTGCCGCTTTTGTTGTATGCCGGCAGCTCTGATTTGTTCTTAGCTTACTTGAAAATGAAGTCGAAATTTGGCCAAGCCTGATATACACATAGTATTGGACTCTTACACAGCTCTTAACAAAACTAGCAAATCCCAATACTCAACCTTGACTAGCTCTGCGTCAGCAATCAAAATTCGTTAAATTTGTTCATTCACTTCAACTCCCTCACTCTGCAAAAGGCTATTTCATAGTCTCTCTGCTCTTCCCTCTCCTCATCTTCATCCATATTCTATTCGATTCGCTGACAATCGGTTGCATTTGGGGAGGGAGCGACGCAGCTTGAGTCAAAGCTGCGCTGAGCACTCGAATAGCTCTCCAAGCGCCACTTGGCTAACAACGATTTAGCCAAAACGTAGCCAATTTTTTGTTTGCTATATGTATTTTCTTATTGTTGTTGTAACTATTGTTGTTGTTGTTGTGCATTTTGTTCAAGTACGTCAAGTTCGATTGCGTTCTTTACCTTGAAATCTTGTTTTCTATCCGTTGTTCAGTTTTTTTGTTGTTTCTGTTTTTTTTGCTATTGCATTTTGGTTGTTGTTATTGTTGTTGTTGCTGCTGCAGCTGCAAAAATCTTTTGCATGTTGCCTTCAGCTCCTCCGCTTGCATTGCATTGGGGCCCCTGCCTAATATTTTATTTATGCATTTTCTCTATATTTATTGAGCAACAAAAACAAAGTCATCATTTGTTATTTGTTGTTGTTGTTGTTGTGGGCTTTTTCGCATTATTCTAAATACTTAATTTGCATTTATTTATACAACATCCAGCCATTAAGTTGTGCGCTTATAAATTCAATTCAATTATTTTTATCTACTTAGTTTGGTGTTTGATTTGTTGTTCTCGTTTCGCTGTTGTTGTTGTTACTTAAAATAAATTACTTTTGATGTTTTGATGTTTTATTAATTATAATTTTTTTTATTATTGCTCAGTTAAGTAAAATGCGGAAATTGCCGACGGCTTATGATAGCAAACCCATTGCACATATTTATTTATAAATAATTAATTAGCAATTATTTCAATTGATTCGTGAGTGCTGGAAATACACAAATTTCACCTTTTTACATGCACAACGAAATGTAACTGTGTGTGTGTGTGTGTGTGTGTTTGTGTGTGTCCTCTTTACTTTGCATAAGCCTTGACATCAAAACAATCACTCAAACACACACACACACATACAATGCATATGACAATCTGGCAACGCCGTGCCCATTGCTCTATAGCCCAAAATGCAACGCTTCGCTGCATACGAAAACGAATAACCAAAAACCGAAAAAAATAACGCGCTGCCGCTGCCGTTGCCTCTGTCTGTGCCTTACCATTGCCATCTCTGTTGCACTCATGCGGTTTTTTTTTCTATTGCTATTTAGTTTTGGCTGCGCTTGGCCTCCATTTTGGCATGCATTCATAACGCAAGTCGAGGTTTTCATTGGTTTCCAATTTTGCTGTATGCTGTTTGCTATTTGAGCTGTCGATGTCGATGCCACTGCTGCAGTCGACGGAGACGGAGACGGCGGCGTCAACGTCAACGCCAACGCAGCATTGTGCCTAAAATTTATCGTTTGCGTTTTTTGTTGCCATTCGTCGCAGCAACCTCGAACTTTAGATTTGTTTGCAGTGTGTTTATGAGAGCATAACATTCTGTTTATTCCAGTGTACAGCTAACAAGTACGTGTCTTTTTTTTATGTCTCTTTTTGTATAGACTGAGTAGGCTGCATTACCTAAGGGTATGCATATCATATGTTGTATTAGACGTAAGGTTGAAATATATGTAAATATGTATTTATTATGTATATTTGTAGGTGTCTAAGTATTTAAGTATTTATGTATGTAGAGAATTAAGATATATATTGGGCAACTTTAAAGAAATATAAATAATATGAAAAGCTCATATATGTATATATGTATATATGTATATTTACTGCTATATAATATTTAAAATACATAATTATGATGTTTATTGCAAAATTGATCGGATTATAAAATATTAACTTTTTAAGAAGACGTCAGGATCTGACAACAAATTTTAACTTCAAAATTTAAGTATATTAGAGATCTATTTACGATAAAATAGTTTGTAACAATTGCAATTAGTCTAAACTTAAATATACTTTTATATAATATAAAAAAACGTATAAAAGTAAAATTCCTAAACTCTATCGAAATGGAAAAGTTTTGAGTTTTCCATAAAGAAAAAAGGCATAGTATTTAGACTCTTAGAAGAAAATTAAATAAAAATAATATTTTGAATCCGCGTCTAAAATTATGTGCTAGTCTTGAAAATATAAGAAATAATTTGAATCATAATGAAATTAATTTTCTTTATTATTTATTTATTATTATTTATATAAATAGTTCTTGTTAAAATATATATATTTTTAATTAATGAATGATAATTTGAAATTAAATTAATATTTAAACAATCACATGTTATCGATAACTCAAGCAACTGCTAATAATATGGTTATCGAAAATAGTATTGCTCTTATTGAGCCACTATCTACATCTGAAATATTTCTGCAATCAATTTTTGTTCCACTTTATGGAAATCAATGGTTTATTAACATGTTAATGAACTGGCTTAGTTTATATCAGTTTAATTGGTGGCGCGCATTACCTACTTTATTTAACTGGCGACCCGTTAAAGCTTCGTGTGCTTTGCTAACAGGAAGCGCTGTCGCAGTTACAGTAACACACATTTCCCATTTGCTGGCTGACGGCCAGCATTTCCATTTAGCTAAAGCCAAGCAGCCAAGTGCCAAGCGCCAAGAGCTAAGAGCTGCTAGCTGGCTAGAGCCACAGCTCTCTAAGACAAGTTTTGTGACTGTGAAGGCGTCGAAACATTCAACAAGCTGCACTTTAGCTAACTTTTATAGCCTTTTTTATTCTCTCATACCATTGCACTTGCCCCTGGCTTTGAGTTGTTAGCTGGCTGCTTGCTTAACTTGGCTTGATTAATTGCTGTGTGTGTGTGTGTGTGTTGAGCTTGACCCTATTGCAATGACAATTGCAGCATTTGTGGCATCGAATCTGGGGAAGCTAAGTGGCCACACACACACAGAGACACGCAGAGATAACTGGGCATTGGCAGCTGCACATTTTGGGCATAAACCAAACCGGAAATAACGCGCCCACTTCCACTTCCGCTAAGCGCTTCACACCCACTGTGGCTGCTGCCGGTGCTGCTGCTGCTGTTGCTGCTGTGGCAGGAAACGTGAATTTATCGCTGCGAAAGTTAACTCTGCCCAGCGGGCCATCAAAACAGGAGCCGCAACGACTTCGCCACGCTGCAAATGGTTCGAAATGATTTTCATGATTTTCCTGCACGTCCCGGCGATAAAAATTCAGTTGAATTCTCGTTTTGGCCACTTTTCTCTTTTTTTTTTAGTATATTCCCAATCGATAGCCAACTAATATTTAGCTAAAGTTTCAGTGCAGCCAATTGATTTGAGCAAAGTGCAAAGTGAGACTCATATATATGTATAAAACACATTTATAGAAAATGATTTACTTTAGAGGTCTCACAAATGGTCAAGAGCTGGACGTAGCACGAATCGAAAATAAATATAAGCTAGAAGCGTTATGGCTGGGCGTATATGACTAGCAGAGTGTTGCGAGTTGAGATAGATTCTTTCGTTTTTTTTGTAACATTTACAAAATGAACTATTTTAAGGATTTTGGTTGTATATACAAATGTTTTGCCTCTACTTTATAGAGTTTATAATTTATATATTATTATAATAAAATTGGTTTTTATAAATTAGTTCCGCTTTTAAACATTATTGAATTTTTTAAATATTTACATATATACATACTTTGTTTCCAAACGGAAAGAAAAGGACAACCGTCCGTCCGTCTGCCTGAATGGATGGAAACCATTTCGACACTATTGAATCTAGAGACTTGAAATTGTGACCATATGCTCGTTTATTGAATCATCTTACAAAGTATCAAGATTTATCCGATACGCCCACTAAGGGCGTGGCAAATCAGAAATTGCATTTTACGGTGTGTCAGAAATCCTATTAGTTGAAGTGCTAGAAAGTTGAAATTTGGAATATATACTCGCGTTGACAACGCAAGATCAAAAAGATATGGCGGATATATCAAAAACCACAAGGGCATAGCACGTTGGGAAGACTGTATTTTCTATAGTTATAATTTACTTTTGACATACTTTATTGACTTTTACTAAATAAAAATAATATAAAAGTATATAGCGATTGGGGGCATGGCAAATCGAAAAATGGATCTGACTGAGTTTGGGCCGTTAATGAGTATTCTGCAGTCGGTAAGGCCTTCTTATAAACAATATACCCCATTGATATATTTTCAATGACTTCAGGCTATTAGAATCGAATGACCGCACAGACAGCTAACACCAGACAGCAATTACAACAACAACAACAACAACAACAATAAAACAGCATCAAAATAATGCAACTATATGCAGTTACAATAACTGGTTCTATTTATTAGATACTTTTTTATTTTTATTTTTCCACAATTTATTCTTACTTGAATTGTTGTTATTGTTGGCTTTGTTGCCATTTTTGTGCAATAGCCTTGAATGGTTTATTTATTTATTTAGTTTTCATATTAATTAGCATAATTTGCTAATGTGAGAACAGCACAAAATGCTTAATCGAACATAAAGAAAGATTTTTTTAAGTGCTCTTAGACAAAATGCAATAAACATTTTTATTTAAATTCGAAAATGCAAATAACGCTATAAATGCAGAAGCATAAAGAACGATATTGTATTTGGTCAGATGTCATGGAGATAACGTGCTTTTTTTTCAATATATTATACAAATTTTAGAGTTGTATAAAGTGTATAATTTTAAGGTTTTTAATCGATAACAAGAAAAAGAGAATATTTATCGATTTTTTAAAAAATAAACTCAATCTGCGCGTGCTTTAAAAAGATGTGCAACAAAATTTCAAATTTCCAGCTCTTATAGGTGCTGAGATCGACGCGTTCAAAATATCTAAAATGTATTTGTTTTGTATAGAGTAACTAAAAGTCGTTCATTTAGCATCATAAAGTTGTCAGACAGCAGGCTCACCTGTGAACTTGTCTTTCAATGAGCGAACTGCAGCAAGCATAGTGCATCATCAAATTTAGTCGCACTATTAAAGTGCTTAGCTGTTTATGCTAATGTTGCCTCAAGAGTTATGAGCCAATCATAAATTTTGTGTTGACCTTTTGCCTAATGTTTGAACTTTGGCTATAACAGTGTTTATTGTTGTTGTTGTTGTTGTTATTGTTATTTGGTCCTCAGCCGAAACATGCGCTCTCAATCGAACTGACAGCTGTTGCTGTTGTTGCTGTTGTTGCTGCTGTTGTTGTTGTTGTTGGTTCTGCGTGCAACTGGAGCTGCATTAGGAAAGGTCAGTGCCATCGCCGCTTGTCGCTTGTGCCACAAATGCATCAAAACGCGCTTTTTGTCGGTCTCTGCGTCAACGGCAGCGTCGTGGTCGTTTGCTGTCGGGCTTAGGGACAGGAACTGTGATCGGGCAAGAGAAGCAGCAAAGGGCCAGCAAAGGGGCAGCAAAGGGGCAGCGGTAGAGGCTGTTGTAGGGGCAGTGGCAAAGGCTGGCGCTGGGCTTCGTTTCGCGCTTACTTGCTTTTAATTCTTGCATTGCGTTTCAAGTTGCAGGGCACTCAAACACACACACACACGCACGCACACTCACACACACACACAGTGCCACTGACAGGCCGTTGTATATAGTTTAATGCAGCTGCAGCTGCAGCAACTGCAACTGCAGCAACTGCAGCAGCGGCGCACAAAAAAACGCGCAACTCATTTAAAAATGCCAACGTCCATCAACGAGGATCGCCGAAGATGGCAGAATTTGTTGTCGTTTCGCTTTTTTGTCAAATTGTTTTGCTGAATTTTCTTGAGAACTTTTGCATTGTATTGCATTATATGTAGCCCCATAGCTATTATTGTTGTTGTTGTTGCTGCTGCTGCTGCTGCAACTGCAACTGCTGCTGCTGCTCTCAGGCCAGAGCGAGATGTCCGAGGAAGTGGGCACATGGAGACGACAATGAACTGTTTTGTTTTTGTTTTGTCTGAGTTGGTTCGGTTTGGTTTCGTTTGGTTTGACTAGGGCTCAGTTAGGTATTTTTTGTCAGCTAACAGAGCAGCAAAAAGCCAAAAAAAATACAGTATTACTTGCCTATATTTCACAAAAATGAAACAAAACAAATATAAAAAATGATTAAAGCATATTGTCACGTGAAATCAATTTATTAGCTATTGCTGGCTTATATATACATTTTTCTTCTGATTCTATGTAGAGTGTTATTATATTATATAATAAAGATTATAAAGATTTTCTTGCCATTTAAGAGTCAAACTTGTTGTTAAAAACAAGGAAAGTTTTTATACCCTGAACCCATTAAAAATGGGAAATCAGGGTATAATGGTTTTGTTAAAAGTATGTAACAGGCAGAAGGAGGCGTGGCAGACCCCATAAAGTATATATATTCTTGATCAGGGCGACAAAAAAAGTTGATCTAGCCCTGTCCGTCTGTCTGTCTGTCTGTCCGTCTGTCCGTATGTTTGAACGCGTCGATTTCAGAAGATATAGGAGCTAGAGACTTGAAATTTGAAACTGTAGGTCCGTATATTGCACGCGCAGATCAAGTTTATTTTTAAAAATCGATAACTGCTTCTGTTTTTTTGTTATCGATAAAAATCCTTATCGAAAATCAGTTATAAAATTATATCTTCTACACCTTTGAAGATAGAGTCTCCAAATTTAAAATGTAGAATCATGTGTATTTTTAAGATTTTCGGTTTTTGTCATATTTCACCCCCCACCTCTCATAACACCCCCTTTCCTACAAGTTTGCAAAAACCGTATTTCAAATACTAGAGACTTGTGAGTTGATACATACACACATTTTAATGTTATTATCACGGTCTGAAAGTTTTATCAAGATTGTCCGTCTACAAAAAAAGTTATTAAACAATTAAGTTCCCAAAGTAAGCTCACATGGCAGCCCATGCCCGTTTATACGTGCGTGCTTATGTGTGTATGTGTGTGTGCATGTGTAAGTAGAAGTGGAACGACGAATTATTAAAATATTAGTTCCTGGAAGGGTTCAGGGGATCTCGTAGTCGAGCAGTCTCGACTAGAGCTTTTTTACTTGTTTTTAAATGTTAAGTATTTTTTTATAGATTTTTGGCAACATTTTTTAGGAATATGAAATTTTTTATCAAATCTATTTTTTTATTCTTTATATGTATATTTTTTTTTCTTTATTATATACACTTAAATTATTTACTTAAATCATATTAATTTAATTTTTATGTTTATTTTTTTATTATTATCTTTTATATCTTTATATCATTATATTTGTTAAATATTTTTTATTCATAATTTAATTTAACATAATTTTTTAATTCTTAATTGACATTTTATTTTATTTTTTTATTATTTACAATTTAAGCTTATTAGAATTATATAGCAGCTCTGCTTGACAGATTGCCAATTGCAGATTCGCACAGTTTAGGACATTTCCCTTTAAGCGCAACCTTGACGCACAGTCAAAAACAAAAGTAAAAAAAGTTTATTAATCATAATTTGCTGCAGAGCTTTTCATTAAAATTAAAAGAGTTCCCTTGCTGCAGCTAAAACATTTCATGAAAAAAAAAAAAAAAAAAAAAAAAAAACTTAATAAAAAATGTAAGTCTAAAGCATTTAATACTCTTTAGAAACGGATAAACAATTTTGTAAAAATATGAAATGGGGTTTTATCTTAAAAAAATCCAGAAGTCTTTTCTAAGAAATTCAATTTATTTACTTCAATTAACATTAAGATAGACTTGAATCAAATTTTAAAATAACGAGTAAGACTTCAGTAAGCCCTAGTATACACTCTATAACTCCATTTCCCTAAACCTATTGCAAAAAGTTGATCTTCATCTGCTGTGACCCGGCAAAGTGCATGCAAAAAGTTAACGTACTCCGCGTCGCTTGACATTTGACTTAACAGAATTTCGCAACATAATTTGAGCTAATTGAAATGAGAAATGCAAAAAAAAAGAGAGAAAAAGAAAGAAGAAAAAACGCAAAGTAAAAATGAAAAAAATTCCAAATGAAAAGCGAAATGAAAATTATTTAATTTTCATATTTCATTTTAGCAGCGAGCAACGAAGTTGAATTCAATTTGTTGCAATCAAATGATAGCAAAAAGCTGCACATTTTTTTGCACTTTTAATTAACATTTGCTAAGAAGTGTCTAACGTTGCCATGTTGACAGTTGCGCCACATGTGGCAGGTGTGTCTCTGTGTCTGTGTGTCTGTGTGTGTGTGTGTGTGTGGCAAGCTTGATAATAGCATTAAATGCTCACTTTTCTAGCCACAAGTCAACAGGAGTTGCAACAAAGCAACCAAATTGCACTTAAGTGAAAGCTGCTTGTGGCGACACCAAGCACACACAGAGCTATACACAGAGGTACACACACATGCACACACACATGCACACAGATACACCTATACATAAGCGCTTGTGGTCCTGTTTGGCACACATTCAGCAGCTGCTGTCTGTGTCTGTGTGTGTGTGAGTTTCGTCTGCTATTTTTAGAACTTTTGGCTAACATTTTTGTACACCACACACACACACACACACACACATACAAACATAGACAAACGCCACAGGCTGCAGGCAGCTTAGGCGCCACATGTTGCATATATGTATACATATATATGCCAGCTGCCAGGCTAATTTTATTATGTGCACAACCAACCGCAGGGCGACAACAGCAACAACAACAGCAGCCATAACAATACCTAAATCGAAAATTGCATGACACTTTCAGTTTCATTAAACACACACATAAACAGAGAGAGAGAGAGAGAGAGAGAGAGAGAGAGAGAGAGAGAGAGACAGAGTGAGTCAGGAAGAGTCAGCACATAAGCTGCATTTGCCTAGCTAACTGCCTGTCTGGTCTCTGCTAGCAACTGCATCTATAATGTGCAACAACAATTACACACACATGAACACACACACTCACACACATTCACACACACAAGTGCCACCCACCTGTTGTTAGATGCAACCAACTGGATACGGGATTAGAGGCTGTAGCTGGGGCTGCGGCTGTGCAAATGCATGCTGCAGCAGCACTCTACAATTCATTCAAATATGCAACAGCAACAACAACAACAACAACAACTGCAACCACAAATTTAATTGAGTGTGTGTGTTTGTTGTCGTTTGTGAATTTAGTTCAGGGTCAGTTATGCGGCTTGTTTTTGGCCACTGTTTAGATGGCCAATATGTCTATGTGTGTGTGTGTGTGTGTGTGTGTGTCTAACAGCCAGCCTGCCTGTCTATGTGTGTGTGTGTGAGTGTCTATTTTGGCTGCATATATTTCGTGTGTGTTTGGCATTCGCGGCATGATTTATGCATAACGCATACGCCATGTGGTGCGCATAATTAACACAGAGTTTATCTAATTTGTGTGTTAAGTACATGTAGTATTAGTCAAAGAATTACTAATTGATTTTTGAATTATTAGATTTTTTTTAGTTAGATTTTGATTAATTTATTTAGCTCGGAAAAGTTCGAGTTGTGTGCAAATAGTTTAACATAATTTATTATCAGTTTTTTTTTTAATTTTTTTTCGTTTTAATTTTTTTGAGAGTTTATTTTTAAATTATTTTTAGCAAATATTTTTAGATTTATGTTATCTCAGATAGCTTTGAAAAAATTGTCTAACTTCTGAGTATGGTATGTATTTTTTAAATATTTTTCACGAGTTTCTAGAGACTTTTCTTAGAGATTTTTTAAGTTTTTTCACCCAGTTTTTTTTAAAGAGTTTTAAGACAGTTCACTTAAAGCTCATGCTGACTAATATTTTAAAATATTTTGAATAAGTTGTCTTATGTTTTATTTTTATTTTTTGTTTAATTTTTTTATTTTTGTATTTTTAGAGAATTTTTTAGAAGTCGGGCTAATACTTTGTGAAGTTTAAAATAAACTTTTTATAGAGTTTTTTTTAAAGGATTTTTTTAAGAGTCTCTTTGGGCTAGATGTGTTAGGCAGACAGTTGGTCATGGCCATCTTTGGAGTCTTTTACGAGTTTCTTTTAGAGCTTTTTACTTGGAAAGTTTCGTAAAGTTACTAAAGATTTTCGTGGCTTTATTTATAAGTTATTTGCCCTAAATTTTGTCTAATCAAGTTCAGGCTAGAGTTTGTTGACTTTTTATATATTTAATTTTTATTATTTATATATTTAATTTGTATTACTTTGCCTTAAGAGTTTTATATATATATTTTTAAGTTTTTCTTAATGTTTTTTTTGGGCTAGTTTTATTTAGTTGGGCATTAATTTTTGTAGAATTTATCTGCAGTTTTTATGCGAAAATTTTACCTTATTTTTTTAGGACTTTTTAGAGTTTTTCTATGAGTTGTATTTGGATAGTACGTTTTTACTAGCAAAAACTAAGAGAAATAAAAATTTTCAGTAGTTTCTTAAGTTTTTTAGCTGTTTTTCTTTTTTGTTTGTTTTGAATTATTTTTTAGTTTTTTTTTTAAAGCGTCCTCCCAAAAAAGGTTCCCACTTTTCTAAAAAAAAAATTTTGTATTTATGCATTACGCATACGATATGTAATGCACATAATTAACATATATATTTTCGAAATTCAAGTAAGATAATATTGAGTTAACTGAAGAGTGCTCTAAATACTTTATAACTTTTTGAGCTTTAGTAAAAATATTTTGGCTTTTTATACGAATTTCCTATATGTTTTATAAATCATATATTATGCTAACTGTTTCTTTAGAAGTTAGTTTACTTTAGATGCCACGCAGTTTGCCCCCCACCTACTCGGCGTACTTTTTGTTTAAAATATGTAGTTACATGGCTTGGAGCAAACGCTGTTCTATTTCTCATTAAAATAGACTCTTTTTGCCAGTCCACCGACTGCCGATGCAGGTGCTCGCTTTAATTGCATGCCACAGCATTCCCTCGAGCCAGCTCTCTCTCTCTCTCTCTCTCTCTCTCTCTCGCTCTCGCTCTGATTCTGGCCATCTTTCACTTCGTTCACTGCCAAAACAAATTGTGAGAAAAAGCCTAGTAACAAACAAATAAAGAGAAAAAATTTAAAAAAAGTAAAGTAAAATACATCAAAAAAAAAAACATTACACAAAATGTGCGTGCTACATAAATTAAAACCTATGCTTCAGTGGCTCCCCCCAGACAGAGATAACTGCACGCTGAGAGCGAGATGGCAATACTTCAGCATACTTCACTTCACTCAACTCAACTCAACTCTGCGGATCGCTCTCTGATGCGATCTGCTCTCATTCTATTCCAGTCGATTCCATATTTTATGTCAAGTCTCCGCTTTTTGTTGTTGCTGCTGCTTTTTTGCTTTTTACATTTTCCAGCATGTTTTGCATTGAATTCGGGTTTAAAATTCTGTTTATTGCTGTTGTTGCTGGCGCAGTCGCTGCCGCTGCTGCTGCTTCTGCTGCTGTTGCATCGCATATTCGTCAATTTTTTGCAGCAAGTGGCTGCCATCTTGATTATGTTGTAGCTCCCGTTGTTGTTGTTGCTGTTGTTGTTCTTATTATTATTACTGCGCCCTAGCGCTGCAGCAGCAACACCAACAATGATGTAGATGACGACGATGATGATGATGATGATGGTAATGGTGATGATGATGGCGTGTTTGCTGTAATTTGCGCTACGTAAAACGTTCAAAAATGCAACAACGAACTGCAGCAGCAGCAGCAGAAGCAGCAGCGGCAGCAAAAAGCAGCAACAACAAAAATAAGCGCTCTAAATGAAGGGAATTGAGCGCTGCGATCGTTGACGCTGCCAGCGTCTCGGTTGCCGTCGACGTCGCTGCTTCTGCAAAAAGGGCAAAATACGAAAAACCTTGAGGACGGTCAGTAACCGACAACCGCCAGCCCAGAAAAAATTTGTATGAGCAGCAAACGAAATTTTTTTTGTTTAATATACACTGTCTAGAGGTATGTGGACTATGAGCAAGCACTTTGTAATATTATTTTGCCAAAAATAAAAGCTTTCCTTGAAAAAATGAAAAGCATATCAATTATTGCACTTCCAATTAGATTCTTATTGTAGAAGCGTAAATTGACATTCTTATTGATTACATACATATGCCTTATGCTGCCTCTCTCTTTCTGTTGTTCTTTGGCTTTCAGCTTGGAAATCGGAACTTGGAACATGGAAGTTGGAGCTTGGAACTCGCTCTCAGAACTTTCATTTTACATGAGCGAGTTAGGGTATGCTGTCACATACATATGTAAATTTAGGAATCTGTTATAATTGTTATAATATGCATAAATACCAAACAAAATTCATATGCATATATATTTATTTATTACTTAACTTTACTAAGGGTATGTCAAGTGTCAATATTAATTTTTATTCCCATTGATTTTAATTATGTATGTCGTTTTCTCTATGCATTCACTTCGGCTTGGGTTAGAGTATGCGCCAATCGACATGTCAATGATAATTTTTGCTTGCGCTCGTTTTACATTTATTTTGGTTGCTCTTTCTGCTGCGTTTTTATTCGTTTTTCGTTTACTTTTTTTTTTTCGTACAGTCAAATTGCGCATTTTTGGCTTTGGGGTGGAGCCTCTGAATGCGTTCTGCTGGCAGCGCTTCTGCCTTTTGTTGCTGCTGCTGCCCGGTTTTGGGTGAGGTCGTGGTCGTTGCCGGTTTTACTTACTTTTGTTGCTTTTTTTTGTGAGTGCGTTTTTTTTTTTTGTGTGTATTTTTTGTATTTTTTGCGTCATCAGCAACGAGAATTGCACTTGAAAACTCAACTGGCGTGGTTGGCTGGCGACGTCGACGTCGGGACCGACGTCAACGTCATCATTGTGGACTTTAAGTGGTTTTGGGTGTGCTTGTCTCGCATGCGTGTATTCCTATCTCTATCTCTCGCTCTCTGTGTGTGCGCGCGTGTGTGTGTGTGTGTGTGTGCGTGCGTTTGTATTAGTGGACCCCATGCGGTTAATTTATGCCCGCTTGCAATTTTGGCAGACAGTGAAAAAATATTTTTGGTCTTGTTGCTGCTCGAAGCTGCTGCAGTCAGTTTCATTTTTAGAACTTTGGCAAACCGGTTTTTTAGGTTGTGCGGCTTTCGATTTTATTTGTAGTCGGCGCATTAACTGGTTATTTTTATTTTCGTTGCTGTTGCTGTAGTTGTTGTTATTGCTGGCAGTTGCTGCAGTTGATAAATCTCGGCGCGACGTTGTCATAAATTTGCATTGGGCCATGCCATTGGCCCTGACATTTTCTAAGGCTTCCTTGCCCGCCAGAGCTCGTTGTTATTGCCAAGCGGCAGCCAATGCAATTAATCACAGCCAAATGCACAGAACGAGCATGTGAAATGACAAACAGACTGACTAACTGACACACAGACAGACGGACGGACGGAGAGATGCTGAAGTTGTAGTAATTCATTTTATTTTTTTGAGCCAACTAATCCACAATTCGACATCGATTCGAATTGCATTACACTCATTTTCGCCACACACATCAGAGAAGGCGGTGGGGGAGGGGGAGACGGTAAGTGTAGGGCGGCATGTCTGTGGTAACAATTTGGTTGACTCTCTGCCAGGGCATATCATATTTAGCCAAGTCAAGTCAAGCGCAGCAAGCTAGACTCTGCCTCCGAGTGTCTCAGTCTTCGCTCCCAGCCTCCTTAGCTATCACAAAACTGATTATTTTTAACAGCATCACTATCGTCAATGGCAACCCAAGAGCAGCTCAACCAGAAGGTTATATATGTCAGACCCAGACGGCTATATTGAATTATTCAAGTAGCTTGCAAGTTATCAAATTATTACTTTGTATAAGAAAATTTAATATTTTTAAAGTATATCTTTTGCAAATCTATGTAAATTATTATGTATTCAAAAAATATATTATAAATTTAAAAAATATATGTTATGTGTCTATAAAATTAATTTAAAAAATTCATAAAAATATTATTCATTATTAATTATTATTTTAATTTTTTTTATTTTTCTAATATTTTATTATTTGTTTTAATATTTTATTTATATTTCATACTTACCAATTATTTTATTTTAATTATTTTCTAATATTATTTTATTATAATATTTGTATACGCAACATTTGCATTTTATGTATATGTATAATATTTAATTATTTATTTAACATTTTTTATCATTCATAATTTTTAGATTTTATTATTATTAATTTTATATTTAATTATTTACAACTATTTTGTGCACACAAAGCATATATGTATACTTTGTGATATGTTTAATTTTGTAGTGTATTCGAGCTTCCGTTATTTTTGTGCTTCTCTTATTTTCTGCCGTTCTCTTTGCGCCATGTAATTTGATTTTCTAAAAAGTTTCCGATTTCTAGTGAATTTTGTTGCTGTTGAGAATCGACAGCTTGGGTTATTGTGGTTAATTTCTTTTAAATTATTTTTGCAGTTGCGTTTATAGGAAAGTCGCTTATCAAAAAAGAAGAAAAAAACAAGAAAAAACAAAACCAGCGACAGCTGCTGACTGTCAACCACGCCACACACAAGCACACACACACACACACACACATACATACACTCACATGTGTGTGAGTGCGAGCTTAAGTACTCGTTGTCGTATCTTGCACTTTATGCATGACTCAAAATTGAAATTCAAAACGAACTTGACAAAATTAAAAGAAAGAAGCTTCATTCATGCACGCATACACAGACACTAAGCAAACAGCTACAACAACAACAACAACACACGCATGACAGACAAGCCATTTGGCTAGTCAGTCAGTCAGACAGACAGTCAGTCAGTCAGTCAGTCAACCAGCGCCCTCAATGCACGCTTTATGCAACGACAACGACAACGACAACGGCGATGACGACAACGTCGACGACGACGACGGCGGCGGCGGCAGCAGCAACAACAACGTCAAAAGCAACAGCAACAGCAGCGAACGCAGCCAAAAAGTTCATTGAACCTGGCCCAGTGCGAATTCGGTTGTCGTAGGTTAGGGACGACCGACAGACCGACAGCGACCAGGCGACGCAGCGACGCAGCGACCAACTGCTGCCCGGCCAGGGGCTGGACAGGGGGCATGTGACGCTGTCGTCGACGCTGGCTCTGTGCAAATACAAATACAAATACGCTGCCGCTGCCGCTGTCGCTGCTGCTGCCGCTGCCTTTGCTGTGCTGCTGCTGCTGCCAAGTGTGACGAAAAATATACAAAACAAAATACAAAAAAAGCAACAACAACAATAACAGCAGCAATAAGAGTAATAACAGCAACAAGAAGCGTATTCAAAATAATAATAAAAATCGGTTGTTGGCTCAGTTCATGGCATACGGCATATGGAGCAGCGCAGCAGGAGTAGAAGCAGAGGGCGAGTGACCGCTGCTGCTGCTGCTGCTGTTGTTGTTGTCTCTGGCCTTTCAGTTGTCTCTGTGTTGTGTTGGTCATGGACGCCATTTCACATTTGTTGTTGTCTTTTTATTTTGGTGAATCATGTGCGATAAAGAAAATATACTATAAACAAATACTTATGTATGACTTGTGTGTATATCAATTTGCTATAAATGAGCGTGCGTCTGTGTGTGTGAGTGTGTGTGTGGACTGCGTGGACTTCAAATCAGAAGCCACAAAATACAAAATGCTTCCAGCTTTGTCGCTCGTTCGCTCATCATAAAATAACAGCTTTTCGCATGTAATGAGGTTTTTGAACTTGACTCTTTCTCTCTTTGGCGCGCTCTTTGTGCAAAGAGTGCAGAGGCCACAGCCAGTGCGAGTGCAAGTGCAAGTGAATTGGAGTCTAACGGTTAACTGTTGGACTTGAACAGTGAATGCTTTTCGGCAATTTAACAACGCTGATGAGCTTATGCTGTGGGATGGAGAGAGACAGTGTTATAGTTTCTGGAATTTTGTTTTCTCTGTTTATCACATACTCAAAGAATCTTGATAGCTTTGCACACAGATTCCAAACATATCAAAACGGAAGTGAAAATAAACGAAAAGCAAAGAGGCAGATAAAGATTTATCAAAAATGAAAAGAATGCGTCAGGCTTAATCTTTTTTAAATATTTCATTCAATACGTGAACTTTGGTAAGTGAATTTTATAGTTTACGATTAAAAGAGAGGTAATTTAAATGCAGTCGATGACATAAATCCTTTATGTTGTTACTTAACTGATTTGCATTGTTTGATATCTTAATTTTATTTTAATTGTAATTGACATTTTAATAGTCATAAAATTGCAACAAAAAATATGTAAATAATATTATTCTTTTTTAAATATCTATACGTTTTTTGTTTCCTGCATTTCTATTGTAAATTTTGCAGTATAAAATAAAACGAGAGTTAAGAAGATTGTCCTTTCTTTTATTATCTGTCTACTGTTAAATTTTGTTTTCTTTTTCAATTGCAATTGACATTTAATTAGTCATTAAATTGCACTAAAATATATAAATAATTTTAATCTGTTTTCAATATCTTTAATCTGTTTTTGCTTCCTATATTGTTTTAATTATCTAATAATGTTCAATAATAGCTTTAAATAGCAATCAATGCCAATTTAAGTGCACATTTCACTAAATATGCAAAACTGCAACAAGTTCAGCGACCACACACACACACACACACACATACAGTCAAATATAACGTATACGTAATAATAATTGAAATCGTAAATGGTCGGAAAACACTTTCGCTCTCGACTTCATTGATATCTAAAACTAAACATCTCAAACTGCCAGCGCCCAATAACGACCCCCAAATGCAACAAAACGCGTGCAACACAAACATGTTCGCACTCTCGTGTGTGTGTATGTGTGCGTGAGTGTGTGTGTGTGAGTGTGTGTGAGTGTGCGTGAGTGTGTGTGTGTGAGTTTGCTCGTGCATTCATCTGTTTTGTATTTGGCAGGCAGCCAAATCAAATTTCGAGATATGACCTTACACACAATATGTTGCCGGCGTGCAGCAGCAACAACAACAGCAACAACAACAGCAACAGCTACAACAACACGGCCTAAACATGGCAACGATTTCCGCGTGGCTGCTGCGTCCATTAGAAATGAATTTGTTGCCGTTGTTGTTGTTGCTGCTGCTGCTGTTGTTGTTGCTGCTGTTGCTGCTCTTGCTGCTGCTGCAGATGTTGCTTGTTGACATTGACATTGGTTAAACGGCAATTTGTGCGTGTATATTTGGACATGTTTTGGCGTCTCTGTGTGTGTGTGTGAGTTTGCTTGTGTGTGTGCCGTATGCTAATGGAAATGTATTTTTAACACATGCTGCAAACTGTTTCATTGGGCTAAGCTGCGGCTGACATCATTAGCATGCCCCTTTTACTGACCTACAATGCAACACGTTAGGCAAAGAACAGAATACTTTTTCAATTGCGCTTATCAGGCAAAAGCCGTTATTTCTATAAATGTGCATAGGCCTGTATGTGTGTGTTGCGTATCTTATCAATTGCCGCGTTAATCAACACTTCAACTTTCTTATCGACTTTTCGCAACGAAAATTAAAACGTAATAAGGCAACAGCGCAAATGCAATGCAATAAGAAGAGCAACAAAACAGGCAAAAAAACAAAAAACAAAAAAAAAAAAAAACATTTAAAAAGTATTTATATGTATGCACAATAAACACACACTCATGAGTGTATACGTGTGTGTGTGTGTGTGCACAGTGTGCCTGACCAAGGCCAAGCAATTTTGTATTGCTCTCGAGTTCCTTGGCCTCTCAGCAATCTGTGTTGTTGTTGCTGTTGTTGTTGTTGCTGCTGTTGATTCTTGGTCATTGGCTTTGGCTGCTGCTGCTGCTGTTGCCGCTTCTTCTTCCTCTTCTCAGTCGCGTCTGCTTATTTGTTGATTTCATTTTGGTTTATTTGCTTTGCTTGTTTTCATTTACTTTTACTTTAAACAGCCTAGAGAGAATCGCATTTTGTATATATGTATATGTGTATATATATAATATGTAGTGCCATTGCCTTGGGCGGCTCCATAAGGCTATTATAGAGCAGATATGTATGTGGGCGTTGATATATGTTTGTATATTGAGTGTCTATAATTGTGCTATATATTTGAGCAAAAGTAGCTAATTGAAATAGGTGTTTATTTCGCCAATAATGAAGTCTTTTAAATAGAATTCTTGAATTTCAACAAACTTTTCATATGAAGTATTACAAGTATTGTATATAAGCATTTGATATAGAGTTACGTGAATTTTGTAAGAATAATTTAACCTTTTCTTATAAGCTAGTTAACAATTTATTATTGAATACATGATAGGACGTTATTCACATTCGTATAGAGATATAAAAAGTCTTATGATGGGATCCATCTATACAAACATGTAGTATATCTTCATATTTAATTATTTATTTATAGATTTAACTCATTCGCGCAGTAAAAAGAGTATATTTGTTTTGTGCAATGTCCGTGTTGCTATCATTCCGCCTGTACGTTCGTATATCTGTCCGTTTATCCGTGAACCCATCGGTGCGTCCGTCCTTTTGTCTGTCCCTTTGTCCGTCCGTTCATCCGTTTGTTTCTCCATTTATCCGTCCGTCCGACTGTTCATATGTTTGTCCGTCCGTTCTTCTGTTCGTCTATTCGTCTGCCCGCTTGGAATTTGTGAGACCATTACTCTCGCCTTATAATGTTAGGACTCTTTTGAAACGGTATAGCCATTATTAGAATGTTTGGAAATCCTGAAAAATATATATCTCCTAAAGCTGTTTTAGTTTTAAATGGCTAGTTTTAGATGTTATTGTTATTGTAAAATCCCTTTAAGGATTAAGCAAAATATTAAGCGTAGAAGCCACATTTTGCAAACTAAAAACTCTCTTGAGAAATTAAACATTGGAGAGTTGAGAGTGAGAGAGAGAGTGAGAATTGAAAGTTTGTTAAAAATCTTCAAATTGCAGAAGGATTAGCTGATTTACAGATCGGGATATAAATTTGACGGTCAAATCTGGAATTTTGTTGGACCTTGAATAAGTATTATGCAGTCGGAAGCAATCGACTGCATGCATATTTGTTTTTTTATAAGTTTTATAACTTAATTTATAAATCAAACCTGATGAGTAATATAACAAAGCTAAGGACAATTATTCATATTAACATACTTTCTGAGATCTTTGAGATCTTGTCTATATATGTTTTTGTGCATATGTGTTTCAGCGAACAGTTTACTCTAACACTTGGCCATTATGGAATTCAATCAGCTAACATTAGAAGCTGTTGCAGCAGTAATTGAATAATCATTTGCGGCACATTCGTTCTAAAATGTTATCTAAGTGTCGCCAATTATTACGGCTTAAGTTTGATCTTTATCTGAGTTAAGTGTGCATTTAATTTCGCTCATTATTTATGGTGGTCAATGTTCAGTTTCCGCATGTGTGTGTGTGTGTGTGTGTGTGTTTGCTTCCGCTGGCCGTAGTTCCGTTTGCCAAATGATGTCCCAGGCGCTGCTTAGAACGGATGCAATCGACTTCCTGACTGGGCGCTCATTTGGGCCAATCAGCAATCAGACCAGCAGCCAGCCCAGCCATGGGAAGTGCGTAATTTGACGAATTAATTGCAAAAAATCAGAAGTAGAAGAAGAAGTCGAAGAAGTTGAAGAAAAAAACAATCTTGGCTAAATTATGCATTCCAAAATGCAGCAGGGATATTAAGAGTGCAAAACCCACCCCATTAGAGCTTGACTGTGTGTGTGTGTGTGTGTGTGTGTGTGTGTGAGTGCATGCACTTCTTTGCCTTGGCTTTGTGCGTTGCATCGTTATTGCAGCAGTGCTGCCCATTTAGCCTTTTTACGGATAGATTCGTCCCTGTTGTAATCTTGTATATGTTTCTTATGCGGAACATGTTTTACTTTTATATAAAACTTTAGTTTATTTTCCTGAATTACTTGATTTTTAAGTAAGCAGTTTGGTTGTTATGCTACTTTTTGCTACCTGTCGACCATATTATTCGATATTTTTATTCTTTCAAATTTATGTTTACTTTTAGCTTTTATTGTGAATTATATATAATTTACTTTTTAATAAAATTTTATTATTATTTATTAAATTAATAAAACTTAAAAAAAAAAACTTTAAACTTATACCAAACTTTTTGATTTTTTAATGTCTATATTTTTTTCCACGAATGTATTTTATTGTTTAATGAGATAAAAATATTTTATTTTTAATTATTAATTAATTTTTAATTTTTTCTTAACTTTTTTTTAAATATATATTTGTTATTTATTTCAATATTAAACTTGATCTTTGTTCTAAAAAAAAGGTGTAGCTGAAAAAAAAAAGGAATTTACATTTTCTTTCTTTATTCAAAAAGAAAATTTATATTTTCATTCCGTTTTTTATTTTTAAGAGAAAATGTTTTGATCTTTTTGAATTTTTTGTTCAGGAACCTTTTTATTGTAGAACTTCAATATTGTTAAACTTTATCCTTAGGTTTTATATTGATATAAATTGAAAAAGTTTTTATATAATTTTTGCTTCTTTTGAAAATTTTGTATTCGGGAATGTTTTAATTCAATATATATAAAATTATACTTTTATTTTAAACTTGTTTGCTTACATTTATTTTAAGTATTTTATCTTTTAAGTTATGTGAGTTTTTTAAATATATAATAAATACATTTATTTACAGCTTTGTTCTTTCAAGGTATTTTCTTAAACCGAAGTTCTCAGCTCTGAATTGCAGTAGCGTTTCAATGCGTGTGTGTATGAGTATGTGCATACATATATAATATATATGTACATATATGTATGTGTATGTGTATTTGTGAGTGCATCATGCACCCCTTTGATTGTTTACATTTCGACAGGCCGTCGCATTTTAATTTTAGAATATATTTTTGGGTCTGGATTTCACAGCTCAGCTTACAATGTGCAATGCATTATATCTGTGTGTGTGTGTGTGTGTGCGTGTATGTGTGTGTATGTGTGCGTGCATTTGTTGCCTGCTGCATTTTTCATTATGCAAAAAATTGCATCTTACTTGTTTTTTGTGCATTCGCTTCGACGTTTTTTTCTTTTTCGGGTACTTTATATATATTTTCGAAATGCATTCAACATAATTGCACGTTTGCTTTTGTGTGCATAGGCAAGGGTACGATTGAAGGGGGTATGCGAAGGGGGTTAGGTTGCTCAAGGGGTTAAGGGGGTAAAATGCATTTTGCAATAGGGTGGTTTTTTTCATGGGCTTTCCTTTTTTTATTTTTTGGCACTTTTTAACGCCTTTTTTCGGGGAACTTGCGTATTTGCTTACGTGGTTTTCATTTTAATTGCTTCTCAACTGATTTTTATGCACAAATATGCATATATACAACATTACTTACTTATAGGTATATATATATTTTATGGTTTTTTTCTGCTGCTGCTTTTTGCATGTTGTTGTCGATTTTATCTCTTGTAAATACTGCAATTATGTGTGTTCCTCTTTGGCGACATTTCTCATATGTTTTTTGTACTCAAAACCCATCGAAAATGTTTAAAAAGGGTATATTTGTTTTTGTACAAATGTCAGCAAATGGCCAAGAAAGGCTTCAGCTCTTGCTCACTTAGATGTTACTTTCTATTCCTTTTCCCATTTTCCTATCTTACTTATGACCCTGACCTACATATATACAAATTTCTGCATCACATATGTGAATAACACGCAGGGTATTTCTTAGTCGCATATGGCAACTTACTCTTTATATTTTTTTTTTAGCAGCTTTATGTTTTTATATCGCTCAACACGGAAGTCGACGGCTTGAATGGTCAGAGGACACGAATTAAAAGCGAGTTTGTTTTGAAATGTATTTTCCTTCTGCTTCTTGTTAATTTCATTGTGTATCTGTGCTGGGCAAGTGGAAGGGAACAGCAAGGGTTTTATCTGTCCCCTTTACTGGGAATGTACAAAACAGGAAGATTTCAATTGTTGCCGATTTGGTTTGTGATTATGGATTATGAATTTGATTTCAAATATTTCTTTTTGAGATCAGTCAGTATTAACTGTAAATTATGTTTTTTTTTTCTTTTTGTATTTTTTTCTTTTTTATTTTCTTAAGAACCATTTTCAAGGCTTAATTTCCACGTCATGTTCCTTATTAGCTTCTAAAAAACCAATGTCAACTAAACTCAAGGCTCGCTTAAGCTCAAAATCTCGTTTTAACTAGTATCACATAGACAGATATATACATATATACATACATATATATGTAGGTATGTATGTATGTGTATGTCTGTACGCCTCCATCACCTTCGCCAATTCAAATGCCAGTTCTTGACTATGCAAGGCCCAAGGTCAAAAAGTCGCCGTTAACAAATGTAAATGCAATTAAAAAATCAACAAATATTTCGCTTATTAGAAAAGTATTAAAATAGCAACAAAAAAAAATACGAAAAAAATAGTTAAACAATTACTATATTTATTATACACGAATTTTGTTACAAGCATGCAAAAATAAATAAACAAAAAAAAAAAAAAAGAAAAAAAAAACATTTACAACGAAATTTTCGCATTAATTGAGAGACCTTGAAACCGAGTCACGACTAAATTCAGGCAGAGACCCAGCCCCAGTCCCAGCCACAGTCGCAGCCCCAGTCGTAGCTAGACTGCAACTCCCCCCACTTCAACATCCCCCTCCTTCATCTGTCTCTCTCACTCTCACACACACAGAGTCGAGAGTTCATAATTCGCTGTGCCGAAAATTCTCAAAAGCAATTTTTATTTTCGCCTCTTTTTTTTTTCGTCTACAATGACATGCAATTGAGTCGCTGCAAGCCGAGTCGAATTCGCCGTCCGTCTGTCCGGCTGGGCGAATTATTATAATTTCAGTTTTGCTCTCGCGCGCGCTCGACATTCGCACAAACCGTTGCACACTCGAAAAAAAAAACACAAAAACAAAAACAAAAACAACAACAAACAACAAAAAAGTGCATGTGCAACGGGCGCGCGTTGTCGGAGTCGCCAGTTGCATTTCGAGCGGTGAGTGAGCGTCTCCGTCTTCGTCTCCAGCGCTAAACAAAGCGATGCCTGTCGCCGTCGTCGTCGTCGTCGTCGTCGTCGCAGTTTCGGACTTGTTTTCGCAACCGAAAAAGAACTGTTGAAAAATTACAAAATGGAGAACAAAATGTATTAAGCAAATGAAAAAACAGCTAAAAAATATTGCAAAAAATTGCAAAAAAAAAAAACGCACTCAGAGCGCGTTTTGGTTCTGAGTGCATTTAACTGAGCGCTGAGACAGCTGTGTGTGTGCGTGTGTGTGTGTGTGTGTTTACACACACTAATGCAGCGCCAAGTGCAATTAAAAACACACTGACGCTGGCCTTCCCCGCCTGCAGTCGCTCAACAGTCGCTCTCGCGCTCTTTAGCCAGGAGGAGATGACAAATTTTTTTCCATTGCGCTCCCAGTTGATTCTAGCCACCATTTTCTTTACATTTTTTTGGTTTGCTCTCTGTGCTGCGAGTGTATGTGTGTGTGTGTGTGAGTTTGAGTTTTTTTTAACCAATTTCGCTTTTAACGTTTTTTTGCCGGCTGCCATGAATGAAGCGCACCAATACATGGACAACAGCAGCTAGCCGGCTGCTACCTCCCACTTGGCCAGGGTCTCTCTCTCACTCGCTCTCTCTCGCGCTCTCTGTCTATCTCTCGCTAGCGCGCTGACACTGCCACTGCAATTTTTTTCAACACAGTCACACACACGCACACATACATACACAGTTGTAACTTGAGCGGTTTGTTCTCAGCCAAGGCAAATGCATGCGAACTGCGAAACTTTTCTTAGACCTTTACAACGCAGCATTGTGGCTGACTCTTTGTCATGTGCACGCGTGTGTGTGTGTGTGTGTGTGAGTGATTGTGATTGCGAGTGTGAGTGTGTGGGGAGAGCAGCACGCCGCTGCACTCATTCTGCCGCCGCTCAGTTGGGCTCCAGCTCATAGTCAAAGTGCCGGGCAGCTCAGCTGGATGGCAGCTTTATTGTCGGTCGTTTCGAACGGTTCGGTACGCTTTTGCCTTAGCTTCGGATTGTCGTTGTAAGCGCAGCGCAGCGCAGCAGCAGCAGCAACAGCAGCAACAGCAGCAACAGCAGCAGCAGTAGCAGCGACGTTAGCGTCAGCGTCAACGTCAGCGTCTGCGTCAACGTCGACGTCGTCGTCAAGTTAGTCGATTTTGTTGTTTACGTATTAGTAAAGTTGTCTGCGCTTGTTGTTAGTGTCGGTGTTTGTTTGTTGTTGACGTTGGTCGCGGTGCGAAATTTTTATTTATTTTCTGCTGCTGCTACCAACACACGCACACACACACACACGCACACACACACATACACGCACACGTACACGTGTATTAGTGTGCGTATGCTCTCATCTATATCTATGTGTGTGTGTGTGTGTGCAAGAGCGCATTGCATGTGCTTCCTCTTCGCTAGCCCAAAGACTAGCAAAACAGTTGACGTGCGTTTCGCTTGTGATAACAAATTTGTATTTCCTTTCATCAAAGCCCAAATCAAAAATCAATCAAATCCCTGCTGAATATATGTAAATTAATAACAATTCAAGTGCTGTGACTCTAAGAATTTAAGAAATAAAAAACAAACAAAAAACAAACCCAATTATATTAATAACCAAACATTTTTTTATATTGAAACGTGCGCGAAATACGTAAATAACTGAAAACTATTGCAAAAAACTGAAAGTAAGTAAAATTCAATATTCCTGTATATATATTTATATATCTTTATTAAATTTACATTTTTGTTTTTATATATTTACAAACTTAACGAACAACGTGTGAATCGTATGAGTGTGTGTGTGGGTTTGAGTGAGTGCATTCTATGTGCTTTGTAAAAACCGCAACACGAGATGCCCGCATACACACACACACATACATACACACACTATCGCACACTCTAAAAGGTCAAGAATATTCCATGAGCACTAAAAACAATGCTGTAAAAAATATGCACTTTTTTTTTTTGACAAACAGTTTTTGCTGTTAATAAATTGTATTATATTTTTGTTGAATATTTTTTTTTTTCTTTTTCTTTTTTTATTGATTTTCATGTGAAACGCACATTTTTTGCTCTCTCCTTAGCCGCCGTAAATCTCTCTCCCTTTGTCATTTGCACTCAAAATGCACAGTTTGGTTTTCTGCACTTTTTCAGCATTTTTTTGCTGCTGCTCCGGGTTTTTTCGAGTTGTGAAATTAGTCGGGCAGGGGTAGAGAAGGGCTGGCAAATGCGTGGGCAAGGCTGGAGCTGACAGGCGTTGAGGAAGGGGCAGGGCGGTGCAGGTATTACTGAAATAATCTGAATGTTGCCTCAAGATGCGCTGTTATCGCTTTATTTACATGATATAAAAATAAGTATAAGTATAAGTATAAGTATAAGTATAAGTATAAGTATAAGTATAAGTATAAGTATAAGTATAAGTATAAGTATAAGTATAAGTATAAGTATAAGTATAAGTATAAGTATAAGTATAAGTATAAGTATAAGTATAAGTATAAGTATAAGTATAAGTATAAGTATAAGTATAAGTATAAGTATAAGTATAAGTATAAGTATAAGTATAAGTATAAGTATAAGTATAAGTATAAGTATAAGTATAAGTATAAGTATAAGTATAAGTATAAGTATAAGTATAAGTATAAGTATAAGTATAAGTATAAGTATAAGTATAAGTATAAGTATAAGTATAAGTATAAGTATAAGTATAAGTATAAGTATAAGTATAAGTATAAGTATAAGTATAAGTATAAGTATAAGTATAAGTATAAGTATAAGTATAAGTATAAGTATAAGTATAAGTATAAGTATAAGTATAAGTATAAGTATAAGTATAAGTATAAGTATAAGTATAAGTATAAGTATAAGTATAAGTATAAGTATAAGTATAAGTATAAGTATAAGTATAAGTATAAGTATAAGTATAAGTATAAGTATAAGTATAAGTATAAGTATAAGTATAAGTATAAGTATAAGTATAAGTATAAGTATAAGTATAAGTATAAGTATAAGTATAAGTATAAGTATAAGTATAAGTATAAGTATAAGTATAAGTATAAGTATAAGTATAAGTATAAGTATAAGTATAAGTATAAGTATAAGTATAAGTATAAGTATAAGTATAAGTATAAGTATAAGTATAAGTATAAGTATAAGTATAAGTATAAGTATAAGTATAAGTATAAGTATAAGTATAAGTATAAGTATAAGTATAAGTATAAGTATAAGTATAAGTATAAGTATAAGTATAAGTATAAGTATACGTATAAGTATAAGTATAAGTATGAGTATAAGTATAAGTATAAGTATAAGTATAAGTATAAGTATAAGTATAAGTATAAGTATAAGTATAAGTATAAGTATAAGTATAAGTATAAGTATAAGTATAAGTATAAGTATAAGTATAAGTATAAGTATAAGTATAAGTATAAGTATAAGTATAAGTATAAGTATAAGTATATGTATTATTAAAAAATTTAAAATTTAAATTGCTAATTTGTTCGAAATTTCGTTAAGGCTCTTTAACCTAACCTCACTAAATTTTCCGTAAGAGCTGGCAAAATAAATAAGACGTGAAGCCCCACAAGTGCGCGCCATATTTGCTTGCACACACACACACACATAGACACACTCATACACACACACACATACACACATATTAAACAATGGGCATCAAATGCACAATTATCAATATGGGCAGCTTTTGACAAAATGTTGCCGTTGTTATTGTTGTTGTTGTTGTTGTTGTTGCAGCCGTTGAATGCGTCTCAATGCACAAAATATACAGAAATAAAATAAAAAGAAATTCACGGAAATCTTTATTTGCAATTTATGCACAAATGTCGCCTCAAATTTATTGTGTTGAATTCATTTAAAAAAATATAGAAAATGAAATGGAAATGGAAAAAACTGAGAATAATAAAGATTTCTAATTAATGCGCTTCTAATTTCAACGCGCTGACAGACGGAAGCATTTGCTCGAATGGATTCTCTTTGTTTGATTTGCAGCAAATCGCATTTTGATTTCGCATAATTCATTCGCTGACACTGAACACGGCCGAAGCTGAAAAACAAAACAATGAATCAGCCAGGTGGACGACGCCCACGCACGACAATTTATCGCAATTCATTTCTCGTATATGACATACATAGAAGTACTCATATATAAATTGTTGCCACGTGTCCTTGTTCTATATGCGTGTGTGTGGCAACAACAAGTTTGTGGTTCGTTAAGTTGAATTGAAATTTAATTTCATGTTTGGCAAATTGATTTGAGCTGCCGCTTGGCAGCCGCTGCTTGGACCATTAGACAGCCATTAGTCATGGCATGGAAGCAAAAGCCAAATGCCGCTGGCATGCTGGCAAATCTGCCAGGATTAGCATTAGAGCAGAGCCAGAGCAGAGCAACAGCTTTAGCCAGCATGCAACATACAATCATCTGTTGGCTGCCACGCCATACCCCTGTCTAGCTGTCTGTCCCTCTCTCTGGCTATCTGTCTGTCTGTCTGTCTGTCTGTCTGTTTGTGTGTGTGCTTGCGGCACGTAAGAAAAACGAGTTATTGGAACAGGTTCATGACCTTGACCATCAACACAGCGGCAAGGCAAGTCAGCGCGGCAATTGCAACGTCTGCGTTGCATATGGCTCTCAATGGCAGACAAAGGAAGTTGCAGCCACGCTGCCGCTGCTGCGACTACGACTGAGCTTGCATTTGCATTGCCATTGTTCGTGTGATTGGATTAGAAGTGCTCAACGACAGCAGCAGCAGCAGTGGCAGTGGCACACAGGCAACAAGTCGCACAAGCTATTGTTGCTTATGCAACAACTTGCCACACAGGCAACGAGCCACGGGCAACGGGCAACGGGCAACGGGCAACAGGCAACAGCCAGCCACGAGGCACAGTCGTCACATGCATCCCATTGCTGACTCAGTGTGACTCACACAGCCAAAGTTTAGCCAATTTCTGTCTTCTTCTTCGTCTTTTTTGGGGCAAAGTCAACGCATTACAAATTTATATTACTAGAGTGCTTTGGCTGGAAGAGTTGACTAACTAGCCGATACCCTGTAAACAAGGGTGGTTTAGGTGGAATAGCTAGCTAGCAAATACCCTGTCAATAAAAGTATTCTTGTTGAATAATTAATATATTAGCATTGACTGAGCACTAAATATTAGAGCTCTTACTTTGATAACAAACCAAATTTTTACAATTTTAAGTATCAATTATTTAGAATTCTTAAAAATTTAACCCGATAATATTATTAATCGGTTTCATAAAAATCTGTATTTTTTTAAATTTTAAATAATTTTATAGTATTTATACTAATGCTTTAGTATCTATCATAGAATGACTGACACTCAGATATAAAATTTACAATCTTGAGTTCGATAAAGTTATGAATAAAAATAAGGATTTTTAATCGATATTTATCGCTATGACTGTTAATTCAAATAACAAATGGATAATTTTAGTAGTATATTTTTAGTATATATCATGTATATATACGTGTGCTGAAACTAGATATACAAGTTGTTACCTCTAGCTTTAAGAAAGTCAGAGTAATCGATATCTGTAGTAATAATGCAAACCAGTAAAGATAACAAAGGAACATTTATGTCAGCTGTGTTCATGATATGCTAGAATATAAAATTATCAAATTTCAAGAGTCCAGCTCTTAGAGTTGCTGAGCTCAAAGCAATTATAAAGAGGCATATATTATATATGAACGAAATAGATGATAGGAGAAATAAAGATGGCAAAAAGAGAAAGGAATATAAAAAAAAAAATAGAAAAACTAAATCAACTCATTTTGTGGGATGATAGAAAGAATAAAGAAGAAAATAATGTAGGAGATCAAAGTTAAAAGGAATAAAAACGACAGAAAGAGGAATATAGGAGATAAACTCTACTAAATGCACTCAGCTTGTTAGTTTGATCAAATATAAGTATATAATATATTCAATATACACAATATCAATACACAATACACAATACACAATATCAATAATATATAAATATATAATTCCGTAGAATACCATTTTCTTATGCATTCTATTTGAGTACAGAGTGCATCAGGTCTCATGCGTGATTCATTGAAGCTAAAGTGGAAATTGGACTGTGTAAATAGACGTTTAACAAGCTAAAGCTCAAAACGCACTTGCATTTATCAAATTAAAATTTATGCAAAAAAAAAAAAAGAAAAAATTCTAAAAAATATATAAAAAGTATATAGAAAAAATAGAAATAGAAAATGCATTTAAAATCAATTGCTTCATTCAAATTTTCTGCGCTTTGGCTGCAGTCAAAGCGCCAACAGAAAAGCGAGCTACAGTTAGCTCTCTCTCTCTCTCTCTCTCTCTCTCTCTGTCTCCATCTCACTTTATCTATCTCTCTTTCTTTTTTCACTATCCCCTCTCTCTCTCACTCTTTCTCTCGCTCTGGTTTGTATAAAACGGCTAACTACAAAAGCGTAGCGCATAAAATAAACTGTTGCTGCAACGCTGCAGCAGGAGTTGGGTGTTATATCGCATTTTTTCAGCTTCTTCTTCTGCTTCTACTCTACTTTTTTTTTCGTATTTTGCTTTTATTTTATTTCTTCAAATTTTTCTCTTTTTTTTTTTTGTTTTTTTGTTGTGTTCTTCTTATGGTTTGGGGATGTTGGAAGGCCAGAGACCCAAACACTGGAAGCATTCCAGGTATATAGGAAAGTGCAACAGGCAGTTGTTTTTGTATAGTAGTTTGTGCAACGCCCAACCCTACCCAATGGTGGGTGGTGGTTGGTGGTTGGGTGGTGCTGCTGCTGGGCTTTGGTTTGGCTATGTGGCAAACTTTTTCGCTGATATTTTTCTTTTGCAGCGTGTGGAGAGCAGAGGGGCACGCAGCAAAAAAATGGGTTTTAATTTAACTTTGGCCATGCGACAGCGAATGCAAAATCCACGTAGTTTGCATAAGAAAGACAATGACAATTCGCATTGAAGAGGCAACAGGTGCAACTGAAAGTTGCATAAAACTGTTAAAACTTATTTGCACACTTTCAATAAACAAAACGAAAATAGAAATAGAAATAAAAAAAATAAGTGCTGTACACGCTTCGTATACGTTATCTGGCTAAATAGCATTCACATCTATTGCCGTAGCTGGCGCGCAGCTTTTGTTGCCGAAAAGCAAACTCGATATTTGCCACATGCACAATTGTATAAATAATATTGAATGCATCAGTTTTTGCCCCACAGTGCCACAGTGTCCTTAAGCTTATCAACTACAAAAATTGCAAACAAACAAAAAACAAGTTAATGTCAATAACAATTCACCTGCTGGCGCTGGACAATGCAAATACAAATGTTGCTTAAAATTGCAAAAATAAACAAGAGAAAAAAAAAATTGTTAGAAATATTTGAAATATTTTCACAGCAGATATGCGTTTTCAATTTAAATTCTGTTTTTATACACTGTTAATGGGTATTACAGTTAGATTGATCAATATGTAACGCGTAGATAGAGAGCTAAAAAATTATGAACAAATTTTGAGTAAATCCAAATAATATTTTGACTAAAAAAATGTTTTAATTTGTTTATATTTTTTATAAATAAACCTATTTTTAAATTTTAATTTTTAATTCAAAATTTATTGTAAGACCTATAATAAATTTAAAAAAATTTGATTAAAAAAAATTTTTTTTTTTTTGTAGTTTTAAATCTTTTCTAAAAAATATATTCAAGGTCTTTTTTTCCCATACTTTCTTTTTAAATTATAATATTTCTCAGCTGAAAAGTCTTAGCTAGCCACTGTAAAAAATATATTTTTATCAAAATCATTATATGATTGTTTAAAATGATCAAGGAAAACAAAACACAAAAAAATTGAATAAAAACATAAAATATATATTTTAAATTAAAGTTTCTTGTAATATATTTTAGATATATTTGTATATTTGTCTCTGTAATTTTAAATTCCTTTCAATGCAACTGCAAAGACTTTTATGGTTTAATGATTTTGTTCGACTGTATATCTGCTGTTATATTCCACTATAGTGCACTACAGTATATATAAGTCTGTTCTGTGCATATTAATATAAATTAATAAACATTTTTATATAATTTACACATCATTTATGTACATGTATAAAAGTGTATTTAAGCATCGACTTTTCAATTAAACCTTATTTTTTTTTTATTTCATTTATGCTCAATTGATGCAGCACTTACTGCTGTTGTTGTTGTTACTGCTATCAATGTTGCATGCTGAGTGCATCAAGTTTTTGTTCAAACACTCACTCAACGCGTCATTGACAAGTTTTCAATTGATTTCATGTTCAACATGAAATATTTTCCACAATATCTGAAAATCAAAAATTGAAGTCCTAAGGTTGATTTGATATTACATAATTGACTATAATTTATAAACTCAAAGAGCCTAAAGCCCTGTCTAAATGATAGAGCAAAAGTTTTTTAATCAACGGAAATTTGATAAAAATCACTTTAGGCTATAAAACGTATCATGTGATCCACTTTATGTGTGTGCCAACTGAGTCATCTGTGTCTAAGCAGCTAGGTTTGGCTTTTTTGTCGAATCATATACAAACGAAATTCAAAGATAAACAATAGAGTGTACTGGTTGTGCTGTAGATACCCTGTAGAAGTGGTATATGAATAGGGTTTGATGTATATTGGGGTATAAAGTGAAGTTAGGTATGATAAACGAATAGCATCTATATCTTAATGATTACCTGTATAGTAGATAGCGTGTAAAATTCGATTGCTAATATCGTAAAATATTTTATTCTGGCTTAGAGCCAAGTATAAAAAAAAAAAAGATTACCTGTGCTACAGATATCTCATATAACATTAGCTGACAATTTGGGTTTGATAGTGAATTTGGCAATAGACTTATGTTTGTTAGGTGGGACAAAAGAAATATATCTATATCTAACAGACTGTATGTACTGTAGGATTTAAGATAGAGATTGATGTTTCATTTAGTATGAAGAATAAATTTAACCGACTGCTTCTGCTACATAAACCCTATATAAATAGCATGCAAGTCAGTTAAGTAATTAATAATGTCTTTATATATAATTTTTGTTGCATTCATTTAAATAGTTGTGCTACACAACATAAGATATAAATAAACAAAAAAGTACTTTTCTGTAAAAAAATTAAATGATAGCCACACTCAGCTAATTTCGGTAAGGATTCATTTGTTTTCGACAATTTTATAGAGAAGCATTAAAAATATTCCCCTTCATTGAAATAGTAATGAGCTTTACTCTGTTATTAAACAACAGTTCAACGCTTCATATACATATGTACATACATATTATATATGTATATATATTTCCTTATATATGCCTATGAAAAAAGAAAGCTCATGGCAACCAAGCTGTACAGAACAAATTTCGTTTTAAAATCAATATTTATTTTTAAGGTGTATATAATATATTTATATATATTTATCGATTTTGTCAAAAGAACGCAAGCTATCGAAATTTGCGCTTTACGAATTCGACTGATCTAAGTCTATAAAATACTATATACCCACTGCGATTCATTAAGGCTGCACCTGAAAGATTAGCCCAAGAAAAACTTTACCTAACGCCTGTCTTAGTCGACTTAAGCTTTTTATACTTCCTTAAAAAATGAGTTCTTAGAAATTCTTTGATAACGAACAAATATATGTATGTTCTATATACATATATTTTGGCTTTATACTCTCCCTCTCTGCCTCTCCCTCCCTCAGTGTTAGCCTTCTCGCTCACACTTGGCTCAATTCAGCTAGTTTCGTTGCTCTCCATGTGACATTTTGTGCGGCGGCAATTAAATGCATGGCACTCACTGTGCAGCCGCCCTCCCAGCCCCCCACCCTCAACCCTTGCTGGCAAATAGTTCCAATTGCGGCTGCATGTTTTTTTTTGACGATACACACACACATACACATATTTATACTGATACACATGCACACACTTGTATTGACGTTTGGTTGGCGACAATTGATTTTTGTTACGTTTTCGTTTATTTTCATTAGTTGTTGTGGTGGTTGTTGCTGTTTTTTGTGGACATTTTGTTGTTGATTTTTTTTTTTTTTTGCTTTTTTTTAGCAATTTAGTTCGTTTGCTTTCTGGCACTGACGCCAATGTCGTTTGCTGTTATTTAGACAACTGCTGAAAAATATTTTCATGCCCCTCTCGGCCACCGGCTCCTGCGCCCTGCAGCCCGCTAGATCGGGCCAAACACGCGCTGCACTTTGTTGCTGTTGCTGTTGTTGTTGTTGTTGCAGCTTTTCATAATTTTTGTTGTTTCCTGTTGTATGCTTTGTTGTTGCTGTTAGAAACTGCATGCGAAGTTTTTCTGGCGGCTTGACTCAATTTCGTCTTATCTAAATTTTGTGTATATTTTTTGTTGTTTTTTTTTCTGTTTTTCTTTTACTATATTTGAGAAACAGCAATGCATCTGTGCTGGTGTTGCAGTTGTTGTTGTTGTTTCTTTTGCATTCTGCCTTCATTTTTTTATTTTTTATTTTGTTTATTTTTGTGTCGAAATCAGGGCAAATTCATCATCATCAACAACATCGTCGTGCCCGTTGCATTTTTTTTGTGTAACAAAGATAAGGTTTTTTTTCGCCAGCGAATGAGTGGGTTCTGCTGCTGTTGTTGTTGTTGTTGTTGTTGTTAGTGTTGTAGCTGTGGCTGTAACTTGCTTTAATTCTTTATATAATTTGAGACGGGGGGTTTGTAGAGAGGCAGTTTTTATTTTCATTTTTCATTTTGTTTATTGAGTTAATCATTTCGGTCGAAATTTGATAATTTGAAGGTGACCCCGATTTGTAAAAATATATATGTATATATACCCGTTGCATGCACTAAACAAAAAAAAAAAAAGAATGCCTGCACATTTGGGCTGCTGATAAGACAACGCAGCAGCGGCAGCAGCAGCTGATGCCACATGGCGTATGCGCAATGTGTCAGCACATAAGCGATAATACTTATGCATATTGCCTGCTTACGTATTTATTAAAAAGAGAGAAGCACTTTCCTCATCTGCTTCTTTCAGTTTTCTTCTTTGCATTACATTTACCAAATTGCATGCGCTTGCAGCTCACATATATCTCAGGGCAGTTTTAATAAAACCCAAAACTGACATCATAAAACATATTGCACACATGCATAAGAGACTGTGTGGCCCGGCATACAGGTCGCATACGTAACATCCAGCTGCCACACCCAGGCGCAGACAAAGCAACAAGTCGTTGTACCCAAATATATAGCTAAAGCAAAAAAACAAAAAAAAAGGAGAAAACTTGGAATAAATGAAAACGAAGTAAAAATACGAAGCAGCAGCAGCGGCAGTGGCAACAGTGGCAGCAGTGGCAGCAGCAACACCCACAGCAGCCCCAAAAAGCAGCAAAGTCAAAGCAAAAGCAAAGCATTCGTTTTATTTCTTTCTTTTTCATTTCAAAAGGTGGTGCGAGTGGTGTGAGTGGTGGTGGTGGGTGCTGCTGCTGTTGCATTGGTATTGGTGACTGCCTCCTGTTGCGCATGCAGCAACAAAAAAGTTTCGTAACGTTGTTTTGCACATTTCCTGCAACGCGTGACGTTCTGTGCTGTGCTGGGCTGGGCTGGGCTGCCAGTCAGCAGCCACTGCCTCCGTTTCTATATGGCAGAATGACTTTGTTATTGTTGCCAAAATGCACACAAAACATGTCGAAAATGTGCCATGTGCCAGCAGCAAATGGAATCGTTGTCTGCTAACTGCTAACTGCTGTTGCTGCTGCTGCTGCTCCTCCTGTTGCATGCAACAGTTTTGTGCAGTGAGAGCAACAGATAGACAATGCCGTTTGCCTCGATAGTGCTTCAACAAATACAGACAACACATTTCGACATGGCACATTTAGTTTCCTTGAATGCCATTTCAACTTCAGCCTCAGCCTCAGCCCCAGCCCAACTCAGCTCAACTGCCACAGAGCAACATCCTTACTGTGTGTGTGTGTGTGTGCTGGCTTCATTTAACTGCCAGGAAATTAAATTTTTGGCCACCTCCATTGCTATAAGCCCAACTCAATTACAGCAGAGTTAAATTTAGTATTTAGTATTTAGTTAGTCAGCTGGCATTAGGGTCAAGAGCGAAACAGAAAAAAATTGCAATGGGCTGGCATGTGAGTATGTACAATAAATCAGCCAATGGCCAAACAACCAATAAAACTCAAAGCCAAGAGCAAGTCCAATGGCACAAGCAACAGCAACAGCAACAGCAACAACAACAGCAACTGCAGTCACGGCAACAACAACGTCTAAACTTGTCTTTTTGGTTGTCGGTTTGTAGGTGAGCTGGGCCATGAACGAGCCGCGATCGACCGCCACTGCAAATGGCGACCTTACAGTCAGCTAGGCTAGGCTAGTCAACCAGTCGCCCATTCAGGCAGCCAACAACAACTGCAAGCAGCAGCAACAACAGCAACAACAACAGCAACTAGCAACAGCTCAGCTTTAGCTGTGGTCGTGTTTGTCGTGGCTGTTGCAGATCGCAGATCAACGTTAGAAATGGAAATGCGCTTCGTTGCATACAATGGCAACAACAACAACAACAACAACAACAACAATAACAACAACAACAACAACAGAAACAACATCATCTACAACAACAACAAACTGAAGTCGAATGTGTGTTACTGTAACTGAGCCAACCAACCAGCCAGGCGGGCTAGCGGCCTGGCTGGCCAGTTAGTTGGCCAAGCTTTGGTTTCGTTTTCGATCTTCCTGTCATTGTGTTGGTGGTGCCTGTTGGCGCGTGCTCATGTTGCATGTTGCAACAGGTGAGAGTTGTCATTGTTGTTGCTATTGCTGTTGTTGCTGTTGCTACAAGTCGTGCGCAACAACTACTAATGGGCAATGATCTTTTATCGTTGGCGCCGCAGGGCCAAATGCTGCGTTTCGTTCCTGCTTTTGGTTGCAAAACGGAAGAGTTCATCAAGTCGAGGGCCATTGTTGCAACGGAAGTATTAACTGTTTCAGCTGTCAAAGTTAAGTTGGCGAGCATTAATACTATATATGTATATATTTATAAAGTTTTTTGTGGAGATAGATCTGTGTGCTTCAAGTCTCTTGGCTGTTTGCTGTATGTAGATAATCAGACGGACGGACAGATGGATGGACAGACGGACGGACAGACAGACGGACGGACAGACAGATGGACGGACACCCGGACGGACAGACGGAGAGACGGACAGACGGATGATTGGATGGACGGACGGGAAGGCGGAAGAGCAGAGGAAGAGACAGACGGACAGTTGGAAGGATAGACGGACGGACAAACTGATGGACGGAAAGACGGACGGACGGACTGAAGAATGGACACAGGAACGAACGGATAGATGGACGGATAGATTGAAGAATAGATAGAAGGATAGTTGGACAGATAGATGGATGGACAGACAGACAGACAAATTACTGCGCTGATGGATGAACTGACAGATGGACAGACAGATAAGCAGAGGGCGAGACGGATAACAGGGCGGACAGAGGAGCGGACGGAGAGATGAATGGATGGAAAGGTGGATGAACAGATGCCCAACGGACGGACAGATGCATGATGAGGCAGATAGACGGGCAAACAGAGCCTAGGGGTCTATTACTCCCAATAAGTAATATATATATATATTTTATCAGCTCTGCCTCGTGTTTTGCTGACCATTAGATTATTTTCAACTACTGTACAAAACCACGTACAAAACGAGGAAATAAAATGTAAAATTAAATTCAATATGCAATACGCGTATTTAATCTATAACTTTCACATGAATCACCGTAAATACGAATTTAATACAATTTTAGTATATGCGCTTACATATATAATATATATATATATCAATATATATATGTGTATGACTAATTTATATAAAACAGTAAAATGAAATAAAGAAATTCTAAATAATTTCGCTGCTGCTACATATTGCTCCATCAAATTTGTTTCTTATGCGTCATATTAGATTATTGCAAGTTGTTAATGTTCGTCAATGCGAATTGCGGTTTAAAAGTTAGCTTAATCTATGTGTAGTTAGTAATTGTTTGGACTGGGAAATACTATATAAAAATAATGTTAATAAAATTTATGAAATTCTGGATTCCAGTGAAATGATTTGAATTTGATTTGAGTTTAGTTGGGAAATTTATGCCTTCTATGAGCAAACTAAAATCAATGCAATGTATTCAAAGAGATTATATATTGATTGATTTTGTTTTCAAACTATAGTATACAGAGTCTGATATTTTTTTGCAGTTGTTTTCTCTCGTTTTATTTTGTGCATTTTTGAAAAGACCTCACATAAGTTTATATATTTTAAATTTGAAATCTGATATAGATTAAAAATGAAGCGATTTACATATATATATATATATACCATTTTCACTTATTAACCCAGCATTAAACAATTTCTTTATCAAATTGTCTTCGCTAAGCCTGCCTCATACAAAAACAACTTCTCTATGATTAGATAACTAGTATAGCATATAGATGTATATCGTTACCTCTATAAGAAAATCCACTCAGAAATGAGTATTTCTACAGAATCATTTTAAGTTTTTCATGATATCAAATTTCTTAGATTAGGTAATAAAACTTTTTTGATATATTTGGTAAAAATGCGTCAAATCTTTCTTATTTGTATATACTTTCGATTAACAACTATTTTTGCTGATATTTAATATCCCCAAACTCATCAATGAAATTAATTTTCTACTTTGTATAACGTCTTTAACACGCCCTTGCAGTTGATTTTGCTTGTACTCCATTGATTTTCCATACTTAGCTAATTGGCATGTTTGAAAAACATTTCATTTATTGCCTTCATTAACTAACCGAAACACATAAAATCCAATTAGCGGCGGTAACCTAATCGCCTATCATATAATTAAAAAAATAAAATATAATAACATATTACTATGTGCGAAAATGTGAAGACAACTGAAGGTCGAATAATTAATAAACAAATTTCTAGAAAGTGAGCGAGAAAAAAAAGAACAAAAACAAAAAGAGCGACGAACATAATTAATAAAAACTATATAATAGAACAAAAAGTTATGAGAACTATATGGGATTAAATAAAATGTAATCGATGATTTCCGCCTTTTGCCACTAATTCTATTAATGCAGCTATTGAAATAATTGAATGCATGATAAATTGTGGAATAGTAGAAAAATCGACAACAGCAATAAAAGCAACAACAACAACAACAACAGCAGCAGCAGCAATGTCTACATATAAATTAAATGCAAATTGTGTATTTAGAATAACAAAAAACTTAACTCGTATATTGAGCAGCCAATTGGAACAATGCAAAATTTTTGCAATTCCAACAACAACGATTTCAAGGTTTAACATTGGCCACGATTCCAACTCGTATAATTAACAAAAATACAGCAAAAAAAAAACTCAAATTATTTTTTGGCTTAGACCTTGAGTTTGAATTGAAAATTGAATTGCAACAACGAGTTGGCCGAAATGCACTTTGTGCCCAGTATATTTGTGCACTAACTCGTTTGCTCTAGCAGCCACTTAATTCTGTTCTATCGCGTACCTTTGAAGCCAATAAATTGCGTCGTCGTCGCTGCCATTTTGATTACATTTTTTTTTTGTGATTATTTTTGTTTTTGTCTATATGCATGTATACATATATATATGTTATATACGATATATAGCTACAAGTTTCAAGCTGCACTCCGGCCTTGATATTTTGCAAAAATTTATTTATGAAATCAAATGCAGGCGAACAGCGAGCAACAGCTAGAGAGAGACAGAGAGGGAGAGAGAGAGAGAGACAGAGATGGCAACACATAGCGACAGCAACAGTGATACTTGTTGCATTCATTATATCTATCTTATAGAGCGTTCGATTGAATGACTTGTCTCAGCTTTTTCTGTATCTGTAACACGTAGACAGATTACTATGCCTCTTGACTTGAATCTCTATCTAAAAAAAAAACAAAAAAAAAAAAAACTGTATCTGTTTCTGTGATGTTGTTGCTGCTACTGCTGCTACTGTTGTTGCTGCTGCTGCTGTTTGCTGAAAAAGCAGGAAGCCTTAAGCTTCAGCATTGAGTTTGCATTTTAATACGCTGAAATCCATTGAAAGTGCGCAAATAATCGGGTTGAAATATGATTCCAGTCAGAGAAATATATAACTTTTACTTTGATTTGGAAAACTCATCATATTTTTCTGTCTGTCTGTCGTACAGTATTTTAAGTTTAGTTCTTTTATTGCATTTTCTAGATTTTTTGATTTAAATGAATCTAGATTCTGATTTGGTTCAAAGAGCAAACTTTTGGATGATACTGAGTTTCCCTATATAATGTATATATTTACTTAAGATTCATATGTATATAGATATGTAAAGACTATTAAACCTGAAGACTGTAGGAACTTTTGAAAGTAACTGAGTATATGATTTAAAAAAATTTAAGTTGATAAATGGGGTATAAATTCTATCTCGTATAGGCTCGATTGGTGGTGTTCTCGCCTACTATATCTGACTGGAGAATTCAGCATCTGTAGGTAGTGTTGACTTATATATTAAATATTGGATGGTATCATTCATCAACCAGATGCATCAACAAAATTCTAAGTTCTTCCTAGATTCATCTATATTTTCGAAATTTCAGTTTCATTTCCGTTTTTTATAATCCCTCATCCAACCCAGTTCGTCTGTCAGTCATTAAACCTTCCATCATGATATAAGTATATATCATATATCTCATACTGACAAGAACTACTTTCAATATATCAATTTTTCTATTCACTAATTTACCGCCATTTGGGCAACTGAAAATGTTGATTAAAGCTGCAGAAATAATTGCAAACTATATTTTCTATGTAAATACAAGCACTTGCTGGCCAAGCTGAGCTGACTTGAGTTGAGTCGAGTTGGGGCTATGCTAAATTATAAAAATGCTTAAAATAATACCAAAAAAAGGCGTTGGGTTGGCGCTGCGAATCGCTCAATCTATGGCCTAAGGAAGCAACAAATTGCTGACTTGATGCGCAGCAGTTGCTGCTGCTGCTGCTGTTGCTGCTGCTGTTGTTGCCTCAACTACTACTGCCCAGCCATGTCCATCATAATCAACGTCCATCATCAGCTGCTGCCGCGTGCGCTGTTGACACACCCACCAAGTGGCTACTGCACACGGCAACTGCCAATTCGGTTGCTGTTGTTGTTGCTCTTGTTGCTCGCGCTGGCTACTTTTGGCATTGCCCGCCTCCAGCGCTGCCAGCCAGAGTCATTTTTCATCATCAGAGCCAGAGAGGAGCTGATCCAGAGCCATCTTCGAACTGTTGGCTACCAGTTTTTGTTTTCTTGTTTTCCTCTCTTTTCTTTTCTTTTCTTTTCTGCTCTTATGCCAAGGGACTAGGCAGTTGGCTCCCATGGCATAGGCGCCCATGTACGAGTATTCGCATATCTGATATTAGAATCTCAATTAGTTTTCCACTGTCTTTATGCGTATGTTCCTGCATGTGGGGGCATTGTAATTTGCTTTTGGGGCAGGTTTTCTGTTTTAGCATCGCAGATGCTACAAATACTAAAAAAAAAACAAAAACAAAGTCGAAAACATTTCTTGAAAGGCGTCACACACAATGTAATAATCAAAACACGTTCAACTATTTACGGCATTACAATATTAAAAAACAAAATTAATGCAAGCTGCAACGACAAACGGCATTTGAATAAATTAGTGTAATAGACACATTAAACAACAGCAACAGCAACAAATAGTTGTATCTAGGAAATATCAAAAAACTGGTAGCTGCCCGAATAGTAAAAGCCCCACAGTTACAATTATAGCAACAAATGCATATGTGCATATGTGTATGTGTATATGTGTATGTGTGCATACTTATGAATAAGAAGAAGAAAAACAAGTAAGAGGGTTGCTATCGGGCGTGAATGATTTGATAATACTCGCTCAGCAGTCAAATGAAACAAAATATTACGTTTAAAGATTTTTTTTTAATTAAAAATGAATTGTAAAATTAATAAAATTGATATTTTTGTTTTAAATTCTAAGAAAGTTAAATTAAAATAAAATGAATTTCTTTTCAAGTTTCAAAAATTTATTTTAAAATGATAGAAGTTATTTTAAAATTACACAAATTTTTAAATACAAATTTTCATATATATTTATTTAAAAAAATTAAAAAATTTAATTTTAAATAAAACAGAACTTTAATAAACATTTTTTAATTATTTTAGTTTTAATTTAAGCTTTACAAATCTTTATTTTAAATTTAGTGCATTTTTTTAAATTAAAAAACTTAAAAAAATATAGTTTTAAATTCCAAAATAATTAAAATTGAATTAAAAATGAAACACAATTTATCACAACGTTTTTTTAATTTCACTATTTCTTTTTTTAAGATTAAAACAATTTTAAGCGGTTATCTTAAAAAATTTTTTAGTATTAGTTTAGACAGAAAGACGAACATTGCATCAAACTAATATACTCCTAAAGCTACTAGTGAGCGAGTATGATAACCACAAAAACAACTATAACGAGGTGCTGCTGCTGCTTAGCAAGAATGCAACTAAAAACAACAAAAAATTAATATATATATAAAATGAAAAAAAAAACTTAAATATTTTTCAGCATATGAAATAATAAAAAAAATAATACAACAAAAAAAGAAAAAAAGTGCAACAGGTTTTTGTGTGTGGTTGTGTTTTCGTGCTAACCTTGAAATAAAACTTGTTTAATCATTTCTCAGGCGACTCGAAAATGCAACAACAACAACAACAACAGCAGCAGCAGCAACAAGAGTCGATATATATATAGCATTAAATGGCGCATTATAAATTTAATAATTTTGTAAGCGAATTGCATTGGAAAATTTTTGTTGTGCCAAACGCAATTAATAACATCTCACTCCCTCTCTCTCTCTAGCACTCACTCACTCTCTCTCTCGCTCTTCTTCTGTCTATTTGTCAGGTACAGTTGCATCGAAAAAGTAATTTCCGCATTGAACCGTTACACTATATAGAGGAGCAAAATGGCCGATTGCTCATTTGCCCGATGCCAGCAGGAGCGGCGGCTCATCAAGCGCGAGCTAATGAAGTGGTCCAAGGATATGCTGCACATTGTGGGTGAGTGGCCCAAAATGATTTACTTAACACCTGGCTGCCCAGACCCTAGCTGTATGACTACCTGTGCTGCCTGCTCGCACAATCCAATTAAAAGAGCCGCGCAACACATTTCTTCTGCCTTTTTCCTATCTATTATATGTATAAGTTTTGTACTTTTTTATTTTCATTATTTTTTGTGTGGACAAACATTTCCAATGGCTGCTGGCTGCGTCATCTTCCAGCAGCGCCTTAAACCACACACACACACACACTCAGGGAACACTTGCATTAGTGTAAGTGTGGTAGCATTTTTATTGCCTTTGCTATATACACTCGTTGCATGCCAACTAAATTTGAGTTGCTTGGAGTCGTCGCTCATATTAAGGCCGCAAATGGGATTTGCCGTTAAACGGTAAATGAAGTGTGCGCTGGCTAAAAAAAATTATAAAAAAAAAACGTCGGGCAGAAAAAGGAAAAGTTCGACATGGAAATTGACTTTAGTCCACCCTAATCAACATAAGTTGGGCCCTGGCTCAGGCGGGCCATATGTTTCAGCTCTGTGCACATAGCACGAAGGATATGCGAAAGTAAAATAAACAAAATGCAAAGCTCTACCACACACACACACACACACACACACACACATATATATACACATATATACTCTATATAGATATAGATACCAACAGCTTTCAGGCTAAAGCAAACACCAAGAAAAATTAACATAAATTGCACTTGTTGTTATTGTTGTTGTTTTTGTTGCTGTTGCTGTTGCTGTTGTTGCTTATTGCATTTCTTGCTGGGCACAGCAGCCTCAGCGCCCTTCTGTCTCTCTGCCAGCCGCCTTTCGCCAGCCTTCGCTTCGTCCTGTGCAACACTCTCATTTCGGTTTTTGAGCACGTTTAGCACGTTGCCGGCGAATCGCCACAGCAACCCCTCTCCACTCCTCCGCTCCTTCCACCACCCACCTGCCTCACCTGCCCGCAAATGTTAAATGCTCTTTGTTGTTGCTGTTGCTGTCCGGCTTTTTCTCTTTTTTTTTTCTTTTTTATATAAATTTTCCTCATTTTTTTTCTCTTCATATTTTTTTGTCTTGCTGCCGCCCAACCACCCACAGCAATGACGACGCCAACTTTGGGGCTCGTCCTTGCCCGCGTCCGTGTCTCGTGCACTCAATTACTTCCTCAATGCGCTCCATAATGCTTATCGTCCTTGTTTCTAGTTGACATTCCCGCACAGCCAGCAGCACTTCCAAGCCAGACTCCCTACGCTCAAACCCTTGGCACATTTTTCCAGCGACAATTTTCGTTGAGGGGTTGAGGGGGTGGGGGTGAGGGTGGTGTTGGCGCTTGGTTAGTTTAGTTTGGTTAGTGGGCGCGGAGGAGGGTTCGGTGCGAGGTTTCGGCGTCGTTGTCGCACGAAGCTGCAAAAAAATTGTTGTCTGGCTTTCAGCTGGTGCAGCTTTAGGGTTGGGTTAGTTTTTAGCTGCATCATGCTGTGTGTGTGTGTGTGTGTGCCCAAAACGAAGTGCTATATGAGATAACGAAGCACACTTAAGCGCACGCACACAGCGACGCCGACGACGACGACGACGACGACGACGACGACGACATATCCCTACGAAATATATTGCACAATATAAAAATGCAGACGACGACTGCCGAATGCGACGATACTGCTTTTGCTGTTGCTCCTTCCGCCCGGCTCACACCGCCCCGTGCTTCCTGCTCCTTGGCTCTGGCCCCGCCTGTTGCTCAGCCATAAGCCGAAAAGGCACCTACACCCGAATGCTGGCGCCGAAAGACGAGCCAACGAGCTGCAAGCAGCGCCAGCGCCATCATCAGCTCGTCCTCGTTGCTGTTGCTGCTGCTGCTTTTTGTGGCCGATTTTCGACGCCGTTGACGCTTCTGCTGCCGTCGCCGTCGCCGTCGCCTCGACTCCCACTCGCTCTCACTCTCTCTCTCTCTCACTCTCTCTCTCTCTCTCTTTTAGTCACTGCCGAAATGGGAGTCGAGTTTCCAACGAGCTACCAATTTTTTCTTATTTTTTTCCTGCCCTCCCACCCAGCCACGTTCGTGTTTTTGGTAGATCGAAGAAGATGCCAACAGCAGGCAGGCAGGAGGGGGCTGACCCACTCGCTGGTCTGGGGCGGGATGTCGGGATGTCGGGCTCTCGCCTGTTGCATCTGTGGGTTAAGCCACCCGGTTGACTGTGCGCTGCCACGCTGGCAATGGCTCAATCAGTGGTGGCGTCGTATTTGATTGTAATGGGATATACCACTTGTAGATTCAGCTGGCGAAATTCAACAAATTTCAGCGCCCGACCAAGAGGGAAGTTCTCTCCGATTGGATACGCGAGTGTGAGGGATAATAAAAATGTAAATTCTAATAGAACTGAAAGGATTCAAGTAAGGGAAGGACACACATTATAAATAATAAAAAGCTAAAATTTGCTAGGGATTAAAGTTGGTGATAATGCTAAAAATTTATAAAAGCGAATTTTTGTACAGGATACCAAAAAAAGTATTGAAATGGTAAAAGTGTACAAAAAACTTTTAAATAAACAATAACAGATACTACAAAATATTTTCCAACTTTATTTAACTCAGTAAAATTAAAAAGGCTCGAGATTTTTTGTATTCAAAAAACATTTTCAAAAAATCAAAGTCAAGCTTAAAAAAAATATGAAAGGCAGGACTGTAAAAGAAATAAAGGAAAACTAAGTAGGATTATTATAATCTGAAGAAAAACTATGGAAAAGCTAAGATTAAAAATCAAAATTAATAAAAAAAAAAAAAACAAAATTAATGTATAAATATTTTTTAGAAGAAAATGGAAAATATTGAAAATAAATTCCAGGAAAGAGATAAAGAAAAACATTTAAAAACATAGTTTAATGGCATTCTTCTTAATAAAACCATCATTTTACATTCCTAGTAAAATAAAAAAATTTTAAACAAAAATTAAAGCTATATTTCAAAAAACAAAATACGTTAAAATCAGAGCCTAAGCGTCTAAATAAATTATAAAGAAAATATAATAAAAATATATATTTTTTAAATAAAAAATAATATATATATCTATATATATGTATATATATATTTTTTTTTTTTAAGAATTTGTTATTATATGTTAAACAGACAAAAATAGCTTAGATATATTTATATTTCATTTCTATTTAAATTGCTTAAATCGCACTTAAATTAATTAGTTAATTAACAACTTGTATAAAAATCCTTGGCAATTAAATTACAGCGAGCATTATATAAAAAACTATACAAAACAACTAATGCTCATGCTAAAAAAATCAAGAAAAATAAAAAAAATGAGAAAATTAAAAAAAAAAATCAAAAGCAACTTTAGCGTTGGTGGAAGCGAGAGCAAAAATGCGAAAAAAAATGCGAGGCAAGGAGCAGAGCGAAAGTGTCTGAGCATTGTTGTGTATGTGTGTGAGTGTGTGTGTGTGTAAGTAAAGAAAAACGAATCAGCAGGTGCTGGGCTACATTGTGGGTTGCACTCGCACCATTTGGGCACACTTTATATATACTTGTAGTTAGTTCTATTCGTATATTCGTATATATTGGGCGAACGCATCTTTCGATTACAGCAACAACTGCAGCTGTGGGGGTGTGCGTGGTTGTGGGCGGTTGTGGGCGGGTGTGGGTGGTTCTGGGTCGTTTCATACTCGTGCTCATGCCGGGCTGTCCTTGTTGTCGCTGTTGTTGTTGTAAGAAGGCATTTTTATGCGCTGCGCCTCTGCAAGCTCGAGGATGCAACAAGCGACGAGAACTTCGTCGTCGTCGTCGCCATCGTCGTCAGCCAACAGCTGTGTGCGTGGGCGGGTGTCGTAGACCACAGGGCCGCACTCCCACCTATTCGATGGTCCACACCAAATCCTATACAGGATTTTATGCACTACGCATTGGGTGTCTCTGCCCACTTTCCAGCCAGTCGCAGTTTTCCTTTTTCTTTTCTTCTTCTTTGCCTTTTTTTCTTCTCTTTTTTTTTTCCAGCTGCCTTCTTGCACGCTGCACGTTCCTTCTGCCTGCTGCTGTTGTTGTTCGTGTTGTTGTTGCTCGCTGAATTTTTTCTGACGGTTTTTAGGTTACATTTTTACGAGTTTTACGCTTCCACTATACGAGTATTTCGCGCCGATGTCGTTTTTGTTGTTTTCGGTTGCGTTAATACACTGCGTGCAGTGGGCAAGTGGGGTATATTGGGATTGACTTCTATTTAGGGTATACTCTTATGAAGTCTATATGTCATATCTATTTAAGCTTCCACTGATTAAACGTATTTTATATATTATCTCTAAATGGAATATATATGTACATATGTATGAGTATTTGTTTTAACTTACTCTGAAAATCTCTGATTGATTGACTGACTGACTAATTGATAGATTAACTAAATGGAATATGTATATACATATTTATGAGTATTTGTTTTAACTTACTCTGAAAATCTCTGATTGATTGACTGACTGACTGATTGATACATGAAATTGATTGACAGATTGATAGATTAACTATTAACCTGCTACATGAGATTGATTGACTTCATTTTTGAGATTGGTTGATTGATTGAGTGAATTTATTGATATATGATTGTCTGACAAAAAAACAAGCTAATTGATTGACTTCGTTATATTTTAACAAATGTTTTATGGGCTGATTAACAGATTGCATGACTTACAGATGGTTTCGTTTCATTGACGGATAAACTATGATAAGCTGATAGATTGATAGACTAACGGAAATAGATACAAAAGTTATCTATATCAGTCCAACACGTGGATTGACTGATCGTTCCAGATTTAACTGACTGATTGACCGATTAATCGATTGTATTATTGATTAACCGATATAATTATTGATTGACTGATTGAATAACTGACTGATTGATTGAAATATATGATTAATTGTCATTAATAATGACTGATTGATCGACCAGCTGATTGATTGTGTGATTGACTGATTAATTGACAGATATAATTAATGATTGATTGACAAACTAACTCATTGATTGATTGACAGATTAATTGTCTGATGGACCAGCTAACTGATTGACTGTCTGATTGATTAACAAATGACTGACTGACTGATTGACCGACTAATTGGTTGACAGATTGATAGTAAAAGACAGAGATTGATTGACAATCTAACTGACTTGCTGCGAATATCTGTTGCATTTCCTCTTTCACTTCTTCCATACAAAAAACAAGAAACAGAGCATCAGTTGCGCTGGCAGAACCTTTTAAACATGTTATCGGTTGTTATTGTTGTTGTTTGTGGCCAGGACGATGACGATGACGATGCTGAAAGTAACGAAGGAGCCCAAGCCGGAGCCGGAGCCGCAGCCACTGCCACTGCCGCTGCCGCAATCGTTCTTCGGACGAGGCGACGGCGCTGCAATAGCAAAGACGCAACCAAATTCATGCGCTCCTTAGTTAAAGTTTACACTTGTATGTGTGTGTGGGTGTGTGAGTGTGTGTGTGTGTGTGTGTGTGGAAGCGCCACAAGTGGGTGGAGAGCATGAGAATGAGGTCAGGCTGGCGGGTTAGTTTCGTGCATGCACTGAAATTGGAAAATAGATTTTTTGGTTCGCTGCCTTTGTCCTTCCTTCATTTTTTTTCCTATATATCGCTTGGCGTCCACTTTCTTTTTTTTTTTTGTGTTAGGTCCTTTTGGCTGCAAGCGCAGGAGCGAGCAGGATGCAGCGCGCTATGGTCAGAGCCGGCCGGCCAGACCAAGCTAGGAAGTCAGCATGGCATGGGTTAGTTATCTGTGTGTCTGTGTGTGTGTGTGTTTTGGGTGGTTCGCTGTGGTTTGGTGGTGCGATGGGCGTCGTGGCCCAAGGTAAGAGCCAGGAACAATGCCAAGCCTCAGGAAGCCAGCCGTGCCTGGCCATGGGTCTGGGTGCGAGACGCTGCCCAGCTTTTCTTTGGCATATTTGTTGCATTCTTTTTCTTCGCTGCGCACTTTTTTTTTCGTTCGCTCTCTCTGCTATTTTCGTGAAGAAGAAAAAAAAATGAAAATGAAGCGGAAGCACGAAAAAGCACAAAGTTAACGCGCGCGCTGCCTGTGGTTGGGGTTGGGGTTGGGGTTGGGGTTGGGGATTGGGGCTGGGCTCCTGCCTCGCTCATAGACGACAAGGATTCAGCAATATGGCGCTAAGAACATTGGGCAAAATGTAGTGCAAAAAAATAAAAAATATATATATATATTTATATATATATATATATGTAGTGCACATTATGTGCGTGTGCTAGGGTGAGGGCGTGTGTGTGTGTGTGTGTGTGTGTGTGGGTGAGTGTGATATAAGCAAACAGCAAAACACACAAAAACAAAATGGAGCAAAAAAGGCCACTAAAAAAAATTGCAGCACGCTGTACGTTTGGTTAGGTGGTTGGGCGTTAGAGCTTGACTTCGTCGTAGACGCCGCTGTTGCCGTCGCTGCTGCTGCCGCTGTTGCCGTCGCCGTCGCTGCCAGCGTCGCTGCATTTTATTTTGTGCTGAAAAAGTTTCGTGTGCTCGAAAAAAGTTTCGTCGCTTCGTTGACGTCGTTGTTGGCGTCGTGCGCTTTTGGTAGTTTTTGCTGCAAGGGAAACGAATGTTGAGGCAAGCTGGGGCTGGGGGTGGCACAAACTAACCCCTCGCTCTCTCGCTCATACACCCAGTGCATGTGTGTGTGTATGTATATATGTATTTATATATTTATATACGTGTGTGTGTGTGTGTGTGCAAGGCATTTGACTGGGTTTGAGTTTTGCAGCTACATTTGGCTGCATTCGGTTGGTTGGTTGGTTCTGGCTGTGCACGGGACTGATTGGAGATGGGGGCTGGGTGGGTTTTTGTTGGACTAGTGGCACGCCTTGTAGTTTGGTGGGTGTCTCCTGACATTTTTGTCGAATTTGCAGCAGTTGTAGTTGTAGTTGTAGTTGTAGTTGGCAGCGACGCCAGCGCCAACAGCGACTGCACAAACGATTTTTCGTGCTGCGGCATTTGTTGAGCATTGTGCAACAAGTGAGTTTGGCAGCAGCCACCAACAGGACGACAACTAGTTTTCGGCAGTGCCAACAACCCAAAAAAGAAACCAAACAGCAACCAAAAAGACTTCACCTGGCACTCATCCCGCTCGCACTGTAAAGCAGTTAATTGTGTAAATTTGAATGGGCAACCAAAGTGGCAGCAATTGTGGCCTGCACTGAATCAAATCGGTTGCCAGCAGGAGGCTGCCACTCCAGCCAGTTGCCAGTTGCCAGTTGGCAGTTGAGGCATTGTGGCATTCTGTTTCGAGTGTTGATTGAAGCAACAATTGGCGCCAACTGTTGCACACACAACTGTTGTTTGACGCTTGACTTTCGCCGTGTCGCGCGTTTCGTTTCACAAAAGTGTTGTGTGCTTTTCAGCGCTCCACTTCCGCCGGCTGTGTGTGTGCGAATATGTGTGTGTGTGTGTGTGTGTGCGAGTGTGTGCAGTTGAAAATTTAATTAAAGACATTGTCGCTGGCTGCATTGCGATAATTTGTGTGCGTGTGTTGGCATTTAATTAAAGCGATCACACACTCATTTCCATATACAAAACAACGTCAACATCATCGAGATAGAGACTTACAGATAATTTTCTCTGCCCCTGCCTCTGCCTCTGCCTCTGGCTCTGGCATATGTTGCACTTCAATCTTGTCAGAGCGTTGTAAATGCCTAATTGAATTGCATTGATTAGTTTACCAACTCGATTTTGGCTGCATTTCAATACAAGATGTGCGGGTGAGTTACATATTTAGCTAAGATTTTGTACACTTACTTCCGACTTGCAATCAAATTGAAGATTCTTTTTATCAAAATGAAAAAACAAGTGAATAACAGAAATCATATGTTTTCCTGAATATTAAAATAAATATATTTGAAGCTATGAAAAAAGATTTTTGTTTTCAAAATTAATTTTTTTTTTAGGTAAGATTTAAAATATTTGAAACTTTTGTTAGACCAAACAACATTTTTTCATTTTTTACTTGTAAAAGTATTTTCAGTTCATAAATCGTTATAAAGGAGAGTTGACAAAATACTTAAACGGAATTCGTGACCTATAGGAAAAACTCTCTCCAAAATCCTCTCTTAATAAGGGGTTTGACTTTTAATTAAATAAACTAAATGTGTTGTTAAAGTATTAAATTTATGTGCATATTATGCACTTCATAATATTAATAAAAAATATATGAAAGAATTGACAAAAAATAAAAGAGAATGTAACAAAAAAATGCTCAGCAAATTTTTAAAATCGTCTTCTCTATATTTATATTTGTTTTATATATTTTAATTTATTATGCAATTAACTTATAATTACATAATTTATATATATTTTTATATTTATTTTTATGTAAATACATTTAAAGGCTCATATTTTACATTTTATAACTAAGATTTAAAGTACTTCAGTATCATTTATATCATTTGTATCATTTTTAACTTTGAATTGTCCAAATTTTTAGTTAATTAAATCTTATTTCTATTTTTTATGATCTGTTTAGATTATCTGTGAAATTATTTCTAATTTAAAGTATAACTAAAGACAAATTCGACTGCATGTACATTTAATTTTTGGAATCTCTGTTAACATCCACTGACTGCATTGTTATTTTTGTGAACACAGCTGTATATATATTTGTTTCCAGTGTGTTTTCAGTAGAATCAACTAAATGAATCAGTGTTCAATGCACATCAGCATAATAATCAGTGATTAATTATACAAAGTGCCTAGAAAATGAAAAAGCTTAGGTGAAACTGCTCTATTCAAAAACCAAGAAGGAAAATTTTGTCTAACAAAAATATCTCAATAGTAAAACAAACAAAAAACAAAAAATAAAGTAATAATAATATAATATTATAAACATACTTTTAAAATTTAGTGAAAACATTTATTTAACTGTAATTGTGCTACAACAGTTATGAAAATGTTGTATAATGAAATATATAAATATTTAAATATGGTATATTATTATTACTTTTAAAATATATAGAAATATATTAATAAAATAAATTCAAAACTCAATATATTTAAGCTGAATTCTTAAAAGCTTGTTTAGCGTCATGTTACACAGCACTTAAAACATTAAAACTAAAAAAAATAAATAAAAAATAAACATTGAGAGTAGAAAAATTAATATATATATATTAACTACTAACTGAGCTTACAAAACAATACCACTTTTAAATAACTGTATTAAGTAGCAAAGTTTTTTCGTAATTAAAATAAATTACAGTTCACTGTGGAGATGGTTATGTAAGTGCTCTTGGCTCCTGTAAATGCAGTGAGGCAATGGCAATGAGTCAATTAAAGGTAAACTAGTTTGACAGTTTGAGACTACAGATATATATTAATATATATATATACATGTCTTAAATTTTCATACTATTTATTGAACTGTATTGTTTTTAATTTATTTTCATTGATACCATATCAAACAATTTAAAAATATATGTTCCTCTATTTATTATTAAGTGAACATTCTTCACTTCATAATTTGTACCTTTACAACAATATCAAACAATAAATCAATAGTTATATAGACCAATAAATAGATTGAAATTAGACTTTACTTGCTCAAGGCTTTCATTTAGATGAAACATTTTATAACTTAAAATAAAATAGTTTTTTTCTGGCATTTATTGTGGAAAATTTCTTGAAACATCGAAAAATCTGAACGCGTTTATATTCTTTAAGTTCTATACTATTAATTTTAAATTTTATATTCATACTGAAACTAAAGCAGCTGTACAAACTGAAGCTCTGAAGTATTTTAAACTATAAAAGCAAAAAAATACTGTTTTTTTTTAAAGTATACGTCAAGTGCTGAAAATATTGTACATTAAAAATTCATTTAAAATTGTAAAACTGTCAGGTCTTCAATACAAAGTTTATTTGCAGAAGAGAGAAATGAGTTAAAGAGAAGGATGAACAGATATTCTAAAATTTCAGTTACTCACATTTCGGATGCATCAAAGCATATGCCTTTATTTAATTATTAGTTACTTAATAATAATAATATATTAATGCATCCATTAGAAAACTTTTTGCAAAACCAAAACTCAATTTAATCCATGCTTGAACAATTTTGAACTCTAACTGCACTTGCAATACTTTGCAATACAAAACTCTTTAAGTTTTTAAGCTAAAGGCCGTATTTTTGGTTACTTAATAGTTATTATATATAATAAGTATAAGTTACACATATCCATTAGAAAACCTTAAAACAAAGCTCAATTCGATTACATTTAAATTATTGACCAAATTTCGAACTGCAACTGCAACACCTTTGCACTTAATTCATTCAAAACCACAAACACAACTTGTTAAAGTTGTTAAGCTAAAAGCCGTATAAGATAGCCAAATGAATTGTTGCCTGACACTAAAGCGTAGAAGCTATCAGCAAAAATTTACACAACAATTACCTGTTAGAGAGGTAAACAAAAGAAAAGCAAAAAAAAAAAAAAAAAAAAAAACACACACACACACACACGAAAACTTTGCAAACTATTAAAGCCAAAAAGTCGAACAGCTCTGTTGACAGATTCCAAAACACTTGCACAAACTGCACGTAAACGCTCATAAAATATTATATTGTGTACAAGGGGCCAAAAACTCGACAGCAACAACAACAACAAGAGCAACAACAACAATAACGACAACAAGACGACACGTTTTCGCAGCTGCAAAAGCTGAAAGGCAAATGTGTAACAAGAATTTTATGCTTATATGAAAATACTTTGAAGAAAAACTTTAGCAAATAGACAACAGAGCAGCAACACATGTAGAACACACAATTCAGGCAGTAAGGCAGGCAGGCAGGCAAACAGCAGCAGGAGCAGCAGCAGGAGCAGGAGCAGGAGCAGGAGCAGGAGCAGGAGCAGCACGAGGTAAACAACAAAAGCCAACAATGCGCCAAAGGAGCCAAAGGAGCAGCCATATCAGACGCTTGCCCCTTGCCGCTGCCGACCAGGCTGATGACGCTGCAGACGTTTTGTATTTGACTTTTGTAACATCGTTACACAACAACAACAACAACAACAACAACAACAACAGCTGCACAACTATCGCACTTGTTGCACAAGTCGCCCACACACGACACGCAGCGCCAACAAGTGGCAAATGGGTCTGTGAAGGGGGGTGGGAGGGTCGGCAGGACGCACAAAAGTATGCAAAGACTTGCGAATTCACACATTCTAACAGCGCGACGCTGACGTCAGCGCCGACAGCGACGCCAGCGTTGACGCCGCTGCCACAGGCAACAGGCAACAGGATGCGGATGCGGATGCTGTTGCTGTTGCTGTTGATGCAGCCGCAGCCGCAGCTGCAGACGTCGCGGCACTTTCGGCGATTTTCGACGAAGTCACGATGCGCACACCTACACACAGTCATGTGTGTGTATAAGTGTGTGTGTGCGTGTGTGTGTGCGTGTGTGTGTGTGTGTGTTGCCCCCTTCCTAACCAGCAGCAGCAACAGTTGTCAACTTGTTGTTGTTTGCGGCTGCCAAAGACATTTAGTTCCGAGCGGAAATGCAACACATGCATATTCCAACTGCAATAGGAAACAATGCAGTTAAAGCAGCTCAAGGATATTTAAGGCACACGGCCACGCCCTAGCTGAAGTGGCGTTGAGCGCACTTCAAGTTGAGTTTGCTTTTAGCTATTATTCTTTCTTCTATTTTTTTTTTTTTGCCTGTTGGCTTTGCCCTGGCCACCCAAAATGGTAAAAGTTCTAAAAGAAAATGCGAAATGAAACAGATTTTTCGGGATTTTTTCTGGTCATTTTTTTTTTAGCAAGTTTTAACAGTCGCTTAAGCTAAGTGAAGAGAGTATATTGGCTTTAATGCACGCTAAGTGATGTTAAGTTTGGAGTTAATTATATATACTATAAGGGCTGTATAAAAATCTGATATGTTATCTAGGTTGCAAGCCTTTTAGGGGCGTGGTATGTTGATTTGCTGTAGATAAATGAATCAAGAAATAAAGACTTTAATGAATGAGAAAGACAGAAAGAGAGAAAAAGATAGAGAGACATAGGGATAGATAGAGAGATAGAGAACAGTAGAGAGAAAAAGAGAATGAGAGAGATAGAGAGATAGACAGCGAAAGAAAAAAAAGTAAGTGGTAGATAAAACTAAAGATTTACACGAGATGGAGGTATGTATGTAGAGAGTGGGAAATACGGACAGCGGGAAAAATTTAAAAAGGAAGAGAGGCCGATGAATATAGAGATATAGAAATAATAAATAAAATAAAATAATAATAAATATTATAAATAAAATTATGGAGAAAGAAAGAGACACAGACACATACAGAGAGAAAGAGAGAGCGAGATTAATTGAGGGATAAAAAGAAATACAGAAGCAGAGTTAGAAAAATAGATGAGCACAGAAAGAGAGATTTAGGTAAACAGGGGGATATAAAGAGATAGAGAGAGTTATTTATTTTAACAGCGATTCAGCGAGAGAGCGAGAGTGACAGAGAGGTAGTGAGGTAACAAAAGATTGGGGAAAAGGGAGAGAGGAACAGAAGGAGATCAACAGATGGAATTAGATAGATAGAGGGAAGGAGAATTAAAAAAAAAAACAAAGAGAAAGGGAGTTAAAGAACAGAAAGAGATTAACAGATAGAAGTAGACAGATTCCAAAAAGGATAGAGGGAGGGAAAATAAAAAAAAAAATAAAAATAAAAACAAAGAGAAAAAGGGAAACAAAAACAGAGAGACAGCGAGAGAGAGAGAGAGTGTCCCTCTAAGTCTGATAGAATAAGACAAATGAATATATATCTTAGATACAAATAATCTATTTATTAAAACTATGCTGAATACGAAATTAAGTCCACAGCAAATATATCGGTTAAAGTTCGTTCGAAGTGCTATAAAAAAAAGAGTTTGAATAGTTTTTATTATTAAACAAGTATTATGCAGTCGATAGCAGTCGATTTGGCCATTGTTTCAGTTCGCTCGATTGGGGTTTCGTTTCTCTTTTTCTGTTTTTTGATTCAGTTATGAAGCCTTGTTGTCGGTTGCCCCAAGCACATTCTGCTTATGCTTTTATGTTAGCTGGCTAACGCCTTCTCTGTGTGTGTGTGTGTGTGTGTGTGTGTGTGTGTGTTTGGCCAGAACAAACTGTACTTCCGTTTCGGAACAGCTACCCTGGCAGCATCTTTGTCGAGACGATGACAGCCAACAGCAGCAGCAACAGCAACAAAGCCATGGACATCAGAATCGATAAATATTCAGTGCAGAGAACAAAAAAATACATTGAAAATGCATTAGACACTCGCATTAGATACTCGATTCCATGCGAATAGCGGGTGTCTCAGATATAATTCCATTTGGGCTTTTGTTGTTTCCTCTGGTTTCATTTTTGTTGTAATTAGAAGCGTGAAAAGTGGCCAGGCTAATGTATTAATCGTGTGCTATAAATTTCAAAATGACCAACTCTCCTGACAGGCAATCAAAGTGCACACAATTTCTAACCTATTCTCAAGGTTGACAATACGAACAAAAAAAAAAAAAAAAATAAAAATAAAATAAATAGAAAAATCTAAATAAAATCCAGTTAGCTGGCCGCTTGCGGCGCAATCAAAACGCAATCAAAACGCTCGGCTCGACTTCCAGTCAATTGCCATTTGCCGGCCACTAATCAAACGTAACGAAAATTGCTTACGAGCATAAACATGCCTCGAATCGCAGACAGGTTCGCCTTGAGATCTGGCCAAAATGGCGATTTTGTGCTGCCTCCAACGGTAAACGTTGCCGGCTAACTCAATTCCAGCTAACTTGTTGCTGCGACATTTAACACGGAAGCAAAAAAATAACAAATAAAAATAAATAAAAGCCAAACTAGCCAAGAGTCTGGCCAGAAAGTGAGTGAATGACTCGCTATACGCGGCGTATACGTGATTTGCCAAATGCTACGCACACAGCAGCAGCAGCTGATCTCTGACTGTGTAGATCGAGCTAAGATAGAAATGTCTACGATTTGCTGAGAGAGCGAGATTACAGCAACAGATTATCTATCTACTTTATATAGGTATGCAGCAAAGTCGATTTAATTGTCAAAGCTGAACTATTATAAACTATTTGCATATGTTGTTTAGAGAAATATGAGGCAAAGTTTACTATGCACCAAGTTCTGATTGCATCAAATTAGCAAAAAACTAATGTTGGCTTGAGCTATGCGGCGTATGCGTAATATTTGAAATGCCTGCAACAGCTGGAGCTAATTTTTGACGGATTCAAGTTGGTGGTTTCGAACATTATTCAATTTATAAGATTCAAGAACACTCGGGCCTAAAATATTAATTGTCTTTCCTTTTTTTTTGCGAAACAAAATATGAAATCTTTTGATAAAATTCAAAAACATTTTTATATCTGAAAATTTTGTAAAAATTATTTAAAAAACTCATTTTTTGATTTAAGCGAAATTTTATAATTTATCATTGTGATGCCTTTAACTAATTTAATAATAATTTAATAATTATTTGTAAGACTTAGTTTCAGATTTAAGCAAGATTTTATTACCTAACGTATTTATAAAATTTATTATCAAAAATGAATATATTTTTTCTGGTTCAAGCTTAAGTTATTTTATTATATAATATATGTGTAAAAGACAAAAAAAAAATATTTTAAAAATATATAAAATAATGTAATTAAAAATTTTTTTCATATATTATATGTGTGTGTAATATATGTAGATATTTATTTTTATTATATATTTATACACTGCGCACACGATTCATGTTCTTTGTCAATGATTAATATATGTTATATTATAAGTCTCAACACAGATTCTTTCCTAAATGTCTAAAGACAAATAGTGTAAATTGTCTATTTGTCGTACATACATTGTTGTACATACATTGTCGTACAAATAGGTTTAATAATTTTTACGGCAGGTTTTGGGAAATCAAAGAAAGCTTCAATCTTTGATTCTAACCCTTATAATATAGAAAATATTGAATATGAACGGAAAACACGACCCGTGATATCCTGATGACCCGCAATGTATATCAGATCAAAATACATATGATTAAAAATATAATTAATTTTTTAATTAAATGTAAAGAAATAGGAAAGATTATATTAGCTGCTCGTATTTCTAATGATAATTGCAAAGTAGATTAAAAATATATATTTATATATATCATCAATCGATCTATTATTACTACAAAGAATTACAAATAATACAAAGCTATAATATAAAAATATTAATAATAATAATAATAATACAAATTAATGGCACATAAAAATTAATCACAATTTCGTTGACACATCAAATAAATTTATATAAATAAATTTAATTCAGTATAAATCATAAATTTCTATATAGTAATGTACTTTGCATCGAAAAACAGAAAACTCTTTATACTAATGCATAAATAATAATAATAATAATGATATATGGGCAACTGCAGCTTGCAGAGGGAATGCGTCACATTCGATTGCATAAGCGGTTGAGGTTGCAACTAAAACGGATTTTGCAATATCAAATTCTGAGCGATTGCAATAATGTGTAATAAATAATGATGATGAGCAAATCGAATCGAATCGAATCGCATCGGAATCAAAATGAAATTGATTAAAAGAAGAAAGAAACGGCAAAAAAAATTAAACTTATCAGTAGATTGTGAAGGAAGCGCAAATTGATTTCGTCAATCGTAAAACGTTTCAATAAAAAAAAAAGATGTTGCAAATCAAATGTCTCAATAGACTTTCCATGTGGCAATACCAAATGCGTTGTCTTCTTCTTCTTGTTCTTCTTGTTGTAGCTGATAAGGTTATCAATCGATGTGCACTGTTATCGTTCACGCAATTTTATTATATTTAGTTACATATATTTATTTGTTACTCTTTTTTAACTCAATCTGAGTTCGATTGATCGAAGGGTGAATGCGCGACAGCGACGTCGACGGCGACGCCAGCTGCGCAGCGCTGCTCAATCGCTGCAGTCGCAACTGTTGCGCTGAGCTTGCAATGCATATGCATGTGTGTGTGTGTGTGTGTTTGCATTTATGAGATAATACCTTGAACGTGCGGCAGTCAGGTCGTTGTCGTCGCTGTTAACTTAACAGCTACTGTTACTCTTATTATAAAGTCCAGCAGCAGCTGGCGCTATTCGCAAGTGAAATGAAAAACTTTTGCTTCAAATTTGCACTTTTATCTGTTGCTATCAAACTGCATTACTCACTGCGAATTGCTGGAAAAACGATTAGTAAAACACTTAAATCACAACTTTAGCACGTTTCGCACTTTGATAAAGTCAACTGCGCAATTTCGGGCCTCATCCACCACCATTCGTAGCTCAGAATTTTGTTCACTTTAGTTTTTCATTCATTTAACACAAGGCAAGCCAAAGTTCAATACAAATAAACAACAAGGCGACCCACAACAGGCGAGTCAAAAGTAGAAGAAAAACAGAAAAAACAGCAACTACAAAAAGAATGAACAGAAAAACAACAGTTAAACTTAGCTCAAGCTCATTTACATACATGTTGCTTTGCTCAGCTCGTGTTGAGTGAGTTCTCTGAGCAAAATTCTTGAGCGCAGCGCAGGCATTGAGTGAGTGCGTAGCGCATGGGGAAACGAACAACTCACCACGCGGCGTCGTTAATGAGCAGGAAATGCAATTCTTGTGCTTGCGGGAGAGCGGGTAAAGCGACACTGGTGAATAACTCAAGCAGAGTGTGCTCTTCTTATTAATCTGTGTGTGAGTGACTGAGCGTGGTTTGTTGTTGTTGCTGTTGGTTAATTTTTGAGCGCATTTTTTTCGAGGAGCCTGCATAACGCTCAAATTGGAAGACGTACAAACATGCACATGTATGTATGTATGTATGTAATTGTGTGAATATAATTTTAAATGTATGTATTTTATTCAACACTTATCAGAGAGGCAGATAAATAAATACATATGTGTGTATAAATGTGAATCAGAAGTTACAAAATGTATTAATTTATTTATAGGTAATTCCCCTATTAAATATTAATCAACAGTTGCATAAAATATATTTCTGTACTTTGTTCTAAAATCTAAATATTTTTTTAATATTCATATTTTCTTTGAACAAAAAACCCGCATTGTTTCAAAGGCAAAACCCCAAGCTTCCTTCTTTACCCAAAAAAAAAAAAAAACATGAAATAAAATGAGAGAAAGAAGAGAAGAAAAAAGTCTAGCTAATTGCCATGACAGCGACGCGGCAGCGCAGCAGCTGCATTGCATTTTTTACAAGTGTAAATGTATATATGTATGTATAACTAGGAATATGTTTGGGTGTGTGTGTGGCTGCTTAATAAGCAGCTGTGTGCGTGTGCGAAAATAAAAAGCGACACAAAAAATGTGGTGAATACTAAATTTGAGATATTGTTTGCGAGTCTCTCTATCTGTGCGCTTGCATTGTTCTAGCTGTGAGTGAATGGCCAACAAATTTGAGTGATTCTTTTTTTGCTTTTCCTGTTGTCCGACTGTCCGTGTGTACGTGTGTGTTAATTGCAAGCTACAGTTCTTATGGCAATTGTCAACAATGTAAGGCCGCTACAGCTGAGCGTCGAATCGCCTCTGGCTGGGACTGGCCAACTACTCAACTGACTCCGGCACCGGCTATTTTGGCAGCGCTGCGCGCAGTCGGCTCGCTTTTTATCAACGCGCGCTGGCGTCGCAGTCGCCACAGTCCAAGTGCAGTTCAGCTGAGAATTGCATTGCACACTGCACTTGGCACACGCTCTCTCATTCTGCCGCTCTCTCTCACTCTCTCTTCATTTGGTTCTCGCTCATACGCTCACTCGCTCTCGGCTAGGCTCAGTGCGGTTCAGCTCAGCTCAGCTCAGTGGCCTGATGTTGTTCATGTGTCCCCGCGTGGCCGTTGAGTGTGTATGCGTGCGGCTTTACCCCGTTGCTGTTATTACTCCTAAAGTTCTCGCGTTTGCGCTTTGCTCAATAACTCAACTCACGTTGCGCTCTCGCACTCTGGCGCTCTCTCCCTTTCGCTCTCCTGCTGCCTCTGCCCATTGCTGTTGCTGTTGCGCTCTCTCAGCAACTAGAATGCTGGCTTTTTTATACGGACTTTTTTTGCTTGTGCTGCTTGCTCGCTGCTGTTGTTGTTGTTTTTGCAAGCATGAATGCGCTTGTATGCAATTTTGACGTCGCTGTCGTCGTCGTCAGCGCTGTCTTCGTGTTGTTGTGATATAATTTTGCAGTCGGCTTCGGCAGTCGCATAAACACAACGCATCCGATATGCAACGGAACGCATTTTCGGACGCGGCCCGAGTCGTTCCGAGGTGTAGCGTCCGACGATCGCGTATATCAATCGTAAAGCATTAAGCGCATTCCACATCTCCATCACAATCAGTAGCAAACAATTCACAAAAAATATCAAGTGTCCAAAAAACCAAATAAGATTCTAACAAAATTTAGAAATTTTAATTTCTAATTTTAAGCCAAAAATTAACTACAAATGTGTAAAAGTAATAAAACTTAAGAAGAAAGAAAAAACAATATGTGAAGTGACAATAATTCCTTGCTGCGCATAATAATTCAGTTTAAGCAAAGCGGCAGCAGCAGCAGCAGCGCTAGCAGCAGCAGCAGCAGCGCTAGCAGCAGCAGCAGCAGCTGTGACACATTGCGTATACGCAGCGTCTGCCCTTTGGGCAATGTACGCACTTGGCTTTCCATTGAGTCGTCGCCCGCGCGTTGCTTTTTTCGGTTGTTCTTGACTGACAACTGACAACAACAACAACAGCAATAATAATAATAACAACAATAGCGTAGCTGCTGTGCGTGTATTTACTTGTGTGTTTGTGTGTGCGTGTGTGTGTGTTTTCTCTGTGTGCGTTTTAACTGCGGTCGCTGGCTGCTGCAGTCGCCGCTGCCGCCGCCGCCGCCGCAGTCACCGTCACCGTCACCGTCACCGTCGCAGTCGCCGTCACCGTCGCCGCTGTCGCATGCAAAACGCGGAAAACGTTTTTTTCGCGCACTCGCAAAATTTTTATAGAATGCATTTTTATTTCGGTCTTTTGGTTGAATAGTTGCACTGCACCGTGCTATGTGCGTGTGCGTGTGTGTGTGTGTGTGTGATAGTGTGAGTGAGCGCGTGTATGTGTATATAATATATATATTACATATAAATATTGTTAATAAAATTGTATAATTAATACGGCCCAAGCGTTGCACATGCCAAATCAAAGGAATTGTGAATTGAAAACAAATATATTGAAAAAAAAAGTGAAAAGAAAACAAGAATTATATGTAAAAGACGTGAAAACATTTAGACATATATACACAGTAGTAGTATATAGTGTATAGTCATATAGTGTATATAGTATATTCATTGCCAATCGAATACATCACGCACCGCATCTCATATTCGATAACTTGCATTTAACACACAACTTTTTGCAACGTTCCAAAGCAAAAAAGCAAAGCGCAAAAAATGCATTTGTCGTGCCAAATTTGCAATATATAAAAATACGAAATAAAAAAGTTCAAATATAAAATAAAAAAATAAAAAAGAATTATTAAAGAGCGAAACAGAAGAAGTATACTTCAGCATACAAATGAACTGCGCCAAACTTCAGCAGCAGCCGCAGCAGCAGCAGCAGCAGCAGCAGCAGCAGGAGTAGTAAAACAAAACAAACAAAGGGCGCAAAAAACCGAACTAAACTTTCATAGAGTTTTTTTTTGGCTGACGAAAAAAATGTAACAAATTTTTGTCAGTTTCAATTTTCGTCAGCAACTTAAACAGTCGCCAGCTACTGCAGCAGGGGCAGCAGCAGTGGCAGCAGGGGCAGTAGCAGGAAGCGGTAGCAGCAGCAGCTCGCTCTTTCATGACAATGGTCTACGGTCTCGACGGCTGCTCAGGCATTTACTTTGCCGTCGGGCTTTGCAGCACAGCATAATGAACAAGAACCCCCCAAAAAAAAAAAAAGTAATAGAAGATATATGCTAGCTGCAAAAAAATGGCAAATTAAATAGCCAAAAAAAAAAAGCGAGCGAAAAAAATAAAGTTTGGCTATGCGCTGCAGCTGCGCAGCAAAGCTTTTAACCCATGTGCGCCCCCTCCGCCTCCGCCCATGCCCACGCCCACAGCCCAGAGTTGGAGCTGGACGTGGAGCTGGAGCATTTGATTTTCGCATTTCCTTGGCTTACCTTCCGTTCGTTAGCATTTGCTACCTTTCTTCTTTTTTTTTTTTTTTTTTTTTTGGCCAAAAAACTTAAATTACTATTTACAATGCTTTGGCAGTTGTTTTTTGTTGTTTTTTCTACTCAACTTTTTTGGTGTAATATTTTTCTGGCATTTATTTTTTTTTTGCCCATAACTTGGGCTAATTTCATTTCACATTTCTGCTCACTTTTTTATTGCACACTCTTTAATATCTCGCGGGCCAAGCGCCACCCAATCTCAATCTCAATCTTATCTTCGGACTCATTCATGCTGCGCTGCTGCCGAAACGTGAGCGCAGCTTCAAAAAGTTGTTAACTGAAGTTTAAAAAAAAAACGCGATAACAAATCTTAAAAAATCATATAAAAATGCAGACAAATAAGTTAAGAGCGGGCATTTTTGGAATAGTTGCAATTGATTAAATGCGTATCTCACATAGATACGACAATCGCAGAGATGCGTATCTCGAAGATACGCAACAATTGCTCATCCATCATTTCATTTTGCCATTCTAGATAAACACTAACAGCAACAGCAACAGCAACAACAACAACAACATTTTTGTTATTAAATTTATGTTGAGTTAAATAAAAAAACAAAATATAAATAAGTCAAAGTGCAATCCAAACGAAACAAAAAATAAAAACAAAACAAAACAAAAAACAAGAAAAACTAGCAAAAATAATTAAAAAAGTAGCCGTTACTTTTGAATTATTTGTTAATGCTGCATAAATATTAAATGTTATGTTCACAAAATAAATATAAAAAAACATATCAAAAAATTAAATAAATATAACACAACAACAACAACAACAACAATAGCGCGTGCAACTGTCAAAATTTCAACAATTGAAGCTGTCTGCATACATAGAACATACAACAACAAAAACAAGTTACAAATACAGCAACAAACAAGAGCAACAACAACTAGAGAAAATATAAAGCTGCAAACGATTTCATTTTTTATGCTGCATATTATATAAAGAAGCCTATAAAAAATCAAACAAACAACTGCAACAACAACAACAACAATAATTGCCTGCATTTTTGGCCCTTTGTGCGCGCAGCATACAAAAAAAAAAGAAGAAGAAGCAGCAGCAGCAGAATTTATATTGTATATAGAGGCATGCATATATATGCTATATAAATGCATTGCATGCAACAGCAACAGCAACAGCAGCAACAGCAACAGCAACAGCAGCAACAGCAACAAAGCGCGCAGCAGTCGAGATACAATTACAGCAACAACAACAGCGAAAGGCCGTGCTGTAAATTGTTGTTGTTGATTTTCAGCATACTTCTACATTTCTCCATTGTTGTTGTTGTAGTCAAAGCGAACGAGCCACAGCAGCAACAACAACAGCAGCAACAGCAACAACAGCTTCAACAACATCCGCAACGATTTTTTTGGCTTTTGGGCAAACATAATTTAAGCAAAAATATATATATGTGATGCTATGCACATCAGCAGCTATGAATTATGTACGTATGCGCTATAAATCATATCAAATATAATCTATCTACATACATACATATATATTTAAAATTATTTATATAAAATTTATAAATTAAGCTAAGAGCTACACAGGTCAACAGGTTTCTAGTCAATTAGATTGTGATTACATATGAAAAGAACATATGTTTGATAGTGATTCGACGTAATTGATATATCAACTTGAATTATGTTTATCATATATTCTATTCTTATAGCTCTTCGCTTCAGCTTTCGGAAAAATTCTTAAATTTAATTTAGCTTGTTTGCGAATTGTCATGAAATTTTTTGGCCTCATACACTGAACACTGAACTGATGGAAAATGGGAAATCAGAAATTCATTCGAAATGTTTTAAACAAGCAGCGGGAGGCATGACAGATGCCATAAATTAAATAAAGTATATATATTCTTAAACAGATAAACGAAATTAAATGATCTAGCTATGATACCCTATAAGTCTGTTCCTCCGTCCAACCGTTTGTATGTCTTTCCGGACGTATGAACGCGCAGATCTAGAAAATCTAGAAATTTCAAATTTGAAATATATATTCTTATACTATATACTACACATAGTATAAGTTGATCGTGTTATCGATAACATCTCCCATAGCTTTATTATTAATAAAAATTTGATATTTCACATTGGTTTTTGAAGCAGTATGACGATTTGCATCTGATAAAGGCTAAATACATATTGTTATGGGTATATGCCATTTGCAGTACAAGTTGATCATGTTATCGATAACATCTCCCATGGCTTTGTTATCAAGAAGACTTGCAGCTGATAAAATCAAGAAAAAAATAAAAAATATTTCTCCAAAAAATAATGAAAATTTCGAATATTATTAGAGGCTTGAGCTTAATCATATGTATATGTATATATATATATACATCTTTATATATACTTACTTATATATTTGGTCTTTTATATCGTAGTCTTACTTCTCTAGCATATGCGGAAGCATATGGTTTTTGTCAATACCTAAATAAGTTTGAACCAAACTTTGCATTGAAGTATTACCGATCTGCTTTTTTTACATCATCTCGCTCTCGATCTCTCTCTCTCTCTCTCTCTCTATTTCTCTCTCCCTTTTGAATTATCTACAACCTTGCTTAATTCCCTTTACTTTGGTTTTCTGGCCAAGTTCTACGATCGCTTATCAATAAATTTTACGAATTGCTGCAATGACATTGTCCTTCAATGAAAAGAGAAAAAATAATCGGAAAAAAAAACAACAATGAAAGCGAAAATGTGTAAACAAAGATACACAATGCAACAGCCTATCAGATACACACACACACACACACACACAGACAGAAAGAGACACTCACATGGACAGACAAAAGATATGCAAGCTTAAGGACACAAGCAAAAGTGCATTCGCCCAGCTATAGATACAGCTACACAGCGACGGCAACGGCGACGGCGACGACAGTCATAGCCACAGATACAGATACTTTCGCAAAGTGAGCAGACAAAGCCTCAGCAATTGTGATAAGTAGCAAATAATTCATTCAGCAACACCTTGGCGGAAGCGACTAAACTTATCTAAAAGCACGGATCAGTCACTAAACATAGATAGACAACACACAAATTAGCCATAGATAAAACACACGCACACACATATAGAACTGCCTGTGTGTGTGTGTGCGTTCCTTATCAGGTAGCCGTTTCTGACCCAAATTGCGAAAAGACGACAACTCTGACAGCGTTAAGGGGCCGCAGCGTAGGCCTCGCTGATACGGCGGCTACTTGTGAAATCTCGGCAGCAACAAAAACAACATTAAATTAAGCAACAAATTATTGAACAAAAAAAAATTATTTATGAGGCGTTGCTGCTTGATAATCGCGCAAAAGAAAACATGAAAATTTATAAAACATTCATACACACACGCACACACATATATGTCAAAATATATATGTATTGTATATACTTTAGCTTATGTATTGCAACAACAACAAACAAAATGAAATGAACAAAAAAAGGGAGAAGCGCGAGCTGCTTGATTAACGAATATCGTATGCTCTGCAGGCTAGCGATCCATAGCCATAAATAATGTTGAGAAAAAAGTCTTTCTATGCAGCTAAATAGATCTATAGCTGAGTTGACCTATTCAGCCAGATCTATTGTTAGCATAGCAGTAAAAGTTGTTTCTTTTTTTGTAAAAGAAACAAAGTTGATAATTTTTATAAAAATAGATTATATAGAATATTTAGAATAGAATATATATTTCTGGAAAACTAATATACCAACAAACTCAGCAATAGATGCAATAGATTTATGGGCTTAGGCCCAAGTCTCTGAAGAATAATGAGAATTAACTGAACTGAACCATCGCAGTTAATTGTCTGCATGGAGAGACGCACTGTCTCTCTCGCTCGCTCTATTGCTCTCTCTATTTCTATTTTCTAAATACTCCACTTATAGATAATAGAGAATGTAAATGGAATATATGGAATGAGTTCGATGGATCTAAAACCATCCGTTTATCTATATAATGTCAATCAATTGGTTTAATGTATAAGCTAAGACAGATTGCTAAAAAAAAAACATGAACCACAAAAAAGAATAAAGTATATATAGATAGATCATCATTTAGATCTCTAATATAGTAGAAGAGAGATCCCATCTAACTGAGCAAAGTTATCTCAAAGTTTGGTATTTGAAAGTGGAAAGCCAAATATCCAAAGTTAGCTCTGCAGCTTCAAATATTACATATTTCAGGAACAAGCTAATATACCCCATTGTAGCAATATGCTACAAAAACAAAAAACAAAAAAAAAAAAACAAAAAGAAAAAAAAGCAACAAAAAAAAAAAAAAAAAAAAACGCCCAAAGCGGAAATATTTTGCGCTTTCTTATCAGGCGCAAAAAATTGATTTTATTTCTGTTGCTGAAATTTTTGCGCCACGAACGAAAATTTTGTTGTTTTGCGCAAGCAACTAAATGTACTTCATATATACATATAAAAATACATTATATAGACTATTTTATATAAAATACATATAAAAAATTCTGTGCAGCTGCAGCTGCAGCGATCGCAACTATTGTGCATAGTTCAAATTATCGCAATTTAATTATTATTATATTTGCAACCATATATAACAGCCATACTTATATATATATGTATATATATACGATTTCCACAAAACTTGCGCTGATAAGAGAGCGAGCAGAAATAAAAAAGAGAGAAGAAGAAGCTGAAGAAAACACAACTATAGTCATATTTACAATGTGTCGTAAATATAAAATGATTTCTCTATAGTCTGCTTAATGATTTCTAATATATTGTGAATTGAAGGTGCCCAATGAAAACTGTAACTGAACTATAAAGATTTCAACTCAACTTTAAATAGCTAATTTGCCGATTTATTATATATAGCAAACCACAAAAACAAATCACATTGAAAAGATGACTCAAAAACTCGCATGATTCAATTGTTTTTGCTCTTTATTTATTTTCAATTTTAATTTAATAATATTTCGGTTAAATAACCGAAAAAACACAGCAGAAATTTTAAATGTAAATTATATTTCATTCAGTGCAGTTGGTTTCCATTTCTTTTTTTTATGTTTTGTTTTCCCGGTTTATTTTAATTGTTTTTCTTACGTAGAAAATATATATATTTTTTTAATGAAATCTAAAACAAATGTGTAAATAATACGTACGATCGGGTTTCGAGTGCAGCTGCTTTTGCTATATATATAGTATATATATGTGCACCAAATAGATAGATAATGAAAGGCCAAACTTTTGAAAAGTGTTTACCAATTGGGCAAATGATAACAAAAGCTGCAAACTGCATTCGCCCAGCCAAATGTGTTGGCCATAAATAGTAAATGCAGTTTGCAGTGCGGCGCGGTGCATCATAAGCAAACTAAAATAACAACGTGTGTGACAAATGTGTGAACATTAAATACATTTTATTAAGCAGCAACAACAACAGCAACATCAGCAAGAACAACGCAAGAAATGAGCCATGACGAACTTGATATACCCTAACTGATGTGAGCAGTGGGAAGTTTAGTTGAAGTTTAATTAGCTAAAAAGATATGGCTTAAAAGATAGAAGATATAGTTCTTGAAGCTAAATTGTTAGCATATAATACTTAATGAATATAATATTTAAATTTTATATTTATGTAGAAAATTTTGTAGTACAATTTTAACATATTCTACGTACTCTACTTCACTTTAATTTGACTCATACAATTGATATGGTTTCATTGAATTAACTATTCTCCTTTAACCTTATTAATGTTTGATTAACTTATAGGAGGAGTGAGCATACTATAATCAAATATTCATTTTTATGTAAGTTCATATAAAGATCTAATAATTTTTTTTTTTACCCATAAAGCAAATATTTAAAGCACAACAATCTTAGAGTAACTTTACCAAACATCCCAAAAACTAAATATATCATAAATTTAATACTTAAATAACAAATTTAATTTTAAACTTTTTTAATATATATTGGCCTATGATTTTGCATTCCTATAAATTTTAATACTTGTTAATATTTTAGACGATTTTATTTTTTAATTTTATAAAAATATACGTAATTATTTTTCTCAATAAGTTTTAACAAATTTTCAATATTTTTACGTTACATTTTTAAATATTTAAAACTTAATATTTTTATGTTAACGCATTAATTAATTAAATAATAAAATAACGTATTTAATACTTTTAAGCTTATTTACTTTTTTCTTTAATTTCTAAAACGTAATTGTTAATTCTTAGCAATTTTAAGAAATTCTAATAACTAACTTTTAATGCTTACCAAATTTTTCAATTATTTATTTTTAGTATTTGAGAATATAAAATTGTTTAATGTTATGTTTTAATGAAATCATTGATTTAGAAATATAAAACAAACATATAAAAAAGCTTATAAAAATTGATAAAAAAAATATATATATGTAGTAGCTTTTTTAGTTAGAAATATATGAGAAACACTGAAAGAGTCTTAACGAGAATTTTGCAAAAAGTTTTGCTCCTACATGAACAGCTTTTATGCTTGTAGGACTTACCAGGAGCTTTGTGGTAAAATATTAAAAAGTTCTAGCTAGAAGTTTGAATTCAAAGTAAAACGCTGAAAATATTTTGAAAAGCCAATTTTTATTTTTCCCAGAAAAAGAAAACAGAGTTTTTATACAGTGAAAGCAGCTTTAGAATATATATAGTTAACTAATTCAATTGAAGCTAAAATAGTCAGAGTAAACTTAGATGACCGAGAGACTTGTTTGCATATACGATAACAGTTAGACAACTGGACAAACAAATACAACAAGAGACTAACAGATAAACAGACGAGCAAACAATACTAAATGATTATATTCATGCTGATCATAGTCTTGATCTTGATATAAATACACACATATCTATAATGTCTCAGCTGTCTGTTACAAACAGCCTGACAAATTAGCTATGCCCGCTCTTAGAGCATGATAATAAAAATTAAAAAATAAACAAGCTGCCCAACAAAAGCGAACTGAACGAAAAACAAACTGCTGAGTTGGCCAAAACGCTGGCAAATGCATTCGCATTTGCTTACGCCACACACAGAGCCAGCTCAGGCTGGTTAGCTAGCCTAGCTTGGCTTGGCTTGGCTTGGCTAGTTGGCTTGGCTTGGTAAGTAAATGAAACGTAATTAGCTGCAAGCCACAATGCTAGGCATACAGACACTCAGACGTTTAATGCCAGCAATTGTGGAGCACTGACATCAATGTCTTGGTCGCTTGCCAATCATTGGGCTGGCCAAACATTTAACAAACGGAAACAGCTGTCTCTGATGGCATGCAGATCAGTGAGTGTGTGTATGTATAGATGTATGCTTATAGATGTGCTCGATAAGGGTGTACGTACGCTAGGCCAGGCTAAGAGCTAGAGAGAGAACGTCAAGTAACTGCCAAAAGGAAGCTGCTACCAAACACTCGAATATACATATACATATAAACGAAAATGCAGCCGGCTGTTTGGCTGGTCAAACTCGCCTTGTCAAATAATGCCCAGCGCCTGCTGCTGCTACAGTTCTAGCCATAAAAGCAACAACAGCAACGGCAACAGCAACAAAATAGTTACAACTGACTGGGCTATGCAGCAGCAAAACTTGGCTAACGACTTTTTTCCGTTGGCGCTCTTGACTTTTGCATTGAAAATCGTGCAATTCACCTGCTGCCTGCTGACTGCTGCTAGCTGCTGCTGCCTGGCAGTAACTGCAGCAACAACAATGACGCTGCTGCTTGCATCTGCATCGCCGCCGCTGCCATTGGTTTGCATGTTAATGTTACAGCTGCACTTGCACTTGCAGCAAATGCCGCGTCGTCGTCGTCGTCGTCGTCGTCGTCGTCATGAATGACGCGGCTTAGGCCCATTAACCCAAACCGAACCCCGCCGCAGCCGCAGTTGCAGTTGCAGCCAAACCAGAACCTACTCTAGGCACCCTATTTGCGACGCCCCTGGCCCCACGCCATGCCACGCCACTGCTCCCGCTGCATGCTGCATGCCTGCCCCGTGCATCCACATGCAATTATTTTCCTCTTCTTTTTTTTTTCTAGGCTGCGGCCGCAAATTGCGCGCCTGCATCTTTGACTATGTGTGTGTGTGTGCTACTGAGTGTGTGTGTGTGTGTGTGCTGAGTGCTGCTGCTGCTGCGGCTGCTGCTTCTTGGCTGCCTTTTCTGTTGATTTTACAAGGTGTGGAATGACTTTGGTAGCGCCTCTGCTGCTGCATCGTCAAACTTTGGCCAAGTCCAAGTACATGTTGTCTGGTCGCGTTTTAATGTAATTGTTGTTGTTGTTGTTGTTGTTGTATTACAGCAAATTTGTTGCTGCGCTTGTTAGCTACTTAACTGTTTTGTAATTTGCCATTCATGTTAGAAATCAGCGCAGTTGACGCTGATCAATTTGTTAGCAAGAGGTGTTGGCCGACTGTCAGCCTCGTGCCATGACTTGATTGATAAAAGGCAATGGCAGCGGCAGCAAACTGCCAATTGACAGCTATCACAACAAGTCTTTAGGCCTCAAACTTGGCCAAGGCAACTAATTAAAGGCCATAAAGTCCCAAAGACAACACCCACAAAGCGATGATGGAAAGGATGTGCCAGGCAATGAATAAGTCAAGTGACTTAATAAACAGCTAAGCGGCATAAATAACTGGACTGGAGTTGACTGACTAACTGACTAACTGACTAACTGACTGACTGAGTGACTGACTGACTGATTGACTGACTGACTGAGTGATTGAGAGTGAGAGAGTCGGTTAGCTCTGTTATTAGTTAAATGGCGTATAATGGATGAATAACTCGAAATACAGTAGTTGTGGCCAACAAAAATAGTAAACAAAACAATAAGTATTAACAACGGCAGCGTCGCTTTTGTTGTTTGGCAAACTGTTAAACTGACTCGCGAAGACAGCAGCAGCGCGTAGCGAAGCGAACCAGCCGGACCACACCTTAATAATTACTTAAAAGGAAAATAATTTACGAAATTGCATTCATAGTTCAGCTCGCTGCTGCAACAAAAGCCAGCCATAACAAACAACAATGCGAGCGCGAAAAAAAAAAGCAGAAATAAAACAAACGACCAAGGCAACAACAGCAACGGCAACGGCAACTGCAACAAATAATAATAATAAAAAATAAAAAATAAAAAATTTGTGCGAAAACTGTAAAAAAAAGAAATGTGGCCAAGAAATATAAGTCAGACGCAGCGCGTGGCCATTTTGTGTGCGACAGGTGACACACACACACACACACACACACACACACACACACACACACACGCACGCATATTGAGTTACGCGTACAGTAAACATTTGCTCAGCAGACACCTGTGCGCTGTAGCGTGGCTCCACTGTGGCGGCCAGGACACTGTCATTGTCAGCTTAGCTGATAAGCTCAATACCTCGCCCATACTCCACCTACCTCTCTCCCCCTCCCCCTACCTCCTACCTCAATATTTCTAATTGCCAACGCTCGCTTATCAAATGCCTTTTGCATTGTTTAATTACACCAATTGCTTGACAGTTACTGTGAAATTTCACGGCATACGTGACGTATGAGTAATGTGTGCATTTCATATAGACGGCATTTGGCCGGCCAAAGCCAGAGCCAAGTCGAGAGCGCCAACTCAAGTTATGGCAAATTCAATTCGAATTCGACAAAAAAAAAAAAAAAAACAGAAAAAAAAACAAATATAACCAGCTTTGTCAATTCAATTCGCTTAGAAAATGTGCTAAAACAAATGCAAATGAATTTGCACATTTCGATTTAAACACGAAGTGACAAACACTCAGAAATTTCAAATAATAATAAAAAAAAAAAAAAAATACACAAAAAAATATCTTTGTGTGTGTGTAGAACAAGTTTTGGAAAAGCTGTAGAAAATATATTTCGAAGCACAGAAAAAAAGAATGCGAAGGCCGCACTTAAAAAACGAAAACTTTTAAGCAAACGTTTGGCTGAAAATGTTTCATTGTTATTTGCTATGGAATATTATTACTAACTTTAGTTAGCCTAGAGCTAGTTACCAACTAGACAGATGGTCGTGAATGCTTAGAAATTCTGGGAAATTTTTCTATTGAGAAACTGGGCGTAAAATTTAGTTTTCTTATCAATTTTACTTTTACAGACCAATATTTCGATATAAGATCTGCATAGCTCTCTCCCTCTCGTTTTCTCTCCCATTACATGGTATATACTCTCCTCTTAAAATGCCTCTGAACTCTATAATAACCCCGCTGTGCTTTTTCATTCTGTCTGTTCAGTATATTAATTATATTATAAGTATATTATTATATATTAATTATTTACCTCTCATTTTCTATTACAGCATGTCTTTTCTTTGGCCTCTGTCTCTATCCTACACTATGTGTATCACTCTCTCATCCTCTGTCAGACTTTTTGTATTCCTGTCTGTTTCTCTTGCTTTTTGTATTTTTGTCGTTCTCTCTGTCGCTCAATGCTCTCATTGCCAATGTTAATCTATTTATCAAACTGTTTCTTCTTTTCTTTTAGATATTTTTCTCTTTCACTATCTTTCTATCTATTTCTCTATTTTTCTCTTCTATCTGTTAATCTCTGTTGACTCTGTGTGTCTATTTCTCCCTCGCTTTCTGTATTGCTCCATCGATCTCTCTATCAATCTCTCTATCGATTTCTTTATCGATTACCCTACGGATATTTTGATCGATGTCTCTATCGATTAACTCTCTGTCGATCTTTCCATAGATCTCTCTATCAGTCTCATTCTCTTTGTTCTTCTCTCTCACTATTTCTATTTCTATTTCTCTCTCTCACTCTCTGTGTCTCTCTCTCTCGCTCTCCCTCTCGCTGTCATCCTATCGATCTCTCTTAATGTATCTCTTTCTCTGTATCTGCTCTATCGATTTCTCTCTCTGTATCTCTTTCTCTATATCTCCCTTCCCCTCTGCAAACTTTCTGCATTTCTCTGCTTATATATGCATTTGTGCTGATATTTCATTGCTGAGTATTTGCTAGTCGAGCCTATGCACTTCTTAAGCCTTTTCAACTACTGAAGCAACAGCTGTTGCAGCTTTATCTAATATGCAATATAAAATATGCAATGCTGTTTTGAAATTCGAAAAGTTTCCCAAGTCCAGCCCACTCAGAATTGTGATATATCAATTAAATTATAGTTGCATTAGAGTAAAGTTAAATCGTTGAAGGACTTAAGGAACTAAGACAACAGCGACAACAACAAAAACTACAACAACAATAAAATGCAACAGTTTTACTGAGCTCTTCCTTTAAGTCCTGGCAGACACTTATTTGCACGCACCTTGCCATATCCTGTCTGAGACGTTTTCATCTGTGCGCACTGCTTACGAGGACTCTCGTTGGCATTCAGCTAATGGTGAGGAAAATGCCAGTCAGCCTTCAGCTAAAGATATAAATACATACATACAAACAGACAGTTATAGATATAGATATAGGTATATATATATATAAATATGTCTATTGGACATCGTGTAACCTTCTGGCCCGGCTGCTTGGCAACAGCCAAGCGGCAAAGCTCGCCCGCCGGACGAATAATAAAAGTAAATATGAGAAATTGCATCTATTTTATTTGCGATTTCGATTGTCTGGCCAAGAAAGCCATCCCATGCCATGCCATGGTGGTGGGCGTGGCTCAATGGCAAACTAAAGCGAAAAAAACGCAGCAAAGTGGACGCAAAATATAATACTCAATTGGCAGCTGTATCTTTTGTGCCAGCTCGCATTTCAAGCTGTTTTTTGTTACTTCTTTTTCTGGTAGTCATCAAATGCTGTAATAATAATAATAGTAATAATCATAATGATGTCAATAATTTGATAATAATTTAAATAGTTTATAACGAGCTGCAAAGCAAAGCTGCGCGCATTAGCCAAATATGCGGGAGGCGCGCCCAGTTGCAGCGACAAGCCAAGCGCCTACTGTGACGCCAGCAGAGATCGACAGATACACACACGTACACACACACACACACATACTCACACACACATACATACTCACAGCTAAAAAACCATGAACTGGAAAACCTTGAAAACTCGACAGCAATTTTTTATTTGGTTTTATATGTTGCGCATTTACTTAGCGCCGCTTGCTTTGGCGTATCTATAAGATACTTTTTATACCCTGAGCCCAATTAAAATGGAAAATCAGGGTATATTGTTTTAGTGAAAATGTATGGAAGGAGTAGGCGTGGCAGACGTAATAAAGTATATATATTTTTGATCAGGGCGACGAGCTAAGTTGATATAGTCGGTCTGCCCATCCGTCTGTCCGTATGAACGCCGCGATCTAAGGAGATATAAGAACTAGAGACTTTAAATTTCACATGTATACTCGTGTATACCATACTCAGAACGGGTTTATAATATTTTTTCGATAGCTCAAACCTTTTCTTATTTTTTCGATAATAATCGATAGTTTGACTTGGTTTTTTAATCGTAATTAGAATACTGTTAGCGTTAAAGACTTCAGATTTACTAAGTATTTTAATATAAAGATTTTGAAAGTTATAGATTTTGAATACCACGCCCCTTTTGCCCCAAATTTGAAAAAAAGACGTATATCAAATACTAGACATTTGTGCTATGGCAAATTCAATATTTGAATTTTATTATCACACATTTGGAAAGTTTGATGAAGATTGTCAAACTACAAGAAGATTTATTCAGCAAGTAAGTTCACATAATATAGCCCACACAGCAGCCCAAGCGCAGTCGCTGCGTCAACTGCGCAGTTAGCAGAGCGCGTGCGTATGCATGTGTGCATGTGTTTTTATGTGTGCATAAAAGAAGCGCAGAATTATTGGAATATTAGCTCCTTGCTGGATTCAGGGGATCTCCTAGTCGAGCAGTCTCGACTAGAGCACTTTTACTTGTTGTTTTCTTTGTCTCAAGATGCGGGCAATTCTTGGAAGTTATATAAACCACTATATAGGCATATATATTTATATATATATAAATATATATCTATATATATATATTAGTTCTGCCACCCCAAATGCACTTTGTGTGCAAAATGCATGAGAAATGAGTTGCAAAAGAAACATTGGTAAAAAAAAAAGCAGTAGAAATAATTGCCACGCATAATGGACAGGTGAATTTGATTATATTCTCGCCAGTAGCTGTTCGCTGTGTGCTTCTTTAATATATTTCTCTGTGCACACACTCATACACTCATACAGCTGTAATTATATTACGTAGGCCTATTTAGAGGCCCATCTGAACGACCTGCCACGCATGTCCCAACCGCATTATAACAATTTTCTTTTTGCTTTTGCTGCCAGAGAACCAACTGTTCTCTTTGCGTCTTGTTCTTTTTTTTCATACATTTCCCTTTGTTTTCTTCTTCTGTTTATTGTTTTGTTAGATAGGGTTAGTTAGTGAGTTAGTTAGTTCACCCGGCCTGCTGTGGGCCCGTTTGTTTTGATACAAAATTCGATTTGCTTAAGTGCGTTCGCATTATATGCCGCATACAATATTCTAAACTGAATTATCTGTGCCGCCTTTTGTTATGTTTTTTTTTATTTATTTATTTTATTTTTTTTTTCCTCGCTCATTTATTTAGCATAAATTACGGCCATAGAGCAGTGGGCCTTTTTATTAATTAGCCATTGCCAGCCTTTGACAGCGCTCCGCGTAATGCGTTTAAAACCAAAGCGAGCCAACTAATTGATTAGAGCACTTCAAATTGCATTGGCCTAGCCAGCGTTTTGTTTGTTCGCTTGTTTGTGTTTTATTGATGTGCAGTCAAGGCCTGCCGCTCCCGCTCAATCTCCATGCGGCTCCATGCTGCTCCATGTGGGCGACGTTTTGGCGGCGCCAAATTTGGATTTGCAACAAAATTTACAACAAATTGCAATAATAAATAAAATGAAAAAAAAAAAACACACACACACACACCAAAAAATACTGAAAACTGAAATACAATGCACGCCTTAGTTTAAACTGCACTAAATCAACAAAATTGTTGTCTTTGTTGTTGTTGTTGTTGTTGCTGCTGCTGGCAAAGTGCAACACAATTAACACCCCAAATGCATATAGCGAAAGACAGAGAGAGATATAGAGTGGAAGGGAGAGAGGTAGACGGTGCGCACAGGTTTAGCAAATTTTTTTCGTTAACAGTAAAATTTGTTTGTTTAGCGAATTTTGCCAGAGACATACAAACATATAGCACTGGCCATACACATAGAGAGTTACTGTTGTACACATAGAGGCTTGTTAATGAAAATAAGCAACAAAGCCAAGCGGTCACCAGACGGAAAGACAGACAAACAGACAGACAGACAGTCAAACAGACATTCAAACAGACAGGCGGCTTGGCTGCATGTACAAAATGCACAAAAAAAAACGAGTTTTGCAAAAAAAAAAAAAAAAAAAAAAAAAAATTAAGAAAACAAAAAAAAAAAAAAAAATTAGAGAATTTTTTCAGCATATACGAAAATGCACAAAATACACTAAATAAGTAAAAACGTCAATAGCTAACAAAAGTCGGGCATTACAGACTACAGAATACTCATTCATGGCCAGTTCCTATTTCCAATAAGTATATATCTGTACATATGTACATATGTATATTATTGTTGTGCGAATCAATAGAGGATGTCAACAGTAAATTTGTCGTTCAATTTTTAGTTTCCAGCTCCAAAACTGTAGAAGATACAGCTTTAATCAACTTGCCACGCTCCCAATATATCCGCCATATATTATTGATTTTGGGCTGTCAACCCAAATTTCAACTCCCTAGCACTTTAACTACCATGGTTTTTGAGATACCGGAAAATGCATTTTCCAATTGGCCAGGCCCCTAGTGGGTGGATCATAAATAATCTAAACACTTTCTAAATCGAGTATATATTCCAACTATCAAGTCTCTAGCTCCAATAGGTTGAATTTATACGGACAGACGACAGACGACCTCAAGCCGGGCATTACACAAAAACCAATATGCTCATTTCCTTGTTGTGAATGAGTATAAAAAGTAGTTACGAAAATTGTTTTAAAAAATATAAAACAAAGTCGAAGACAAAGGTTAAATACACTAGCATAAAGCGAATATCAGAGATGTGATAAAAATGCACTGAAGTATAAAGTATTTTTAGATTCAATTTGAACTAACATGCCTATAAGTTATACTACCCATATATACGGCTTGATAAATTCAAAGTACCCCAACATCAAAGGGCACCAACGAACAAACAAAAAGCGAATGAGAAGACGAAGAAGTGTCAAAAGATTCGCATGCTCAATCAAACCGATTCGCGAACGAATAAGACCAGGTGTTGGATATGCTGAAGCTTAGGTGAGGTGAGAATGCAACTAAAGCAAAGTCCGCAAAACATTCCACACTTCATTGATTTCCTATTCGTATCGCATAGAAATGCACTCAAATTACATTTCGATTAACAGTTTGAACTTGAAAATGAAATTTTCAATTTGCTGCTAAAGCAAAAAATTTTAGCTAAAAGCTGCGCTAGCTGCTCACACACCTAATCAACACACACACACATATATATAGAGAACTGCAACTGTATTAGCATATTATACAATATCGCTTTGCGGCACCTTCGTTAATTTTCTTTTGCCTTATTGCACCATATTGAATGCATTTTGTCTTTCTTTCTTTTTGGCTTTGCTTAAGGCTGCGCTAAGTTCGAAATTAATGCTAGTTTCTGATGTAACGGTAATTTACAAATTTCTTATGGTAATCGAAGCTTTAGTAAAATTTACAAAAAACTAAACCCATTACATATGCCGAAACTAAATGACGGATAAAGTGCAGAGTTCGAAGAGTAGCGAGAGAATATATTTTTTGTAATATAAACGATATGTATATATTTAAAATTAATATTAAATTTAAAAAACTATATTATTATACAATAAAACGAAGACTTTTATATCAATTTTGTGTAGTAAAAGGAGTGAATATTATTATAACAAATAAGTATTATTATTCATATTATTATAACAAATTTGAGGATTCAGGTTCAGGATATAAAAAAAAATGCTCAGATCTACTTACTACTACCTAACACTCTCTCTCTCTCTATCTATCTTTCTATCTCTCTCTTTTTCTATACTTATATATATAGCTACTTGTCAATCGATCAATACTAAATCAATTCTAATTATAATAATTACCTTGATATACATATATATATATATATATATATACATATTAATTGTAATTCTATTTGATTTGTTTTGTTTCCAAAATGAAATTAAATATTGAAATGCAAATTTCATTGACTTAATTGCAGTTGCTAAAACAACAGCAAAAAAAAAAAAAAAAACGAAACAATTTTGATGAGGCATAAATATTTTAAACTGCTGTAAAACTTGTCTAATCGAGCTGAATGCGATGGAGGGGAAAAGTTTTTGAGAACTTTTGCTCACGGCAATTAGACATAAATTAATCGCTTTCAATTAATAAGAACATTTGTTATTGTTAATTTTCTTCCTCTTATTGTTTTTGTTTTTTCTTGCTTGCCATTTGAATAAATGTTGTTGAGTCGCACAAAAGTAAATAAATAAATGAAATATTTAGCTAGAAAAATTGTTTTTTGTTGCAATTTCATAGTTTTGCCAAGCCTTAGACTGGCGTATCGAACACGCCCAGTCGGCCACGCCCACCATTCGTGCCGCCTCGTTTGACGTTTGCGGAATTAAGCGCTGAAATTGTAACCAAATATGGCACAACAAGTTCAATTCTAATTCCAATTCTAATTCTAATTCTAATTTACTGAGACGCTTTGTGCAAACGGCTGTCCGGTTTTTGCTTGTATTTTCGTATCAATTGATTCAAGGTTTTTGATTTGATTTGCCGTCTCGCTCGCTCTCCCTCACATATGCATATATATATATTATATATATATACAAAATTCACGTATACAAATCGTGCGCTTTCGTTGGAAGTGACAAGAAATGCATTCTTAAGTAATTGAAAATTAAAGCGAACTCAACGCGAATGCGAAACACACGAAATTCCCTTTTTGACTGCGAACTGTGATGCATTCAGTATAAATTATTTATATAATTACTTGATCTCGTCCAATATTCAAATAGTAAGTGTGGGTGGGATGAAAAGTGATTACAGGAATAGGGAATTAAGTTTGGAGATGAGATTTTAATATATGTAGAAGACCGAAAGTGGGAGAGCGAGATAGAAACGTAGAATCGGAAAAAGGGAGGGAGAGAAAGAGAGAGAGAGAAAGAGGAATAGAAAGAAAGACAGAGAGAGAGAGAGAGCAAGAGAAGAAAAGAGCGAGAATGAGAAGAAGGACGAGAGAGAGAGCAGAAGAGAGAGGTATATACAGTGAGAGAGGTGGATACAAAGACAGAAAGAGAGGCAAACACAAACAGAGGGTAATAGAATGATATATACAGGGAAAAACAGAACGACAATTAGACAAAAAAGAAAAACACAGAGCAAGAAAGAAAAGATAGACAAAGAGGTGGTGAGGGAACTATGGTAGTAAAGTGGGAACAATAAAAATCGACAGTGATTTCTCTAGTTTCTGAAAAACTTTCCCAATCGGCAAGAATTTTAGATCTCTCTTAGTATATGTGAAGTCTTAAAAATGCATCAATTTATTTCTATATGTATATATTTATCCCGGAATTTACGCTATTGGAAAAATAACTCAGATTATAGTGTGCTTTTTTATTTAAAGTGTGTCTTTTTTTTATAAATATATTATTTAAAAAAATGTTTTTCTATATAAAATCCCATATATATGAAATGTTTACTTCAAGTAGTTATAAATATATAAAATAATTACATAAATTTAAATACATATATAAAATCTTGTATATGGATGTAAAATATACATACATAATATGCCATCCATTATACTTTTTTTCTATATTTTTGTATACTCTTAAAAAATGGAAAAACACTTCCAAACGTTCTTTAAAATGCCGACTTAATAAGTAAGCCATTCGATTATGCAGCTTTCAATTGAGTTAAATGAACGATTGCATAACTCGATTTGCATTTGAGCGCATCAAAAAAAACGCGATGGGTATGACTGACAATTGGCGCCTTGGCGCGCAGGACGTTTCCACAAATCACGGACAATCACAAACAGTGAAGCCCGCAACAAACGAGAAGAGCAAACGAAAAAATAAAAGGACGCGAAAAAATCGCTGGCAGATAGGAGCTACATGCATGGCAGTTGCCTGCCGCGCCAGGATAACACTCACATACGAGGTGTTGCCATATTGTGGCAGCTGTGTGTGTGTGTGTGTGTGTGTGTGTAAACAGCAGCCGCGAAAAAATTGGCTGCTGTTACTTTTTTTTTCGACTCATGTTGCCTCCAATGCAATCAAGTGGACGCTGCATTAAGCGAGCAACAAAAAAGGCTCCTGCTGCTGCTACTGCTGCTGTTGCTGTTGTTGCTGCTGTTGCTGCTGTTGTTGCTGTTGTTGCTGCTGTTGCTTGTTTGCGCGTCGCGCCTAGAGTACTGCAGCACGTCCGTCAGTCTGGGTCCGTGACGGGTCCGGGCGAGGCCTAAAAGGATTAAGGCGATCTGTGCGCAATCCGCGCAATTATCCTTTCATTGCATTGGTTGAGGGTGCAGTCGCCGTCGCCTGTCGCAGTCGTTCGCGTTGCCAGAAGCAATTAGTTGCATCACTCAACACTCTTTTTTGCTGGCACTTCTCTGTTTCGCTTCCATTTTTTTTTCTTTTTTTTTTTTTGGGCAGTTGACTTTTGGCTACATGTGGCTGAATGGAATGGCCTGGCCTGGGCTGGTCTGGCTTTGCGTTGCGGGCATTGTTCATGCGGCGTATACGCAACGCTTGCTCTGCACTCATACGGCAATCATTTTTATGAAGTTTCTGTTGCCTTTTTTTGGACCGAGAGTGTGCTGGGCAGAGCAGCTACGTGTCCATTTGAAGTGCACACTTAAGTGGCCCTAATTGGTTTCACACACACACACACACATCCACACACACACACACACATTCACACACATACGCCCGCCGCAGCAACAAGTGGAGCTGGCATTTTTGGGGTAACTCAACTTGGCCAGTTAGACTGCTGTCAAAAACAAGGCTTCTATTAACTAACTAAGCGAGCAGTTAGTGTGTACATGTATGCGTGTGTGTGTGTGTGTGTGTGTGTGTGTGTTTATATATGTATGTTAGTTTGTCTATCGTTCTGTCTGCAGCTTCAATTCACTCTGCTGCTTTGCTGGCGACGGAAAACTCATTCATGTCCGTGTCGAGTGCACAACTGTTGAGTATGCCAGACGACAACAACAACAACAACAACAGCTCTTTGACTAAAGAACGAGCAAAATTTAAATGTGCTCTCATGAAAAATAGTTTACTGCCACTTGTTGGCTTCACTGAACTCTAACAGCAGCCAGCCAGCATTTCAATTGAAATACCAGCTGTTGCTGTTGCTGTTGTTGTTGCTGTTGTTGTTGTTGTTGTTGCTGTTGTTGTTGTCATCATTTGCTCGTTGTTCGTGCCATTTGGCGTTTGGTGTGGCAGCCAGCCAGTGTAAGCCAAAAATCCATTCATTGTAAATTCAGCTAAATCCATGAATAAAATTTTGCAGCCAGACTAGCTGGCTGTCGGGCTGTCTGTCTGTCTGTCTGTCTGTCGGGCTGCCTCATCTGTTGCCAGAGCTTCGTTTTATTGCACACAAATGCTGTCGCTCTCAATCAGCGCTCTCTCTCTCTCGCACTCTCACTCGTCTGATTCGCCTCCTCTCTCTCTCTCTGTCTAAATTGAATTTCCGAATTCAATGAATGAATTGTTTTAGCTTTTGTTTAGTTATTTAGCCAGCGGATGTGGTGTGCGCTTTTTCTGTTGCATACTTTCAGGCTGCCTGTTGCATGCAGCCTCACATGCAGGTCTCTATATACATATATACACATATGCATACATATATATATATATAAAATATATAGCGCCTGTTGCCTTTGCCATTTTAATGTCCTACTCTGTCGCTCTGTTGACTGCCCAATCTTTTATTTGGCTTTTTGCTCTTGGCAATTGTCTAGTTTTTGTTGCTGCCACTGCTGTTGCTCTTGCTGCTGCTGCTGTTGTTGTTGTTGTTGCACATTTTATTGCGCTCTGGTTTAGCAGAAATGCGGAAATTGCATTTCTCTGCATTTTACATTTCAATAAATTTGCTGCAAGCTGCTCTTCGCCTTTGCTTTTTATGTCGTCATTTCAGCATGACTCCATTTTTATATATACAAAAAAAAAAAGTGTATATATATAATAACAATAACAATAATAAATTCCTCTTTTTTCAGTTTTGTTCTTCTATTTTTGTTTTGAGGAAAATTTATTTGGTCATCTCGGTTGGTTTATAACGCTATTAAATTGGCTGCCAGCTAACTGAATGACAGTTTATATACGAATGTTGATGTAACTGAATAAAGATGGTTAAATGCGAATTAGATTACGCTGCAGTTGCTGGCGCATTGCGGGACTGAGGTGATGCTTGATAAATTAAATTTCCGCCAGCAGTGGAAATAAGAAATAAAAATGTGAAAAAATGCATTTGATTCTTGGAGCAGTACTTTAAGTTCATATCACTTTGAAGTTATTTATTTATTATATTCTCTATGGGGAGAATGGTTAGCTAGCAAGAGTAGCCAGACGCTGATTAAACTTGCCAGAGATAGAGCAATCTGCTTACTTTCGTGTATCTTCCTTAGAAATGATCAGGTAATACAGGAGAGCTCCAGTCTGACGACTTTACAAAAGTTTACAAATATATATACCAATATATTGATATATTTCAAGCAATTTATCAAAAAACTTTATGAAAGCTAAAATTTGTACTAAGCTTTCTATGTTCTCCTCATTACTTGAACCTACGTCCTTTATCTAATAATAAAGAAAACTTATATTAGGCCACCTCTACATTTGAATAGATTTTATGAGAATCTTGCAGAAATTATAGACAGAAATCTTATCCACATCATTATATATTCTAAATATATATATATATGAAATGTGCGGCTTTTTCCTCTAATCTGGCACAAAAGGCTTATACAACATTAATGATTATCTAACAGTTTCCATATGTCTGAAAATACTTGTTATGTGCTTATATATTTAAAATCTATATCTACCTTAAAATGTGTTTAAATATTTAGAATTCATAATATATATAGAATACTCATCAGTATTTACTCAATTATTCATGCATGAACTATTTATGATTTATAATGATTGCTAAAGCAAATCCGGTTCTTAAATATGCCCCACAAGTTTCTAGTAATATACAAAAAAATTCATGGAAAAAATTTAAGACTTTTGAGTTTCCTAACAGTTTGCCAGTATAATGCACGTTGATCTAAAAAGGCTTAAAAATTTTATAAAAATAGCTGTTTACATTTGTATATACATAATATTTTATATCAGAAAAATATGCATAAAAATCGTCTGCAAAGAACACTTTTTATATATATATTCTCGAAAACTAAAAAAAAAAAAACAACTGAAATCTAAACACTTTTGATTTATTATATTATATTGTACATAGGTATACATAATAATAATAAGCCTAGTACTTGTCTTAGCCACAATGCTAATATTCTAAAACTAGAAAAAAAAGGCTGTTAAATATTTAATGCAATTACACCGTAATCGTTGTCAATTTCCGACAATTTCATTGCTGTATGTTGATGGGATAACTGCGGCATGGAAATAGAAATTGTGCTATTGCCTAATTGCCCATCAATCATCAATCTCACACTTGCAATTAGCGCAGGACAGGCCGCCCCCAACCCTTTCCCACCATTTCGACTAACTGCATACAATTGTTGTACGCGCTGCTCAACAATTACAGCACTTAAGAGTTTATTTTGTTTTTGGTCGAGCTGCAGTTGGCAATTTTAACCAATTTCCTTTCGTAAACGACTCCAAAAACTGAGCCCACCAATTGAAACAGCGCTGGCCAAACATGCAATCAAATGCAATCGAACGAGACTCCCAAAAGCCAAACACACACACACACACACATACAGCTGTGCACACATGCACACACGCACACTCGTACACATTTGAAATTTGGCCGAAAAACGGATGGCCAGCCAATCAAAATGCATGCGGGCCCAAAAGTGCATGCGAAAGCGCATTAGAGTGAGACAACGATAGCGCCGAAACATACATTTCCAAAACGAGGGACTCCCACACCGAAGCCAACAGCAACAGCAACAGTAACAACAACAACAACAACAACAACAACAACAGGCAGACGAGCATGTCAAAGCCGAACGGCTGCCGAATGCGAACGCAAACGAGAGACGAAGCCGGGTCGGGCCGAGCAGGGCAATCGAATTTATTTGCTGCTTCTAATTTTCCATATGCCCACAGCGACAACAACGATGACGACGACAATTTCTATGCCAGAGTGACACACAAAAAAAGTTCTAAGCAAACACACACACACACACACGTGTACAGCTGCAGCTGCTGTTGTTGTTGCTGTTGTTGTCAGTATGTAAATTGCCACGTCTTCTTCGGCTATTTTTTCAAGTTTCGTTTCGTTCTTTTTGTTTTTTGAGGCAATTTTTGCAAGGGTTGCATCCCAGCGTGTGTATGTGTGTGTGTGTGTGACTAGTTTTAGCTGCGTATGTCCTTGCATTTTGTGCAATTCATTTACATTTCAACACTGCCCGCTTTGCATTCCCTTGCGAGTTGGACAATTCGGCCAAAAGCGTTTTAAGTCACACACAAGCAAACTTGTCACGTGTTACACACACACGCACACACACGCACACACACACACACACGCATACAGAGAAGTCGCATGTCCTTTTCATTGCACACAACATTTAACAAGCCCCTCAAAACGCACACGGCAAACGACTCGAATCGACGCGACGCGTCGCTCGCAGTTCGCAGTTCGCCCGTTTACCGTTAACCGCTTTTTAGTAGTTCCTCTTTCAGCTGCTTTCATTTGGATACCGTTCGTTTAGCAGCCTTTGCCCGTTGTTTTTGTAGCTTTAAACGAAACTCATTTCTTTGCGACTCACTTTTGGCTTTTGAAACTTTTTGTACTATTCGGATTTTATCGCTAGCTCACTCGCCCTCTCTCTCTCTCTCCCTCTCTCCCTCTGCCTCTCTGTCTCTGTCTTGCTGCTGGCAGCTAATTTGTTGTTGTGGCAGGACATGTGACGCCAAGGGAACATTAAAAGCTATGACGGTGTCCTTTAACTAACTAACTGCCACCTCTGCCTCCATCCGCCGTAAATCCACCCGCAGCGGCAATTGTTGCAAGTACGTTGACATTCGACATTACTCAAAATGCTATGCAAAATGCAATGGCGTGTTAACTGCAGCCAAAAAAAAAAAAAAAAAAATGCAAATGCTACAACAACAACAAACGGAGAGCAGCGTTCTAAAATTATTTGTTTGTTTATTTTGGGCATGTAATAAATTTGCTTTTAGCCTAATTATATATAAATATCAAAACATTTTTCAACTTATTTTATAAGAATAAATGTACATTTATATTTAAAATGTTTAATTTTAGAATGTACATAGATAATTTCGCAAAAAAGTCTCTTTTAAATATAAGAAAATATAATATTTTTTTTTTAAATTTGTTCAAATCAATTTTCTAATGAGCTTTTGATATCTCTAAAGTTTGTGACAATAAACTTTTTTTCATAAAAAATTATAAAAATATTGAAAAACGTATTACTTAAATGTTTTTTTTTTTTGTTTTTTTTTTTTTTTTTTTTGTAAACTAAACTAAAATAATTTTATTTTATATTATGTATTTCATTCATATGTTCTATGACTGAATTTGTGACAATAAACTTTTTTTCATAAAAAATTATAAAAATATTGAAAAACGTATTACTTAAATGTTTTTGTTTTTTTTTTTTGTAAAATAAACTAAAATAATTTTATTTTATATTATATATTTCATTCATATGTTCTATGACTGAAATCTTTAACTAAAATAAAACATATATAATAATTTTAAGCAATTTCTTTTTTAATTATTAGTTTATTATAATTAACCGAAACATTAGAAAATACTAGTTTATTAATTCATTTATATTATCTCTAGTCTCTGATATCAAAGAATTCTTCTTCGAAAACTTTTCGTTTAAAATTACATAAATCGTAATACGATCTCTAAAAAAATTATATAATAAATATATAATAAATGGAAAATTTTTAATCTTCTAAAGTTATCTCTGCTGTTTAAAAAAAAAAAAAGCTTCTTAGAACAAATATCAAAAATATTTTTTGGCATGCATAAAAAATGCACGCAAAATTTGTTTCTCATATTTAATTTCAATATTTGCTGTTGTTTTGTCTTCAGCTTATGTCATGTGAACGCACGTGCGTAGAATTCCACACTCTTCTTGCGTGAATCTATCAGGTACATTAAGCATACGCCACGCGACGAGGCAGACGACGTAGACGACGTAGACACATACGTATATAGTAAGAAATGCCTCTCAGGTCTAATAATCTATATGCGCCACCTTTTGACATTTCATTATGGCACGCACTCGTATTACCAAACTAAACTAGAGCAAATGGAAGAACAACAAAAAACTAAATAGAAGTAGAGAGAGAGAGAGGGAGAGATAGAAAGAGAGAGATAGAGAACAAATCATGAGGCAAAAATGCAACCAAAAATAAAACCAAAACAACGCAAAGGCCGTAAAAAATGTCAGGTTGTCGCTGTCGACATGTCAGCAATGGCTGTAAGTTGACGCTGCGCCCCCTACGGGAGGCGGCAGCCCAGGCGGCGGCAGCACGTTGCATGCCACAAGAACAATGCAACACATAGGGCAAACAGTCGAGCCATTTTGTATCGATAGATATGCCATATACATACATATATACATAATGTATATCATTACTGAAATTTGCTTATGTAACGCGCGTAACTGACATGCCCCCGCCCACAAATTAAAAAGGATGTGCATTAACAAAAATACAAAAAAGAAAAAAAAGAAAAAAAACGAAAAAGACAACAAAAAATTGTTGTTTTTTTTCTCTCTTTTTCTCTCGGCCTGCGTATGACTTTTGCATATGGCCATGCGGAAAGGTAGCGCCTATGTATGCGTGCATTATACATATGTACATATAAATTACGTATACATAAGGGTTTATCTACCAAAGACACACACACATACACGTGTATATATGTGTGTGTGTGTGTACATATGCGAGTATGAGCCATATAATGTGTACATTAATCGATAATTGCATTTTTTTTCGTGCATTTCTTTTGCCAGTTTTCATGGGTTGGCGGCCTGTCTCTCATGGCACATGGCATTTCCATATGTGTGTGTCTGTGTGTGTGTGTGCGTGTGTGTGTGCCGCTTTTAAATGAGTTTGCGTGTTTAATTGGTATTTTCTTCCACTTTTGCATTTTATTTTTGTGAACTGCTTGTACGTCTCAGCTTAACAAACTTCATATTAATCATACGCCCTGTGTGCCGCTGCTGACGTTTTTAAAGGACAGCATAAACAGGCACTTAAAACAGCGTCTAACTTTGATTAAACGCACTTTCCCTCTTTGCAAATTTGCTACTTTTTCTTTTATTTATGGTAGTATTTGATGCGCTGTTAGTTTTAGGGCGGCCGCAAGCCGCAAACTGCAAACAAACAAAGCGACAGATAGACTGACAGACAGATGGAGTCAGGCGAGCCAGGCAAGCCAGGCAGGCAGGCCAGCTGACAAGTTGCCTTGAATAGATACTGTTTGTATGTCTGTGCACATGTCTATGTGTGTGTGTGTGTGTGTGTGCATATGCCTATCGACGTCTAAAGCAGAGGGTTACAAGAACGCAAAAAAAAAACAGAAAGAGGAACGCAGCAAAAAAAATCTATTTAGCATACATTCAGGCGCTTGCTTGGCATAATGTAAACGCTACTCTGGCAGACGCTGGCAGCATTGAAATACCGGCTCAGCATACGCAATGTGTGTCGCCTAACCACACACACACGCACACACACGCACACACAAGCACACACGCACACATGCCTATGGCTAGGCAGACATTTTGTGCGTGCGTGCAACGCATTGTATGCAACCGCGCTGCAGCAACCGAGCAACCCTTGGAATTTCGCTTGCATATGCAAGTGTGCGTAATGTTGTGTGTGTGTGTGTGTGTGTGTGCGTTCGAGCTGGCTGCACTTTAAAGTTGTGAGTTTCGTAAGTCTCGCGCGTGCATTCACCTCGTTTTTTTTTTTTTTTGCGCCTTTTTTTGGTGCGTGCGACGTCAACGGCAGGAGCAACAGCAGCAACCCCTGCAGCAGGACGACGACGACGACGACCCTGTTTATTTGAGCGCCTCAAAAATGCAACGACAACAACCTCGAGGACAACAACAAACTGCAGGTTGCAATACAATTTGAACGCTGAAAAGTTTGAACATGCCGCTCTACTTATGCAGCAGCTGCCGCTGTTGCCGATGTTGTTGCTGTTGTTGTTGTTGTTGCTGTTGTTGCTGCTGTTGCTGTTGCTAATGCAGTTGTTGCGGCGCCTGTGGCACACTTGAGCAGCATACGCAACGCACCGCACGCATAGCACGCACTTTTGCGCAATCAGGACGCGCCAGCGACAAGGACATGACTGACCTGCAGTCGGCGGGGGTCGGACAGTGGGGGGGTGCAACAAATTTTGCTCAACTTCCGGTTTAACAATATAGCAACAAAAATGGCTATAGCTGGCAGAAGAAGAAGAGTTGGCGTTGCAACGTTTTGTAAATGCAAAACTGCTACAAAATGTGGCACCAAAATTGCAGCATTTGTTGAGTTCTGTTGCAACTCGACTCACCTCACACTCTACCCCTCTCTGCGTCTACCTCGATATTTAATTCGCATTTCGTGTGAGTTGACGCGTAACCTTTTTGCCTCATATAAAAGCGGCAAAGTTTTCTTTATTTTTTTTCCCTCAACAATTTGTGTTTTTTTTTTTGCTTTTGCTTTTGCTGCACGCATGCCCGCCATTTCGAGTGGGCTATGCATTTTGCATTAAATTGCATAACTTTTGTGGCAATTAGACGGCATTGGCAAGGATATGCAAGGAAATGCAGTTCGCCTATGCAAACAACGAATGCGAATCTATAAATTTGCCAGCCGTGGCGTATTCGTAATAATACGCATACGCAGCGTGCGCCATGGCCAACAATTCTTTTAGCCATTTCATTTTTTCTACTGCTGGCCTACCATTCAATTAAGTAATTTATGTCTGCACAAATTCCCAAGCTCGAGGACAGGCAAAAAAAAAATGAAACAAATTGAAATAGAAAAATAGGCAAATTACAAAGAAATAGAAAAAAAAAAAAAAAAAATAGAATGTAATAACCTATGCACCTTATGCATAATTTAGCTGCCTCAGGTGGCACCACTTATATTCTATGAACGTGCAACAGCGAATAACGAATTGCATTCTCTCTCTTTTTTTGCAGGCTTAGAACGCGTCGCTGAGGAATTCATGGGTCGCAGGAAATGGAAACATTATCAAGAGCAATTGACGCGCAACCAATTGAATATCGCAGAGCAACAGCCCATATCAATAATAACGAGCGAGGAGACAGAAGACAACAGCGAATACAAGGAGAGCCACTGCAAGCCACTGAGCCAACGCTTGGAGCAGCCCAACGGCCAGCCAATCAGCAGCAAAAGCAACAACAGCAACAACAACGGCTTGTTGCGATTTGAAGGCGATTTTGGTAGGC